>JAAALK010000290.1:56049307-56632178 GCA_019279435.1 Zizania palustris | reverse complement strand
CAAGTTGGATATAAAGCGACGTAAATAGTTCAGCTTGCCTAGCAACTTTTGTACATCCCTTTTGCATGTCGGCGCTGCAATGTTTCTAATCTTTTCAACTCTCTTAGGATCAATTTCGATGCCTCTCTCGTGAATCATGAAACCTAAGAACTTACCCGCCGACACACCAAACGCACACTTAAGCGGGTTCATCTTAAACCCATACTTTTGCATCCTATCGAAAGCAACCTTCAAATCGGCTAAATGGTTTCCCATAGCGTCTGATTTGACCACGACATCATCGATGTAAACTTCGAACATGACTCCTAACAAGTCATGAAAGATCAAGTTCATAGCGCGCTGATACGTGGCACCGACATTTTTCAAACCAAAAGTCATGACAACCCACTCGAACAAACCGACAAAACCAGGGCATCGAAAGGCAGTCTTATAGACATCCTCTTTGGCCATAAAGATTTGATTATGACCAGCATTGCCATAAAGGAAACTTAGTACCTTATGTCCTGAGGCGTCGTTGATCAGCATGTCGGCTATCGGCATCGGATACTCGTCTTTTGGACTGGCTCTATTCAGATCCTAAAATCAATGCATACCCGTATCTTGCCGCTCCCTTTCTTCTCTACAGGCACAATGTTAGCAACCCATTCCACGTACCTGCACGGCCTAATAAATTCAGCCTTGAGTAGTCGCTCCACTTCTTCTTTAACTCGGTCATAGACGGCCGAATTAAAGCGGCGGGGAGGCTTCTTATAAGGACTAAATCCGGACTTGATGGGCAGCCGATGCTCCATGAGCTCGCGGCTTAGCCCTAGCATTTCGCTATACTCCCATGCCAAACAATCGACATACGACCGAAGTAACTTTATTACTTCAGCCTTTTCATCGGGTTGTAAATGTTGGTTTACAAAAGTTGGCCTTGGGACGCTACCATTTCCTATATCAACTTCCTCCAAGGGATTGGCCGACGCAAAACCTTGCCCTAATTTTTCCACTTCGCTAAAGTCCTCAATGGCTTCGACAATACCGTCTTTATTAGACCGATATTGCTCCACGCGAGACTTTAGCCAATCCAGATTATCCTTGCGAAACATGACTATTAATACAAAAATAGCCATGCTAGTCCAGCTGGCTTTACAGATACTAGTACAAACCTTCCTCTGGATACACTAACAAAGTCATAATCCGAAAGATCTCTACCTGATAGGCACTCTACTTTGTTATGGACGGCGTCAACCGACACATCGGCCAAAGCTACTTGGGCCGAAGTATCCACGGGGATGACCTCCACCTCGTCGCCGTCCCATTGTATCAAGCACTGGTGTAGAGTAGAGGGAATGCAATAGTTTGCGTGAATCCAGTCACGTCCGAGCAACACGCTATAGTTACCTTGTACGTCGACGACAAAAATTATTGTTGGCAATGTCTTGTTGCCCACCGTCAACTCCATAGAGAGTACTCCCTTGGCCTCGGAGCTCTCGCCGTTGAAGCTGTTGAGCATCGAGTTAGTCTTCTTCAGGTCATCTTCGTCCCTGCCATGTTTCTTCAACAATGAATAAGGCATTAGGTTAACAGTGGCGCTGCCGTCGATGAGCATCCGGGAAATTGGCTTCCCATCGATGTGACCTCTGACATAGAGGGGTTTTAGATGGTGAGCCGAGTCCTAGGGTGTTGGGGGAAAACATCTCATCTTCAGGGTTATTGCCGAAGCAACATAAAGGCAGTCAGCAGGTTCGAAGGTTCTCAGAAGATCGTCTTCGAAGATACCCGGAACCCGGTTCGAAGCACGAAGATAGGCCTTGGTTCGAAGTACATCTTCGAACTAAAGCTTTCCAAGATCTTTTCTGCCAGCTAAGATGGAAGACTTATCTTCTTTCTCATTAGATTAGTCTTTTACCATTTTAGCCCTATTAAGGGAACCGAATAGTTTCCACTATGACGGTTGTAATAGAGGGGTAAATAGGTCTTTTCCTTAATGTTTGGGCCTATAAATACCCCCCATTTCACCCTGTAATAGGGACCGAATACAAGTTATTCAATACACACTTTCGAACTATTCTAAGTTATTATCCTTTCGGAGGCTTAGAACAGTTTGCTTCGCAAACACTTCGTTTGTTAGTTTCTCTTCTACAGAAACCTGTTAGATTAATCTTTTACGCCAACAGTTGGCGCCGTCCGTGGGGAACCTAGTCCGAAAAACTTCGTTCTCTACCAACTTCTTACATCATGCCTCCTAAACGGAGCGCATCTCGCAATCCCACTCGGAGGTCCTCTCGGATCTCCGGAGAGATACCCTTCGACACAGTTGAAGTCGGAGGGTCTTCGGCTTTCCCTCCACAAACTCCGGAAGGGGCTTCTATCCCTCGAGGATACGAAGCCTCTCCGCCAACCCCTTCCATACTCCGACAGCCTGGAGTCACTTCTCCACCTTCTATCCCGATTCGAACTGATCCTATCAGTTCTCAAGACCCGGAAGGTCCTTCCGGAGGAGATGAAGATAGCGTTGGAGATATGGCCACTCAAATGGCCAACCTTCAAGCTGAGGTGGCTAGATGGCGACAAGAAGCTGCGAACAGGCTTCGCTCTCAAGCCATCCCAACTATCCCAGAAGTGCCCGAAGATGATGATATTGATTATCCCGAAGCCCCGGAGAACGCCTCCTACGACAATGAATCTCCGTTGCATCCTGAGCTGCAGAAGGTTCACTTTGATCCAAAGTTTAAAACTTCGAAGCTCTGCAAGTATGCCGGAGATGAAGATCCCGGAGAGTTCGCGCGTTCTTATGCCCTAGCGATTGAGGCTAGCGGCGGAGTCAGAGACACTATGGCGAAGTGCTTCCCGTTAGCTCTTCAAGGAGTGGCGTTGAGATGGTTCTGGTCTTTAAAGCCAGGATCAATCAATTCTTGGTCACAGTTGAAGAGGAAGTTTATAAGTAACTTTCAGGGCACCTTCGTGCCTCCTATGTCAACAGGAAGCCTTTTCCAAGTGAAACAGCTCCCCAGAGAAACATTGAGGCAGTACTTTAAGCGCTTCGCTCATACGAAGTCGCAAATTCGGGGGCTGTCCACATCCTCAGTAGTTGATGCGGCTCGGGAAGGCGTCAGTCATCAAGGCCTTCTGGATAAACTGCATCGGAAGAGCATCTCCTCAGTCTCGCAGTTGATGTCATATTTCGAGGAGTATGCGAGGTCAGAAGAGGGTTAGCTTCGGAGGACTGCTGCTACTTCGACAGTATTGCAAGAAGTTAAAGCAGAAGTGAAGACTTCGACACAGCCGCAGGAACCAGTCTTCGAAGTGCAACATGATCGAAGAAGAGGGCAAAAGCACCCTCGATCTGAAGTCTTGAATATTGCACCCCCACAGAAGTTTGCACCAAGAGCTCCACAGTCTGCGGGGAACAAGGCCAGCGGCTGGAGGCCGCCAGGGAAAACGGCTGGCAAGGGCCAGACCCTTTTTTGCTGTATTCATGGAGAAAATCGAAGCCATGCAACTGACACTTGCAAGGCTATCCTTACCCTAAGGGGAGAGTACTTGGAGAGAACTTCGGGTCGAGGTAGTACCGACCGAAGTCCAGCAGCAACGCGCCTTGAGCCGGTCCAGGCTGTGGCGCGGATAGAAAATTTTGATGCTGCAAGGCACCTTCCGGTCACCAATGTTATGCCACCTCCGAAGCAAGAGGAAGGGCAAGATAGAGGAAAGAGAGTAGTTCTCCCTATCTCCAGAGGAGGTACCCTCGGAAGCATGTCCAAGAGACAGCGAAGAGAGTACGTTCGGGAAGTAGGTCATATTGGGACTTCGTCATCTGCAGCTGCAATGCCGGAGTGGTCTCATGTTCCGATATCTTTCTCTGCGGAGGATGCAGCTGGTATTAAGTTCCCGCACGCAGATCCATTGGTTATCACTGCTGATATTGCAGGGACTGAAGTCCGAAGGGTGCTAATTGACGGAGGTAGTTCGGCAGATATCATTTTTGTGCAAGCCTTCGATCAGTTATGCATTTCCAGGAAGCATCTCCTCCCAGCGGCTCGTCCTCTGCAAGGCTTCGCAGGACCTCCGCTTGATGCACTTGGCCAGATAGGCCTGGAAGTTACCTTCGGAGAAGGTTTATTAGCCCGAACTGAAGAAGTTATCTTTGATGTGGTAGATGCCCCGTATGCTTATAATGTCATCTTCGGACGGGGCATGTTGAATCAGTTCGGAGCTGTGGCGCATCACAACTACTTGTGCATGAAGATGCCCACACAAGCAGGAGTCCTAACAATCTTCGGAGATCAAGCCATTGCTCGGAGGGCGGAATATGGTCATGGTCCCCCTCTTGATCCTAGGCAAGTAAACAGTGTGCAGGATAATGAAGAAATTTTTTCAGCCTCCTCCGAAGCCTCGAAGAAGTCTTTTCCGAGACCAAGTCCCGAAGGAGAGATTGCAACGAAGGTCATTGTTAAAGATGGTAAAGAATACACTTTTCAATTTGGTAAAGATTTACCTTCTGAGGTTGCAACCTCCTTGGAAAAGGTCGTGGAAGAAAATTTGGATGTCTTCGCTTGGTCTGACGAAGATATCACCGGAGTCGATCGGGATATCATTGAGCACAGTTTACTTGTAAACCCGAAGGCCCAGCCTGTTCGACAAGGACTCCGGAAGATGTCCGCAGAGAGAGCTGCTCTAGCTAAGGACGAAGTTGAAAAACTGTTGAAGGCTAGGATTATCAGAGAAGTGGCTCACACAGAATGGTTAGCCAACCCAGTCTTCGTCAGGAAGAAGTCTTCCGGGAAGTGGCGCATGTGCATTGATTTCACATCCCTAAATAAAGCATGCCCACGTGACCCCTACCCCATGCCCCGAATTGATCAGCTAGTTGACTCCACTGCAGGTTCGGAGTTATTAAGCTTCCTTGACGCGTATTCTGGTTATCATCAAATATGGTTGAAGCGCGAAGATGAAATCAAGACAAGCTTCGTAACTCCTTGGGGAGTGTTCTGCTATGTAAGAATGCCCTTCGGCCTAAGAAATGCCGGGGCTACTTTTTCAAGATTAGTTGCTAAGGCTCTAGGTAATCAACTAGGTCGCAATGTGGAGGCCTATATGGATGATATTGTAATAAAGAGTGCTTTAAAGCACCAACATAGCCTAGACATAGCAGAAACATTCAATAGCCTTCGGGCATGTGGGATCCGTCTTAACCCCGAAAAATGTATATTCGGAGCTAAGGCTGGAAAATTGTTAGGGTATTTAGTTTCAAGCAGGGGAATTGAAGCTAGCCCTACTCAAATAACTGCGCTGCAAAAGATGGCTCCTCCGGAGAATTTAAAGCAAGTGCAAAAGTTGACTGGACGTCTGGCCGCACTTAGCAGGTTTTTATCAAGGTCTGCGGAGAGGAGCTTGCCAATATTTAAAGCTTTGAAAGGGTCCGAAGATTTTGCATGGACACCGAAGTGTCAGAAAAGCTTCGAAGATATTAAAGATTATCTCAGCAATCTTGCTACACTCACGGTGCCTATTGCGAACGAAACCCTACTCCTGTACCTTGCAGCTACAGGTTCAGCTGTCAGCGCAGTCCTTGTTAGAGAAATGGATTTCAATGGGAAGTTGGTCCAAAATCCTGTCTATTTTGTATCCGAAGCATTGTCAGGAGCGAAGACAAGATACTCCGAACTTGAGAAGTTCGTTTATGCTCTGATAATGGCTTCGAGGAAGCTAAGACATTATTTTTTGGCTCACAATGTAATTGTACCAACTTCGTATCCCTTAGGAGATATGCTCCGAAGCAAAGATTCCACTGGAAGGATTGGAAAGTGGGCAGTCGAGCTAGCACCTTTCGGCATATCTTTCTTGGCAAGGACAGCTATCAAATCCCAAGTCCTAGCAGACTTCGTAGCAGAGTGGACCCCACCTGCGAATTTGACTCCGGAGAAATCAAATGATGGAGTTTGGACTGTTTACTCCGATGGGGCTTTCCAAGCAACCGGAGCAGGCATTGGGGCAGTGTTGATTTCACCGTCAGGGCAAAGAGCAATGTACTCCGCAAGACTCAACTTTAAGTCTACCAATAATATAGCGGAGTACGAAGGGATTTTATTGGGACTCCGGAAAGCACGTGCTCTAGGGGCTACAAGAATAATTATAAAGACAGATTCTCAGATAGTAGCAGGGCACGTAGACAAAAGTTTTCAAGTTCGACATCCACAGCTTGCTAAGTACTTAGAAGAAATCCGCAAAATTGAAGCACACTTCAAGGGTATTTCCATTCGGAGTATACCAAGAGCGGAAAACGTGCAAGCGGACATTTTAGCGAAGGCCGCAGCCGGAGCTGTGGATGTGCCTGAAGAAGCTTTCTATGAGGAGCTCAATATACCTTCGGTGTCACAAATTGCCTCTGCAGAGATTCTTTGCATTCCTAGTGCAGATTGGAAAGATTCGATCATAGAACTCTTGCAAGGAGGAACAAATTTGCCCGAAGAGCCCCAGTTGTCAAGATTAAAGCTCAGAGCAAGAAACTATCAGTTAATCAACGGTATATTATACAAGGCCGGAGTATGTTCCCCTCTACTCCGATGTATATCTCAAGCCGAAGGCCAAGAAATTCTTCGAGAAATTCACGAAGGCCTTTGTGGAAGCCATTTAGCCCCTAGAGCTCTGGCAGGAAAAACACTTCGCCAGAGGCTTTATTGGCCCACAATAACAGCTGATGCGGTGAACTTGGTCCGCACTTGTTAAGGATGCCAGTGGATGGGTCGACGGAGTCATCGCCCACCAACAGCTCTTCAAGTCATCGCTCTGGTATGGCCTATGGCCAGATGGGGTATGGATCTAATTGGTCCCTTTCCGTTAGCAAAGGGAAATTTGAAGTTCGCAGTGGTAGCTATTGAATATTTTTCTAAATGGGTGAAAGCAGAGCCCTTAACAGCTATTACTTCGAACAATGTACAGAAATTCTTCTGGAAGAACATTATTTGCCGGTTCGGAGTTCCTAGATATCTCACAGTTGATAATGGAACACAGTTCGACGCAGAACCCTTCAGGAAGTTTTGCGAAGACCTAGGCATTCAGCTATGTTTTGCTGCAGTGAGACATCCTCAGTCGAATGGAGCCGTAGAGCGAGCCAATGGAAATATTTTATCAGGGCTAAATCGAAGAATAGTAGGATTATCAAAGGGACTGTGGACCGAAGAGCTTCCGAAGATTCTGTGGTCCATTCGGACTACGCAAACAAGATCCACAGGTTTTACTCCGTTCAGACTACTATTCGGAGATGAAGCTATGACGCCAACGGAGGTCAAACGGGGATCATTTCGCAGCACCGAACCGGACATTGAAGAAGAAAGACAAGCTTCGTTAGATTTGTCAGAATAAACAAGACTTCGGGCTGTAGCTAATTTATCAAAGTATCATCAGCAGACGAAGACTTGGTATGACCCGAAGGTTAAGCTCAGCGAGTTAAGGCCGGGTCATCTTGTTCTACGAAGCATTATAGCACCAGGGAAGTTAGGCAATAAATGGGAAGGTCCATATCTAATTGTCCGCTCAGGGCGCCCTGGTTCATTTAAATTAGCTAATTTAGAAGGTGAAGAGTTAGCACATACTTGGCATGCGGAGCACCTAAAGCGATACTTCGCATAAGGGCTCCTTGTAATTCTCTTGTAATCACCTCTAAATTAATAAAGCATATGACCCTGATAGTTGCCTTCCCCTCATAGACTTCCAGCTTCCGAGTGGACGCACTGGAACCGCGGGGTTGACCGAGAGGGAAGTGTCATTAAGCTGGGTTGTATTTTCGGACTTCGAACCCATAAAGTTCGAAGCCTCCGACGTGGGGGCTGACATAATCCGGAGCCCAGGCCACTGGCTTGTAGGCATCCGTAAAGAGCCCAAAACCACACTCTACGGAGTCCAAGCCATTGGCTGGTAGACTTCCGTAAAAAGAGCCGAAGGTGGCCAAAATCTACGGAGTCCAAGCTGCAGCTTGCAGACTTCCGTAAAAAAGAGCCGAAGGTGGCCAAAATCTGCGAAGTCCAAGCCATTGGCTGGTAGACTTCTGCAAAAACAGCCGAAGGTGGCTAAATTATACGGAGTCCAAGCCATTGGCTGGTAGACATCCGTAAAAAGAGTCCAAAGAGACCATTGCAAACTCCGAACCATTGGTTCGTCAGAGATCGCAAAGACAAGCCGAAGGTGGCTAAAGCAAAACAAAATTTAAGCCATGAGCTTCGAATGTCTGTTAACATAGTCCAAAGTGACAAATTTTTTAAAAGACACTAAAGTGTCCTGAAAGTTATCTCAAGTGATTTCTTTCATAAAACAAAGGTAATAAGCTACCATTCTTCTGACTGCAAAAAGTCGAAGACATTTCATAAGATTTCAAAAGATCTTTAAATGACAGAGGGGCTCCGAACCCCCAAAAAATTGTACTCCGAAGTTTTTTCTTTGCGCATAACCATCTTTGAATACATTTCGAAGTTGCTTATACCCAAAGAGGGGCTAGTAAATATGGAGACAATTTTAAAATCGGCATTCACTACTAAAACAAACGTGTTTACAGATTACACTATGAAAAATTGGTATCTATACCAAGAAGGAATCGGAGACCTCTTCGGTCCCGAGAGCTAGGGGTGGAATGACTAGTTCCAACATCAGAAGTTCTAAGAACTTTACGTTTAACCCTCTTCCTCCCCTTCGAAGCTCTAAAATCCTTCTGCTCTTGTTGAAGCTCGGCCCAAGTTCGAAGCCGCTCGGGGCTTCTTTCCCAGCTTCTAAGATCTTCAGATCTTTTATTTCGAACTTCACCTTCGTCTTCAGACCATTTAGTGTCTTCAGAAGACGAGGTGTTTGCGTCAACCTCTTTATCTTCCTCTTTAATATAAGACAATACGTCTTTGATTACTTCGGGCGCAATTACGCCAGAGTCATCTCGAGGAATAAGAAATCGAGGATGCTTATAACTCTTTAGAAGTTCGAAGGTGTTCCACAATGAGCGAAGTTCGTTGTTAAGCTCTAACACTTCGATATCTTCCATAAGAGGCAAAGCCTAAAAATATGACAAACAAGACTTTCATTGATAAATGTTTACAAGCATGAGCTTTACATAATCAAAAAATCCTAAATAATTCCTAAACCTGCGGGTTCGGAGGAGGCTGACTGCTCGAAGCTTGACTCTAAACTTGCTTCTGACGTTGGCCTTCATCGATCCAAGTCTTGATCGCAGAACGACCTTCGGCTCTCCATGAGGTTTGAAAGGCTCGCCAGGCGGCAGTCACGCCTTCGGAAGGATTAAAAAGCCGCTCGTCGTCGAAGGTAATGGAACCCTCTGTGCTCGGAGTGATTGTTCGGCCCAAATCCTCGTAGTAACGAAGTAATCCGAGGGCAGACACTTGTCCAGAGAGTTCTCCATAACGCATGCCTGCCGTCTTCATTTGCTTCGCTGCTCCTTGGATCCTCTTTAACCGGTGCAGCAGAGTCACATTGTCATCCGAAGGAAGTGATCCAGTAGTACCGAAGTACTCCAGAACACCTAGCATCTGTTCGATGACCTCCGTAGCCACCTTCTCCGACTTGAGCTTTTCTTCAATTAGTGCATCCTTGCTCGAAGTGGTTTCTGCCAAAACTCCGGAAATCCTAGCATTCTCCGTAATTAGATCTTTCTTCTGGTTTAGGAGTTGGCTAGTTTCCTCTTGGAGCCTTACATGTTCGGACCCAGCACTAGCATGCTCCAGCCGCATCTTTTCAATTTCAGCCCGAAGCACAATTCTTTCTGCTTCGAACTCTTTATTAACAGCCTCCAAGCCCTGTCTGGCCCTACACTCCGCCGAAATCACATTATCAATTTGAAGTACTCTAGCTTCGGAGAAAGATAAGTTGCGTTTAAGAGCTTCATTTTCTTCCCGAAGCTGAGCAATTTCATTTTCGTTCGATAAAGCTGCAGCGCGGGCCAAGACCGCTTGCTAAGAAGAGAAAAAACTGAAGTAAGAAATTATTCATTTATAATTTGCTGCTGGTTCGAAGATGTACTTCGAACCCAATATAATTCGCTAAAAGATATCAGTTCGAAGGTGCTCCGTACCTGGTAGGCTGCTCTTTCTAAAGCAACGTTAAGCTCCGAATTCTTCGCCTTGCTTAATTTTGCTACCAGCTCTGTCTCCCCAACTTCCCGATTCACTCGACCTAAAGGTTTGAGCAAAGTCCGAAGTCCTCTTCTTTGCTCCAAAAAAGGAGTTAAAAGAGGGAGCAGAGCCGAAGCATTTTGGTCTTCCCTGTTTGGCGAAGCTCCGGAGTGTTCTCCTGAGGTCCTTGGAACTTCCGAAGATGGCCCCCCCTCAGTTGATTCACTTTCATCTGTTGATTCAGACGAAGTTGATCCTTGAGTAGGGAGAGGCTCTATGTGCCTTTTACCCCTTCCAGGCCCCTGTTGAGTAATCTCTGGGTGTGGCTCCGAAGTTGTCGAAGGCCTTTGAATTGTGTCTTCGTGATGTACTTCTACAGCAGGAGGCTCTGCAAAAACAAAAATATTATACATTGTATAATTTTGCAGAAAATGATAAAGAATTATGTGAAATTTACCTTCGACATTCTGCGGGAGATCGAGCACTGGACTGCTCGGAGTATCGAAGGTGAAGTCATCATCTGAATCCACAGTTAAATTTTCTGCTGTCGGAGCATCTCCGTGAGCAGTCCTTTCCTCCACAACTGAAGTTGCAGGAACTTCGACTTCATCTTCACCCATAGGGGCTTCGATTTGCTCCTCTTGAGTATCCGGAGCTCTTACTTCTTCAATGTTAGCTTGGGGCTCCGGTATACCTGCAGTATCTTCAATGTGAATATTTCGTTGAGCTGCATCTTCATCAATCAATCTCACTAATAATATACCTTCATCTTCTTTAGAACCAGAGATTGAGGTTCTTGAGCTCGAAGGCGCAGGATTCGAAGGTGCGATATTTTTTTGGCTTCCGAGCCACCTTCTTCACCGGAGTCCTTGCGGAGCTTGAAGCTCCGGCTTCAGCCATTCTTTTCTTGGGTCCTTTCTCCAGAGGCACCCAATCCATCAGAGGGGGCGGAGTTAACTCCAACATTCCCCATACTCTGTTAAACCTTTCCCAAGTCCCGACCAATTTAATTCGCCATTCTTTTTCAGTCGGAGTTGGGGCACCCAAAATCTTCTCCGAAGCCCTTACAATTTGCTCTGAAGTAATAGGGGCTGAAGAAGCTAAAAAATAATTCAAGTTAGTCTTTCTTCGAAGTAAATATGTACAATGCATGTTGGTTTCGAAGTTACCTGCAGGGCTCGAAGTAAAATTGATCTTGCGAAGACCGCCTTCCGAGTCATCCTCGAAGACGATAGGCCAGTTGGCCATCAGCGGAGGAATTTGCAGTCCGAGGAATTCTTCGGCTAAGTCCCGCATGCTTAACCTTCGGCTAATTTTCTGAAGCAGGTTAAGACGAGCTTCGAGCTGGCCTTCGTCAGGTTGCACTAAGGCTTCTTTCCGGAATTGAATTTCTTTGAGGGGCCCAGCCAGAGGACTGCTCGCTCCAACTTCGGCATAGAACCACCTCAGGACCCAATCAGTGTACCATCTAGCATTGATGGCCTTGGCAGGAAACTGAAGGGCATATTCGTCCCGAAGCCTAAAGTTGATAGAGCCGAAGGATACTACCACTTTTTCACCTCCGGAGCCTACGAAGGTCTTCGGCTGGCAAGTTGCTCTATGAAGTGCTACGAAGATTTCTGCCCTCCCCTCACAACCTTCGGCTCTCAGCGCCCATTCAAAGATAGCTAACCTAGCTACTGCATTCGGAGATAATTGAGGGAGGGTTACATGAAACAGATCCAATACCTCTGCCAGGAAGTCTACAGCAGGAAGGCCCAAGCCAGCTTCGAAGAAAGCTTCGAATACTACTACTTCTCCGGGTCTTAGTGATGGAATCGATTCTTTGCCCGGCTTCCGAATCATAACTCCATTACTAATTTTTCCCCCTGCTGTGATTGCCAAAGACTCTCTCTTGCAGGTAGAAGGCCCCAACTCAAAAGATTGATCCAAATATTTGGTCGATGGCGGGCACAGACCTTGGTCATCGGCGATTTGGGGATTTCTCCCCCCTGCCGTCATGGATGTCGCCGCCCGCTTCGGAGTTGCCGCCGCCAACGCTGCCGCCGCTGCTGCTGCGGCCGCCTGCTGCCGAGCCAAAGCCAACGGAGGCACAGATCCCTTGGTCTTCACCATCACGATCGCTGGATTGCTCTGAAGAAATGGAGGCTAGGGCTCAAGAACTCAAAGGCTAGGGCTCAAGAACTCAAAGGGCTCAAAAGTTTTTGATTGCTAGAATGCGGTGAAAAGGTAACCGGGTAACTTCTAGGCCCTCTATTTAGCCTAGACTTCACTTTCTTGCCGTTAATCCATGTCGTTTCGCATTCCTGCCGTTACTTCTTTTACGAAATTAACGCCTGCTACAGTTTCCGTTGGAAACAGAAACTAACGGCTATTTCTTCTAAGTCTAAAAAGACTTTTGAACTTCCTAAGTCAGTTCTAAGATAGTTCGAAAAGCAATTACCTTAAGACTGATTCGGAGTTCATATCTTCACGCATTTCGGAGATAAAATAAAAACCAATAACCCCTATGATTGGTTATCTTTTCCTTTCGTATACTGCTCTCCTAACGTTACAGGTCAACGGAGAAGCATATTCGAGGGGCTACTATTGGGGGAAAATATCTCATCTTCAGGGTTATTGCCGAAGCAACATAAAGGCAGTCAGCAGGTTCGAAGGTTCGTAGAAGATCGTCTTCGAAGATACCTGGAACCCGGTTCGAAGCACGAAGATAGGCCTTGGTTCGAAGTACATCTTCGAACTAAAGCTTTCCAAGATCTTTTCTGCCAGCTAAGATGGAAGACTTATCTTCTTTCTCATTAGATTAGTCTTTTACCATTTTAGCCCTATTAAGGGAACCGAATAGTTTCCACTATGACGGTTGTAATAGAGGGGTAAATAGGTCTTTTCCTTAATGTTTGGGCCTATAAATACCCCCCATTTCACCCTGTAATAGGGACCGAATACAAGTTATTCAATACACACTTTCGAACTATTCTAAGTTATTATCCTTTCGGAGGCTTAGAACAGTTTGCTTCGCAAACACTTCGTTTGTTAGTTTCTCTTCTACAGAAACCTGTTAGCGTAATCTTTTACGCCAACATAGGGCTTCTCGAAGATGGCATTGCGTGGGCCGAGGTTCAATTGAGTGACCTCGGCCTCGTCTTGTGGCAGGGCAAACTTGGCAGGTAATGTGACGATGTTGATGTCCAACGCCTGGCGTGCGGGCCCTTCAGGGATGGGCGAGTAATCGTCATCGAGCATGTCTTCATCGTCGTCGCTCAAACTAGGAGCCGGGTTGGTTATCTCAATCGGCTTCTCCCTCCATACCTGCTTCGTAGCTGGCCGAGGGCGGATCTCTTTGAAGATAGCATCACGCTCGGCCTCAGCTACCTTCTCGCGCATCTCCTATGCCCGCAGCCTTTGTAGGTGTCTCTTCTGTGAATTGGACATGCTCGGAGGAGCCTAATATGACTGCGGCTTGGTGCCTGGAGCTACCGTTCGACTCCTGTTAATTCTGGCCAAAGTGTGTCCTTCGGCCTCAGGCACCCTGTGTTCGAAGGGTGCTTTGCTGCGATCCCCGTTGAACAGATCGGCCTTGTTCGGCCGATAGAACCAAGCTTCGGCACGGAGCTCGGCCGAAGCGTGCGGCTTACCTTCGTCAGACCTCGGCGACAAAGTCTTCGGGATTGGGACTTCCTGAGACCCAACTCTAATAGTTATGACTTCGGACTACCTGACTTTGGCTTCCGCGTGCTCGCACTCTTCGGCTTCACTCTGCATGGTCCGGTTTGGAGGCACCACGGATAGCCTGTGGATGATGCCCCCCTCCGCTGCGTCTATTTGCCCCTGCCATCCATAATATTCTGAAGGGAAATAAGGCATAAAGTTAGGCTGCAGAGGGTACCCCGACCCAGATACATACGGAGCCCACGGGGTTCCCGCCCAGTTATACGGCGAAGGCATCGGCGGATCTAGTGGCTTTGGCCACTGCGAGCCGATCCCGTCACCAGGAGGGGGGTTCGGCCAAGTTAAAGGTGTCTCCGACCACACCAGCGAAGGGTCCTGCTAGGCCAGAGGTATGTTCGGCCAGTGCGGGCCGAAGCCTCCCATCAGAGAAGTCCAGTGCGGTGCGGGGTTTGGCCATTGGGGGCCGAAGTTGTTGTATAGGGGACCCGACCACTGGGGCTCGAAGCTGTTGTACGGGGGGTTTGGCCATTGTGTCTCGGAGCCACCGTGCGGAGTACTAGGCCATTGTGGCCCGAAGTCTTCGCGTGGACGGTTCGCCTGCTTCGGACCGAAGACACCGTTCGAAGGTCTTGAACCCTTCGGCTGTTTTAGCTTAGCGTGCGGTTCTGTTTCCTGGGCCCTTCTCTGATATTTGTTTAACAACATATTATATGTCACCTTTGGCCTCTTGCGAGCCTTAGCTGAAGGGGTATTAACGTTCTGTTTCCACACTCCTACCTCGGGGTTCTTTGGTACGGGTGTGCGAGTGCGCGGTTCTCCAACAATCACATCTTTCCCTTTAGCAAACTCGACCTGTTCTGGCCGAATCAACACCTTTTTCTCGCCGAGGTCGACGGCGTTGACTGGAAAAGGATCTTTATCTAGTTTCATCTTTGGATCGTGGTCTATATTCAATCGTCCTTCTTCTATGGCCGATTGTATCTGCCGTCGAAACACATTGCAATCATTAGTATTATGAGAATGTGAATCATGCCACTAACAGTATGGATGCTTCTTTAACTCATCGGCAGGTGGGATAACTTGACCCTTAGGTAACCTGAGAAGATGACTCTTTAAGAGGAAATCAAATATTTTATCACATTTAGTCACATCAAACGAGTACTTAACCTCATTAAGTCTATTCTTTGTGGGGGACGGTCGTAGTTCGGAGCAAGTGACAAGTTTGTTTTTAGTGTTTGTAACCCATTCGGTCGCGTACATGTTGTCTGAATCCTCCTCCTCTAACTCCTCCTCATCAAAGTGTTCCATGATGTGGATTTCGGCCCTAGGCTTGCTAAATGTTTTAATAAATTTCTTATCTTTGCCTCAGCCTTCTTGGACCAGAGCCTACTGTAGAACTTTGTTAACTTCTAAAAAAGTTTTGGTTATTTAACCTTTCTTTAAGTTCGGAATGCAACCCATTAAAAGCTAATTCCGCTAAGTCCCTTTCTGAGATATTAAGACTAAAACATCAATTTCTAGTATCCCTAAAATGCTTTATATACTCAGAGGCGCTCTCACTAGATTTTTGCTTGACCGATGTCAAATGCGAAAGCCTAAGTTCTGTTTCACCCGTGTAGAAATAATCATGGAACTTCCGTTCTAAATCGTCCCACGTGTGGATGGAGTTCAGCGGGAGCGCTGAAAACCAAGTGAAAGTTGTGCCAGATAGCGAGAGGGAAAATAGTATAACCTTTAGGGCATCTATCCTGCTAACCTCTCCACACTGCGCCAAAAATTGACTAACATGCTCTAGTGTTGTCCTGCTACCCTCGCCATCGAATTTAGTGAACTCAAGGATCCTATAGCCGCGGGGGTAGGGTACTGTATCAAGATGATCGGGGTATGGTTTGTGATAAACCATAACCCGTCCCTTGAGCACGAAGCCGGCACACTACCTAAACAGTGCGCGGACCCGCTCATATATATCATCTTGATAGTTTGTTTGCATGCGCCTCTCATGTGGGGGCGTAAAAAGCGGTGGGATATCGGCGTGTCGGCCATGTGCTTCTTCCCTACGCGCTATTTGTACAACATGCTCGTGTACGGGTGCGTACGCGTGTGGTGCGGGTACCGCAGGTATTGGCACAAGTGTTGTGTGGTATGAGTATTAGTTTGACCATAGGTATAATGATTGGTCTCGGCCATAATGATTGGACATGTTTTTCAAAGGTGCACTAGCTATAGGAACCGGGTATACGGCCTCAGTTTCCGAACCTTCTAAGAGTTTCCTCTACTTGGGAGCTGACTGCTGAATCTAAACGGTTGGCTAGCGAAGCGCTAACGGCCTGATCTACTGATGCGGCTATTTTTTGCTCAATTTATAAAGAAGATAAACGAGGCGATACCGGTGTTACCTAGACCTGAGCGAGGTCGGGGGTGACGATGTCGCGCTTGATGAAGCCCGCGTGTGTCTTGATGTAGCCCCTAGGCATCATGTCTTGGAGCGCCTTTAGCTTTGCCTCGATCTCTGCTCGGTCTTCTGCGGGGATATCTTCAAGTGTAGGTGACAATATGTTGCGGTTGTCGATATCCGCACCTCCTATTGCATCCATCGGCGGTGTAGACGTGGTAGTCGAAGTAGATGCACCGGTGGCCGTTGTAGACATACTCATCATGTTGGCATAGCTCTCCCCAGCGGAGTCAACAAAAAGTGTGTTGACATGAAAACATGCCCCCGCACTTGGGTCAGTCCGGTGATCCAAAAGTGCACGGACACTTAGGGACAGGCCTAAGCGTGACGTAGCACCGGCTCCACGTTCCGACTACCATTAATAGTGATAAGGGGGGTGGAGTCACTAGACAACCAGATTACACAAAATAACCCAATTAGCCGAAAGAGATAGATTAAACAAAATAAAATCAACAAACCAGTCGGAGCCCCGTCTTGTTCGAAGTCTGGTGCGAAGGGTGCGCCGAAGGGTACCTTCGGCGTCTAGTGCGAAGTACTCCGCCGAAGTGTGCTTCGGCGTTCGGACGGATCCGATCGAAGAAGGGCTCCGAACGGTTCTAGACGCGGTGATCACCTCCGAACAGCGGAGTTCGGCATGAGATCCCCGATACAGCAAACTACAGAACAGTGACGCGAGGGCCACGCGCGAATGCAACTTCATCCGGTGCGGAGTATGGTCGTGGTGAAGCCTGAGGTGATGAAGTCTGCTGGCGAAAGCGTGTTGCCGAAACCTGCGGCCTCGTCGAAGGGTGTCCTGGGGACCTCCGAAACCGATCTCTCAGCTCCGGACACCTTCGGCGAAGTGGCTCCGAACGTACGAACCTGCAACAGAGATGATGCGAAGTACCAATTCGGCCTGAGGACCGAATTTTGCTAAGTGTTGCACTGGTAGCAAAGGTAGCAATCTGTTACGCAGATTAGCGGATACTTCACAGGCGAAGTACCAAGGCGATAGCAATCTATTTCGTAGATTAACGGATACTTCACAGGCAAAGTAGCAAGGGTTACCACTGTTCTGAAGTGGCCAGCAGAGGGCTTCCAGGCAAACCCACGAAGAGGTACAGGAAAATAAAGGTAAAGTAAATACGATGAAAGCATGGGATTTGGTTTGGTTTGAGTTGGGGGGTCTCCACGCCGGCCATGCCTCTCTATTTATAGGGGGTTAACTCCTAATCTAATCTGCTATTAATCCGGCTAGATAGAGATAGATATTGAGCTATAAACGCGTACAACTCTATCTCTGCCGAGGTGGGCTTCGGCCAGGCCCATCGAGGCCTGCTCTTTGGGCCGAAGCTTCGGTAGCGTGGGCTTCGGCCAGGCCCGTCGAGGCTTGCTCCTCGGGCCGAAGGATTGGCAGCGTGGGCCTCCGAAGGCTTCCAAAGCTTCGGCAGCATGGGCATCCGAAGGCTTCCTGGCCGAAGCCCATGGGCTGGCTAGAGGCTTTCGGAGCCCATAGCTCAATGGACTTCGGCCCTGTAGGGCTTCGGTCAGACCCTGGACATGTGTACTTCCGACCCAAATTACCAAAAATTGATATTTTGATGATCTAGCCACCACTGCCATTTTTTGCTATCAACAGAAGTTAGATCCCGCAAAGCTTCAGCTAAATAGCCTGCCTTCGTCTTGTTACAATAGTGACCCTGAGGATGAAGTATTTTCCCCCAACAGTAGTCATCAACAACAGCAAGAATGTACCATTTTCTGCCTAAAGAGCTAACCCGTGATGGACCTACAGTGTCCATATGAAGAAGCTCTCCAGGTCACTCAGTCATCATGATGTTTATGGGTGAATGAGAGGCGGCAACCATTTTTCTAAGACGACAATGAGCATGAATCAGGTTCTTCTCAAATTTGAGCTTGGGCAATCCTCGGATGAGTCCTAGGGCACTCAATCTAGCAAGAAGATCAAAGCTCATGTGCCCAAGTCTCCTATGCCACATCCAAAGCTCAGATGAAGGTTCAGCTAAAAGACAATGATAAGATCCAAATGATTTAGTGAAATCAGCTCCAAACACTCTCCCTACTGTCAAGATTTTGCAAATAAAAGCACTAGAGGAATCAAGTACATGAGAGACATCATGACCAAAGTGAACCTTAAAACCCTCATCAAGCAATTGAGAGACAGAAAGTAAGTTATAGCCTAAATCCTCAACCAATGCAACATTAAAGAGAGTGAAGTTTTTATTGATTCTAATCATACCTTGGCCTTTCACTCTATTTGTGCGATTGTTTCCAAACGTGATTTGTTCTCGTTTTTTGGTTAAGGTAAAGATGGAGAACCTTGATGACTTTCTGGTCATGTGGTGCGAACAGCTAGAATCAATAATCCACTTGTTCCCTAGGATTCCATGCCTTCCATACATAGAGACAGAAGACCTCGAGTACTCAGTGCTGGGGTTAGTGATAAAATGTTTAGGTATCTAGCACTGAACAACTCGAGAGTTAGGCAAAATAGAAGACTGGGTAGGAAGTGAATCATAATAAAAGCGAGGTCTTCTTGCAAAATGTTGGGGTCTCCTAAAATTATTTGGACCAAAACCTCTAACATGTGGTCCAACATCATATGAACCATGATGTAAACCATGATGGGTTTAGTCACTCATATAATCATGAGGAGCCTCAAAATCAGAATAAGAACGATAATCATACTCATGCAAATCAGAAGATGGATAATACAAATCATGGATGTTCATCCTTGATACGATGATAACAAAAACCAATCAAATGACCTACACGATCACAATAAGTGCAATGAAAAACTTTCTTGTGTGTAGGTTTATAAGTTTCTAGTGCAAACCTCATAGTTTTTCTTGGTTTTTGCTTGGAGTCTGTCTTGGGTGGTGGAATGATTATCCTTATAGGTTGGGTAGGATTTTTGGCTTTCTGAATGGTGTCTAACTGGGCTCTCTCTTTCTCAAGGGTAGTAGATAGAGTGAACACAGTTTTGCTTGGGGTATTTGGTGTAGTTCTCTCATAATCCAACCCTAGAGCTAACCGTGCCCTGTCAGCACACATTTTAGTTTTATCCAAAATCAAATTCATTTTACCCTTCCCTTCGGTACACTTATCCACCATGGAAAGTAGATAATCATTCTGACACTTATGTTTTTCGACTTGCTCTCTAGCGAAGTTGAGTTGGTCCTTAAGGATGATGCATGTGGAACATGATGGCTTGACATCCTTTCAACACTGAACACTCTCCAATCTAGCCTTAAGTTCATCAACATACTTATCTCTCAAATTAATGCTTTCAATAAGTAAAGAACAATTCAAGCATTCATTGATGACATAAGGGCTAGAACCCACCTCCAAAAGTTGTTTCTGAACATTTTCAAGTTTTTCAAGATTTTGAGCATGAATTAGAGGCAACTGAGCAAGTTCATTCATTACAACAAGACAAGACTCACATTCAACATTTTCAGACTTAGACTTCAACAAGACAAGTTCGGTAGAAAGAGATTCAATTTTGAGTTTTAGTTCCTTTCGTTCTCTAGCAGCAAGTTTGAGTAGTCTATCTTGTGAAATGATAGCATCATGTAATTCATCTTGTTGACACGAAAACGTGTCCCCACACTTGGGTCAGTTCGATGATCCAAAAGTGTGCGGATACTTAGGGACAGGCCTAAGCGTAACACAACACCGACGTCGCATTCCGACTACCTTTAGCCGTGGTAAGGGGGTGGAGTCGCCAGGCAATAAGATCACACAAAATAATCCAATTAGCCGAAAGAAATATACTAAATAGAATAAATCAGCAAACCGATCGGAGCCTGTCTGATTCGAAGTATGATGCGAAGGGGGTCGCCGAAGTATACCTTCGATGTCTGGTGCGAAGTGTCTCACCAAAGGGTACCTTCGGCATCCGTACCGACCTGGCCGAAGATAAACTCGGAACAGATCTAGACGCGACAATCACCTCTGAACAGCGGGGTTCGACGCGAAGTCTCTAATACAGTAAGATACAGAATAATGACTCAAACACAACGCACGAGCATGACTTCATCCGGAGCGAAGTACGAGCGTGGTGAAGCCTGTCATGACGAAGTCTGTTGGCGTGCGGTCGAAGCAGCAGTCTCGCCGAAGGGTGTTCTGACAGCCTCTGAAACCATTCTCTCAGCTCTAGACACCTCTGACGATGTAGCTCCGAACATGGAAACCTGCAACAGAGTAGATTCAAAGTACTAATTCGGCCTGAGGACCGAATTCTGCTAAGTGTTGCACTAGGAGCGAAGGTAGCAATATGTTACGCAGATTAGCGGATAATTCAAAGGTGAAGTAACAAGGTAATAACAATCTATTACGCAGATTAGCGGATACTTCATAGGAGAAGTAACAAGGCGATAGCAATCTATTACTTAGATTAACGGATACTTCACAAGTGAAGTAACAAGAATTACCAGTGTTCCGAAGTGGCCATCGGTGGGCTTTCAAGCAAACCCACAAAGAGTCCAGAAAATTAAAGATAAAGTAAATGTGATTCAAAGCTAGGCTTTGTGGTTGATTTGTGTTGGTGGGGCTCTGCATAGGCTTCGCCCCTATATTTATAGGGACTAACTTCTAATCTCTAAATCTAATCTTCTATTATTCAGCTGAATCATGTGTAGAGATAAACACTTAGCCAGAATCGGGTCCAACTCTATCTCTGCCCGAAGTGGGCCTTCGGCCAGGCCCGCCGAAGCCTGCTCCTTGGGTCGAAGCTTCGGCGGAGTGGGCCTCCGAAGGCATCCTGGCCGAAGGCTGTGGGCTGGTTGGAAGCTTCCGGAGCCCGTAGCCCAATAGTCCTTTGGCTCTGTAGGGCTTCGGCCTGACTCGGGACATGTGTATTTTCGGCCCAAATTACCAAAATTGATATTTTGACAATCTTAATCATTAATGCCATTTGTTGCTATCAACACATGCCCCCTGCCTTTTAGTGAACTAAGTGAACTAAAAGCACAACAGGCTAAAGATGATACTTTCCATATCTGCCTTTCGACATCTTTTAAGCTATTTGGCACACACTTGGGAAATACCTTTTCAAGTATCTACCATTCAAAGCCCTTCGAAACCGCTCCCCTCACAGAGATTCTAACATATATGCATTGCTAGGAGTGATTTCAGCTATTCTGAAAGGGCCTTCCCAAATAGGCGACCATTTACCAAACTTGGGACTCTTAGTGCCTAAGGGTAAAATCGTCTTCAAACCAAGTCACCAACTTGAAACGATTTTGGTTTAACCTTCTTATTGTAGGCTTTAGCTACTCTCCTCTTGTCTATTTCTATGTCTTCTAAAGCCCTCAATCTCTTATCGGTCACTTCTAGATTGTCTTTCAAAAGAGTTTCATACTCGTACACCGATAAGCCGTCTTTCTTTAACACTCTTAGAGAGCCAAGATATACTTCTACAGGTAGAATGACTTCTTGTCCATATACCGACTCATATGGACTAACTTTGGTAGCACCGTGCTTTGCAATTCTACAAGCCCATAGCGCCTCGGAGAGCACTTCATGCCACCTTTTAGGGAATTCTTCAATTTTCTCCCTAATGAGCTTAATCACGGTTTTATTACTAGACTCGGCCTGACCATTGGCCTGAGCATAGTAGGGCGAAGAATTTATCAACTTAATACCATAATATTCTGTAAAGTCCCTCACTTCTTTAGAAACAAACGAGCTACCTTGCTATGTAGTGAGAGTTTGTGGAATGTCGAATCTATGTACTTCAAGATAAAGTCAAGTACCACGTTGTGAGTCATGTTCTTGAGAGGGACAACCTCGGTCCACTTGGTGAAGTAATCCGTCGCCATCAACATGAACCGATGCCCTTTTGTGGAAGGAGGATGAATTTGGCCGGCGAAGTCTAGACCCCAACCTCGGAACGGACATGGCTTGACAATAGGGTTAAGCAATGAAGCAGGAGCTAATTGAATATTGCCGAACTTCTGACACGCTTCACACCCTCTATAATACTTAAAACAATCCTCAGTCATAGTCAGCCAGTAGAAACCTGCTCTTTTGAGCATCCAACTCATTTTCTGGGCCGAATGATGAGTGCCACAAAGTCCTTCATGGACTTCTCCCGTAGCCACCTAGGATCGCTCGTGGTCTAAATACTTTAACAGTAATCCATCAATGGTTTGGCGGTATAGCGTATCATCTAGCAATACAAACTTAAACACATGCCGCTGAACTTTTCGATCAACCCTTTGGCTAGGGTCTCTCAAATACTGGACAACTGGAATTCTCCAATTGCCGTTATGGGCTTAGGAGGGTTTCGCTAGTTCACCCCGTGAAACAATATCTAGGCTACTGATTCTGGGGTGCCCCGCGAGCCCTTCCTTCGTCTACCAAAGCCTAGCTGGACTGGCCGTGCGGAGGGCATCAGGCCGAAGCCTCCCGCCAGAGGGTCCGGGCTCCCGGAAACCCTCACTATCTCGAAGACTTTGGCTTGTGGGCTCCAGCGTGCAAGACCCTTTGGTGGGCGTAGTACTCCGGCCTTGGGACCTTGGCGCGCGGGAGTCTGAGGAGCCATGCTGAATAGCATGGGCCTCATGGCTCCAGATGTGATGAGTCATTGTCAACGATAGTCAAAGAGGACAGAAGAAGAGAGAAGACCTGCTGTGTCTGGGCCGCGTGTGACTCAGGTACACAGGCAGCGAGCGACTGTCGGGCAGAGGGGCCGCGAAGTCGGGCTGGCCCAATCCGGGTACATGGGCTAGGAGCAGCAGAGGATCCACTGTGCTGTTGACCAGGATTGACTCAGGTACACGGGCGGTGAGCGATTGCAGGGTTGAGAGAGCTGCAGAGTCGGGCCGGCCCAATCCGGGTACCTAGTGCAAAGTCGGTGGAGGCTTTGTCAGTTTCAGCACAAAACTGACGACCACTGATCTTGTATCGGACTATCCAGAAGAGAAGGCGTAGTCGCTACGAAAGCTTAGCTTCCGGATAAGTCATCTGTACATAGGAATTTTCTATTTTTGTCCCTAGGCCCACAGTCAGTAAGTCGAGTCTTTAAAAATATCCTAAGGGCAGTTTAGTCTTTTCCTTTTCTTTCAGCGTCTGTAAAAAACCCTAAGGGGCTGGTGGAATATTCCTAGCTATTGGGCAGCCTATAAATAGGGCCCCAATCCCTAGGGTTAGGTCACCCTTTTGCTGAAATCACTTTTTAATCAATTCCTTGGGTCATTCTCTCTCTCCTGCTCATTCTTCTGTTTGTGCGCCGCCAGGTTCCTCCCACGCCATTTATTATTCTTGCATCCATTTTGTTCTTCATGTTCCTAAGCAACAAAATATCACTAGTATTCAGTAGCATCCCATCCAAACAAATATTACTAGTGATATTTTGTTGCTTAGGAACATGGGAGATGGAATAGAAGAGTTGGACTTGAAGACGGAGCCGCACGGATGTTTGAAGTCAAGATTTCGCTGGTTCGGACTACATCGACCACACTGCACCAAAATGGGCATAACTTCCTCATACGAAGTCCGATTGGCGCGTTCTTGGACTTTTTGGAAAGCTAAGGAGAAGACGGATCGTTTGCCGTTGGTTTCACCTCATTTGGAGTCTCGAGTCGTCCTGTGTATTTAAAACAGTCCTGCGTGACAGAACTGGGCCGTGTTGGCCATAATCTGAGTCTGTACGTCTTCTAGCCCACAGCCCAAGTCTGTTCACCTTCCACAGACCGCCGCCCTATATATTCTCACGCCAGCCACCTCTAGGGTTAGGTTTTGCTTTGTTGCATCTACACTGTTGTGTTTAGATCCCGCCTCTTGCACCGGACCGAGATTGGCTGCTGCATTGGCGTTTGTGAAACCTCACCTTATCTTCGTTTGTCTGTGATTTGGCATTCGATTTGTATCCTTCCTGTTCTTGCTTGTGTTCTTGGGTTCGCTTGCAGGAATTAGCCTTCGTGGCGAGGTCAATCGCGTCCTGCGTGGTTGATAACCAACGGAGACAGTGGTGTAACGATTGCAAGGTTTTGATCCGCCGGACCGGAGCCTTGGATCGCCAACGTCGAGATTCTCCACCAACCCAAGTTTATCCTTTACCTATCGGAAGATCGGGACCACTCCCCCATCAGCTGGTATCAGAGCTCAGATTTCCCGTTAGGTAATCTCGATCTGCTTTTGTTTTACCCAGAGTCCAGAAAACCGCACCAAAAAAAAATTCCCCACCGAGAACCCCTTTGTGCCTTGCGATTTTAATTTCAGTTTTAACCTTGTTAAGTTTGTGTTCTTGGACGAGTCTGGTTGCTGGTTTAGTCATCCCTCTGTGTCGTTTGAGTAGTAGTTGTTCTTGTGTCTCAGAAAAAAAATTCCCCACCGAAACCCCCCCCCCTTCCGCAACCCTATTTGTTCTCCACATCCAGTCTTTGTGACCCCCCTTCGGTAAAATAGGCATAACTTTTCGCTCGTTTGGCAGAAAAATCTGAAATTTTTTGAGCGTGTTCCTGACCCAATTTGGAGGGTACCCTAACCGACAAAGGTCGGTTAGCCCTCACCAAAATCGCCAAAAAAAAATCGGGAAGATAAAGAAAAAAATTGGACAAAGTTTTTGCTCGCCGGACAGCAAACTTGTTTGAATTTTGTGAGCCACATCCCACCTCAGTTGTAGGTGCCAATTTTTGTGGTTACTCCTCTGGTCATCCTTGTTTCAAAAAAAAATAGAGTGAAAAAAAAGGAGAAAAAAAAATATAAAAAAAAGAGAAGCGGTCCTGTTATTTTGCTTGTCCGAACTCTTGTCCGAACTCCTGTCTGAACACTTGTCCGATCTGAGGAAGGCATTGGCTGTTTGTTGCTTGTCCGATCTCTTGTCTGAACCTTTGTCCGAACTCTTGTCCGATCCCTTGTCCGATCCGAGCAGCAGCAGAAAAAAAAAATTGTGCACATACCCTTGTCCGATCACTTGTCCGATCTCTTGTCCGATCCCTTGTCCGATCTATAGAGAGCTGATTTTGACCTGTTTTTGCTTCCTTTTTGATTTTTGGGCACATAGTTTCCCTCTATTACTTGAACTTTCACCTTGGGAGCACTACGGTCAGCAACTTTGACGAGTACTTGGGAATACTTATTGAACTTGGTTTAACTGTTATTATTATCGCTAATCCTTGCTACTCACTTGCCTTCCAAGCTACACCTTTCTCTTGGTCAGGACAGGATCAAATCTTGCAATTGCACACCACCTCCACTTGGTTCATCACCTGTAGGCCGGTGACCTCCCTGCGGCGTGGTAAGAACACTTGCAAGCGTGGGTAAGGTGCTTGACGAATTGCTTCCACCACACATCCAGCACCCCACTTAGCTGTTTACATAAGGATTATTCTTTGTTGTTTTGCCTTTTCACTAACATGGCAGCACTTATTGTACAACGTGACTTGAGCACTCACATGGACCAGGACGACCAGGTACAACGGAACAATATATTTCAGACCGTCTTCCTCGTCAATAACCGTCGTGCGCGTGTCATCATCGACAGCGGTAGTTGCAACAATTTGGTGAGCCTCGACGTGGTAACTAAGCTTCAACTTCCCACACGAGCACATCCACACCCTTACCATGTGCAATGGCTCAACGACAGCGGTAAGGTCAAGGTAACACAAACTGTTCACATCGAATTTTCCATTGGTACATACTTTGGAAGTGCTGATTTTGATATAGTACCAATGCAAGCATGTTCTCTATTACTTGGTAGACCTTGGGTATATGATACTGATGCTACACACCATGGTAGGAGCAATAAGTACACATTTATGTATAAAGGAAAGAAAGTTACATTGCTTCCTATGACTCCTGCTGAAATTGTGAAATTTGAACAAGAAAAACGTGCTAGGGACGCACAAAAGAGCAAACAACTTTCTGAAATCAGCAAGTAGCTAAAACACTTTCGAGGCAACAAAAAGAAAAAGTTGTTTCTCCTTCCGCATCACAAGTTATTAATCTGAAAGGACGTGTCATGCATGCAATTAAAACTAATCTTGCAGTACGTAGTTCTCTTGGTCTTGCAGGTTTCTATCGGCGTTTTGTGAAAGATTTCAGCACCATAGCCGGTCCTTTACCTGAGTTGATCAAGAAGGGAGTTACGTTTACTCGTAAGCCAGCACAAGAACAAGCCTTTGCCCCACTCAAGGATCTCCTTACACATGCACCTCTACTTCAGCTACCCGACTTCAGTAAGCTTTTTGAATTAGAATGTGATGCTAGTGATTTTGGAATAGGAGATGTGCTGCTACAAGAAGGTAAACCCGTGACCTATTCTAGTGAGAAATTGCATGGTCCACAATTGAATTATTTTACCTATGAGTGTGAATTATATGCCTTAGTGCGTGTGCTTGAAACTTGGCAACATTACCTTTTGCCTAAGGAGTTTAATATACATTCTGATCATGAAGCACTAAAATATTTGAGAGGGCAAGCTAAACTGAACCATAGACATGTTAAACGGGTTGGATTTATTGAACCTTTCCCATACATTGTGAAATACAAGAATGGCAAAGAAAATGTGGTTGCTGATGCTTTGTCTCGCATGGTTGTTCTTTTATCTCAACTTGATATTAACGTTCCAGATTTGGAAAGCTTGAAAGATTTGTATGTTGTAGATAAAGAATTTGCTGAACCATTCACTAAATGTAATGATGGGAAAGACTGGAAAACATTTCATGTTTATGACGGTTTCTTGTTCCATGCTAACAAGATATGTGTTCCAGATTCGTCCGTACGTTTGCTGTTGTTGCAGGAATCACATGGTGGTGGATTAATGGAACATTTTGGGAGAGAAAATACTTTGGCCCTGCTGTCCAATAATTTTTATTGGCTAAAGATGCGGAGAGATATTGAACGATTTGTGCAGCGTTGTGCCACATACCATAAAGCTAAGTCCAAACTTAACCCATATGGTTTGTATACTCCACTTCCTGTTTCTAGTGCACCTTGGGGAGATATTAGCATGGACTTTATTGAGGGATTGCCTAGGACAAAGAGGGGGAGAGACTCCATATTTGTAAGAGTGGATAGGTTTTCTAAAATGGCACACTTTATTCCCTGTCACAAGATCAACGATGCTTCACATATTGCTGATTTATTTTTCAAGGAAATTGTGAGATTGCACGGGATGCCTAGAACCATCATTTCAGATCATGATGTGAAGTTTATGAGTTACTTTTGGAAGACAATGTGGGCCAAGCTTGGCACAAAATTGCTGTTTTCAACAACTTGTCACCCGCGAACTGATGGTCAAACAGAGGTGATAAACCGTACACTCTCCATGTTGCTGCGAACAATGAGTAAGAAGAACTTGAAAGAATGGGAGGAATGTCTTCCACATGTTGAATCTGCATACAATAGAGCTGTCCACTCAACAACACAATTGTGCCCGTCTGAAGTGGTGTATGGTTTTAAGCCAATCACACTACTTGATTTGCTGCCACTTCCTTTTCAAGAAAGAGCAAACATAGAGGCAACTAAGCGTGCAGAGTTTGTGAAAGCTATGCGTCTGAAGACCAAGGAAGTTATAGAAAAGAAGGCACACTATTTTGCTCAGAAGACAAATAAAGGAAGAAAGAAGATGTTTTTCAAACCAGGAGATCTTGTTTGGTTGTACTTGCGCAAGGATCGTTTTCCTGATTTGAGAGAGAGTAAATTGATGCCCCGTGCTGATGATTTAAAACCCTATCTGGGAGCTGACGATGAGCTTGAGTCGAGGACGACTCCAATTCAAGAGGGGGAGGATGATGAGGACATCACTTCACATGATACACACATGGAGCCTCCACCTACAATACTACAAGGACCAATCACACGCGCCCGTGCCCGTCGCTAGTATTTCAATATTTGTTTGGATGGGATGCTACTGAATACTAGTGATATTTTGTTGCTTAGGAACATGGGAGATGGAATAGAAGAGTTGGACTTGAAGACGGAGCCGCACGGATGTTTGAAGTCAAGATTTCGCTGGTTCGGACTACATCGACCACACTGCACCAAAATGGGCATAACTTCCTCATACGAAGTCCGATTGGCGCGTTCTTGGACTTTTTGGAAAGCTAAGGAGAAGACGGATCGTTTGCCGTTGGTTTCACCTCATTTGGAGTCTCGAGTCGTCCTGTGTATTTAAAACAGTCCTGCGTGACAGAACTGGGCCGTGTTGGCCATAATCTGAGTCTGTACGTCTTCTAGCCCACAGCCCAAGTCTGTTCACCTTCCACAGACCGCCGCCCTATATATTCTCACGCCAGCCACCTCTAGGGTTAGGTTTTGCTTTGTTGCATCTACACTGTTGTGTTTAGATCCCGCCTCTTGCACCGGACCGATTGGCTGCTGCATTGGCGTTTGTGAAACCTCACCTTATCCTCGTTTGTCTGTGATTTGGCATTCGATTTGTATCCTTCCTGTTCTTGCTTGTGTTCTTGGGTTCGCTTGCAGGAATTAGCCTTCGTGGCGAGGTCAATCGCATCCTGCGTGGTTGATAACCAACGGAGACAGTGGTGTAACGATTGCAAGGTTTTGATCCGCCGGACCGGAGCCTTGGATCGCCAACGTCGAGATTCTCCACCAACCCAAGTTTATCCCTTACCTAGCGGAAGATCGGGACCAATCCCCCATCAATTTCGACAGGCTTCGAAGTTAGCTTTGAAGCATGTCTCTCTGGTAGACTTCGCTCTAAGCGTGCTGCTGTCTTTTCGAGGGTCTCAGTGTGTGGGTTCGGAGGTTGTCATTCAAAGTTAATTCTCTGGTCGAAGTTTACCACTTCGGTAGTCTTACCTCGATCAAGGCTAGCTTCGAAGGTAGAGTGTAGGCTTCGATTTGTTCTTACTGCCATGTGTTTGGCTTCACTTCTCTGTCGAAGTTTGTTCTGCTGTGAATTTTGTTCGAAGCTTTCTGATCAGAGTATAGGCTTCGAAGCTTTGGTTTCGAAGGTACTCTGCAGTTAGTCTTCGAAGTATATTGTTCGAAGTAGGCTTCGATACTTTCACACTTCATTTCAAAGCATACTTTGCATTCTTCCTCATTCGAACTAGGCTAGTTTCCACGAACCTTCGGCATTCCCATGACAACCTTCGCTAGACTTTGACAAGGGACTTCGAAGCAGGCTTCGACACTGTGAAGCAGGCTTCGACACAGCGAAGCAGGCCTCGCCAAGTTTCGAACAAGAGGCAGATTTGGACAGTAACTTCTCATACCATTCCATGTGTACTTAGATTATTTTACTGAGAAGTTTGATCTGCCATGTCTTGAATATTTTGTCTATCTGCCTATTAGCACTATATTGGTATTTCTCTGGTTTTTTTGACACCGGTCGTTTCTAGGCTAGATACTTTTAGACTTAGGCATTCTGTTCACACTCTGCTGCTTAGACTTTTGAGGTGCGTTGGGTATTGGGAGCAGGCCATAGTTTCGAAAGAATTTTTTAGGCGCCCATTCACCCCCCTGGTCACTACTTTCGGTCCTACAGAGTCTCCGGTAGCCGGAGGGGTCCGACCCGGAGGGTGCGCCTGTCCGAAGTTACTGTCTTCAGCAGTGAGACCAAACATCAGCTTCTCCCACACAGAAAATATTCCTCTCCTGACTTGGTAACCAGATGCTTGCTGAGCCAAATCATTTGCATCTGAGTTGGCCTCTCTTGACACATGAGAAATTCTGAATTCATTAAAAGTAGCAACTATGTCTAGGCACTTGTCCAAGTAGCTGTTTAGCAAGCCATTAAAACATTGAGCACTCTTAGCCACTTGTTCTACTACTAATAGAGAATCACCATACGCATGAACATGTTTAACACCCATGGATTCTAACAATTCAAGCCCTAGCAGCAAAGCCTCATATTCAGCTTGGTTATTGGTAGAGGGAAATTCTAAATGAGCCGAGGTTTCACAGTGCGCTCCGCTAGGTGATATGAGAACAACTCCAATACCTTGGCCATTTTTGCAAGCTGAACCATCATGTTGGCGTGAAATATTACGCTAACAGGTTATCGAAGATAAAGAACTAACATACGAAGAGTTTGTGAAATGGACTATTTAAAGCCTCCGAATTGGATAATAGCTCGAAGTAGTTCGAAGTTATGTATTGAATAACTGAGTATTCGATGATCTATTATAGGATAAGAATGGGGGTATATATAGGTAAAAATCTTAAGGAAAAGACCTTTTTACCCCTCAATTATAACCGACATAGTGGAAACTATTCGGTACCCCTAATAGGGTTAAAATGGTAAAAGACTAATCTAATTAGAAAGAAGATAAGTCTTCCATCCTTGCTGGCAGATAAGCTCTCCGAAGATTTAACCTTCGAAGTCATACTCCGAACAGAAGCCTGCAGGGATTCTTTGATCTTAATCAGGCACTAGACCAGAGTTAATACTAGAACTTTGGTCTAGTAAATTGTCTTTGTCTCATAACTGTAGAAACCCTAGGGATGAAGTATTTTCCCCCAAACAGTAGCCCCTCGAATACGCTTCTCCGGATGATCTGAAAAGTTAGGAGAGCAGTATACGGAAGAAACATAATCATGCGCAGGGTTTAACAAAATGTATCAACCTTGGGAGGATTCAGAATTTCAGAAACTTCAAATCGACTTCCAAGCGTAGGTCTCATCTGAGTAGCTCCGAAGATAATTTTTACGAAGCTGAAGAGACCGTTAGACTCAAAAAAATTAGCTGTTATCTTTTTCTTTCAGAAGAAGTTATAACGTTGCTTTGTTTTTGGAAATGATAACGGTACAGAAGACGGAACGTCGAGTATGAATGGTAAGAATCTGTGATTTCAGATTATAAATAGAGGGGCAAGGGGCATTCGAGATACTTTACCCACCGTTCTCGTGCAATCCCTATTTTAGACTCCACAGCTCTAGTTCCAGCCTTCTCACTCTGTTCAATGGCGAAGACTAGCCATAAAGCTCCCGTAGCAGCTTCAACCTTGGTCAGGCAGCAAGCCATGGTGGCGGCAGCAGCGGCGGCGCCTGTGGGGAATCCCCTATAGGCCGCCCCCCTCGACCTCCTCTCGGCTTCAGCTAAATACTCCGATCAGTCATACAGTCTGGGACCATCGACCTGCACGAAAAATCTATTGCAACGGCGACCGCCGGGAAGACAAGCTCGGGGATTAAAATTCGTCAACCTAGTTTAGAAGAAATTCCCTTGCCTCGGATTGGATAAGTAATCATCTTTGAGGCTTTCTTCGAGGCGGGGTTAGGGCTTCCGGTAGTGGACTTCCTTTCAGAGGTACTGGAGCTCTTTCATGTTACTCTTCCTCAGTTGTCCCCAAATGCTATAGGACATCTCGCGATCTTCGAATGGGCAATGCGAGCTGAAGGTTGCGAAGGAAGGGCAGAGATCTTCGCAGCACTCCACAAGGCTTCCTACCAGCCGAAGACTTATCTGGGCAGCGGAGGAGAGAAAATAGTAGTTGCATTTGATAGTATCAACTTCCGGCTCCGGGATGAATTCCAGACTCGATTTCCGGCGAAGGCCATCAACGCCATATGGTACATAGACGGGATTCTTCGCTGGTTCTACGCTGAAGTGGGAGTATATAGCACCTTGGCCGGGCCTCTAAAAGACATATTTTTTCGGAGGGAAGCCGAAGTTCACCCGGATCTAGGCCTGCTCGAAGCTCGCATCAACCTGCTTCAAAAAATAAGCCGCCGCATGAGCATGAGGGACTTAGTAGAGGAGTTCATCGGGCTTCGGATTTTGCCTCTGATGGCCAACTAGCCTATTAACATCGAAGAGAATCCGGAGGGTGAACTCCGAGAAATCTCTTAGAGCTCTATAGGTAACTACGAAAACTGCAAAATGTTTCATATGCAATAATTTCATAAGAAATAATATAACAGATAAAAACTTATCTTTCAGCTCCACGTGCCACCTTGACTTCGGAGCAAGTTGTACGGGCTTCGGAGAAGATCCTCGGATCCCCTACCCTTGCTGAGAAGGAATGGACGGTGAAACTGGTGGGCAGTTGGGAGCGGTTCAACCGAGTATGGAGTGTACTCGGAGTTGACGCTCCTTCCCTTCCGGACTGGAGCACTTCTGAGCCAGGTCCTAAGAAGAGGAAAGCTGAAGTTGGGACTTCGGCGCCAGCCAAGACTCCTGTGAAGAAGTTGTCCCGGAAACCAAAGTTTGTGGCCCCTTCGAAGTCCTCTACTTCATCTTCGGAGTCATCTGAAGATGAAGGATACAAAGAAATGCAAAGGGTGTTGGTAGCCCTTATTACCGAGGATGAAGGGGCGCACGCGGAAGTCGAAGTTCCCGCCGAGAGCGACACAGCGGTCGTGCCTGCCGTGAAAGGTAATCTCGAGCAGGCAGAGACTTTGAAGGTCCCGTCTGGCCAAGAGGTCCCTGCTACTGAAGAAGGTAGAGTCGAGGCAACAAATGATCAAACTTTGGCTCCGGACGAAGTGATAACTGCTGTTCTTGGAGAGATTCCAGCAGCTAATCCTTCAGTCCCCAACTCTGAATCTGAGGAAGACTTCGAAGGGGCATTCGAGCCTCCGAGCAGTCCCATACTTATCCATCGATAGAATGTCGAAGGTAAGCCTCAGTTGAGTACTTTTTCTTTCTTTTTGTGTCCTACAAAGTTTATGCAATATATAATACCTTTGATTTTATAGGATCAACCCCAATGGAGATGACCCCTGCCACGAAGACTGCACCTGAAACTTTGACATCTCCGAAGTCAATTCCAGAGGAGGCTATGAAAATGGGGCCTAGAAAAGGTAAAGGAAAAGTGGATCCTTTTCCCACTCCGAACTTTGGATTAACCCCGTCGGAATCTACAGACGGAGGCCAGTCCATAGAAGGGGCCCAATCCACAGAGGTCTCCGGGGACGCGGTGCTGTGCTCCGGCCCTTCTCCAAATGAAGATGATCAAAGAGCCTTGTCAAGGCTCCCCTCGTAGCTCCTTTTCTAGAGCGAAGGACCAGGCTTCGGACTCTACTAGAGCCTCTGGCTCGAGCTAATAGCGAAGTCGGGGAGACCGACTTGGTGGCTATTCTTGGGGAAGCTGAGGGGTTGGAGTTAGATGCAGCCTTGGAGCGGGCATCCTACTAGGTACGAAGTATCTACAATAACAAAGTTAGTTTAAACATGTAAATAGTTTACTTACATCACTCTTTTCTTCCTTCACAGCAAATAGTCTTGGCTCGAGCTGCGGCTATATCAAACGAGCGAGAGTGTAATCGTCTCAAGGAGAAGATAACTTCCCTCCAAGGGAGTCTTGTTAGCTCCGAGATTCGGACCTCCAGCTTGGATGAAATGGTAGCAGCGGAAAGGAAAGCCAGACTTTGTCTGGAGGCTGCTAATCGGAAGCTCGAAGCTGAACAAATCGTGCTTCGGGCTGAAGTAGAGAAACTATGGATGGACCAGGCGACCGCAGGGACCGAGATGGTCAAGCTCTGGGAGGAGCAGGTGATGTTGATGGAGGAGGCCAATAACTTGCTTGGTCAGAAGAACTCCTTGGTTATGGAGGCAGATAGGCTATCTTCTTTGATAGACGAGCTATCTTCATCAAGGGATATTTTGTCCGAAGACAAGGTGAAGTGCGAGAAGGTAGCCTTATAGACCATGGACAACCTTCGGGGCCTCTTGGAGTATTTCGGCACCTCTTGGACTTTACCTTCATCTGGCAATGACCCTCTACTATGAAAACTAAAGATAATCAAAGCGGCAGCGAAGACCATGAAGACGACGGGTATTCGGTATGGAGAAATCTTCAGCCAAGTAGCTGCTGTCGGAGTTCTTTGCTACTATGATGATTTAGGGCTATCAGTAGCACCAGACTCAGGGGAAACTCCTATCATCTTTACCCCTTCTGATGATGTAGCTGCAGCTTGGCAAGCCTTCCAAGCATCTTGGAGAGCCGAAGGTCGATCAGCGATCAAAGCTTGGATTAATGAAGGACGTCGCCAAAAGCAAGCGCGGTCGTAGGCTTCGAGCAGTCAGCCCCAACTAGACCCGAAGGTCTAGCTCTCCGTAGGGCCCCGAATATGTAAAAACTTATGCTTTTATCCTTTATGAATGAAAAGACTTATTTGGAAATGTTTTTAGGCTTTCCGACCTTTTTTGGATGATCTCGAAGTGCTAGAGGTTAACGAAGAGCTTCGCCTAATATGGGCTACTTTCGAAACTCTAAGACCTCATAGACGCCCTCGATTTTCAATTCCTCGAGAAAGCTCCGGTGTAATTGCAACCGAAGTATGCAAAGATATATTGTCTTATATTAAGGAAGAAGAAAAAGAAGTTAACTTAGACCCATCATCTTCTAAAGACATTGAATGGTCCAAAGAAGAAAATACTACTGAAGAACAAGTAAAGAAGAATTCAGAAGAATTTCGAAGTTGGGAAAGAAGCCCCGAACGACTTCGGACCTGGGCTGAACTTCAGCAGGAGCAGAAGGATTTTTGAGCTTCTAAATTAGGTAAAAGGATTAAATGTAAAGTTATTAAAACTCCTGGCTCCGGAACGAATTGTTCTAGCTTTAGCAGTAGCTCGAGGAATCGATGAGGTCTTTGTTTCCTTCTCGGTATAGATATAGACTTTTCATGATGTAATGTAACATGTTTGAATAATAAAGATTAATGTTTCAAAATTGTCTCCCTACTTCCCAGCCCCTCTTTGGGTTTAAGCAACTTCAAAATTTGGTCGAAGGTGGTTACGCGCAATGAAAATATCTTTAGTTAGGAGTTTAATTTTGGAGGCTCTGAGCCCCTTATCAAATTAGAGATTGACTAAGATCTCGAAAAATGTCTTCGACTCTATTAACTCGAAGTCTGAAAACTGGTAACTTAGTACCTTTTTGTTTGAATGTAGTCACTTCAGACTGTTTTATTTGGCCTCCTTCGGCTCTTTTTGCGAATGCTATAAAACCAGTGGTTTGGAATTTGCATAGTGGTCTCCTTGGACTCTTTTTACGGATGCTTTCAAGCTGGAGCTTGGAATCCACATCATTTGGTCTCCTTGGACTCTTTTTATGGATGATTTCAAGCCGGTGGCTTGGAATCCATTTTTGGTCACTTTCCCACCTTGTCGGAAGCTTCAAACCAGTGGTTCGAAGTCCGTAAAATTGGTTCAAATGAATCACACTTCCCTCAAAGCCAACTTCGTTCTTCCAGTGCCTCCACTAGAAGTATGAAGTGTTTGAGAGGTAGGCATTATCTGAACCATGAGTTTATTTATTCAAAAGGTGTTTACATATGATTACAAGGAGCCCCTATGCAAAATATTGCTTTAGGTGCTCCGCATGCCACGCATGCTTTAACTCTTCGCCTTCTAAATTGGCTAGCTTAAACGAACCAGGGCATCTTGAACGCAGAATGATATATGGACCATCCTACTTATTTCCTAATTTCTCTGGTGCTATGATTCTTCGCAAAACTAAATGACCTGGTAAGTTCATTAAGTTTAACCTTCGGGTCATACCAAGTCTTCGTTTGATGTTAATATTTTGACAAATTAGCAACAGCTCGAAGCCTTGTTTCTTCTGTTAAATCTAGCGAAGCTTTCCTTTCTCCTTCCATTTCAGTTTCGGTGGTGTGGAGAGATCATCCTTTGAGCTCCGTCGGAGTCATAGCTTCATCTCCGAATAATAATATGAAGGGAGTAAAACCTATGGACCTCGTTCGAGTGGTCCGAATGGACCATAAATCTTTGGGAGTTCTTTAGTCCACAACCCCTTTGTTAATCCTACTATTCTTCGATTCAGCCCTGATAAAATATTACCATTAGCCCTTTTGACAGCTCCGTTAGACTGAGGATGACGGACAACGGCAAAACATATTTGTATGCCAAGGTCTTCGCAAAACTTCCTAAAGAGCTCCGCATCAACCTGTGTCCCATTGTCGACTGTGAGCTGTTGAGGCACTCTGAACCTGCATATAACATTCTTCCAAAAAAAAAATTTGTACAATATTCGAAGTGATAGCTGTGAGGGGTTCTACTTTGACCCACTTGGAAAAATATTCAATTGCTACCACTGCGAATTTCAGATTTCCCTTTGCTACTGGGAAGGGGCCAATGAGATCCATGCCCCATCTGGTCATAGGCCAAACTGAAGCAATGACATGAAGAGCCATTGGCGGACGATGACTTCGTCTTCCTATCCATTGACAACCCTGGCAAGTGCGGACTAAACTCTCCACATCAGCTACTATTGTAGGCCAATAAAGCCCCTGGCGAAGTGTTTTTCCTGCTAAGGCTCAGGGGGTCAGATGGCTACCACAAAGGCCTTCATGAATTTCTAGGAGTATCTCTTGACCTTCGTCTTGAGATATACATTGGAGTAGGGGGGAACATACTCTGGCCTTGTAGAGAATACCGTTGATTATATGATAATTCCGAACTCTTAGCTTTAGCATCGAAAGTCGTGGTCCTTCAGGAAAAATCACTTCACCTTGCAATAACTCCATGATTGAGCTCCGCCAGTCAGTGCTTGGAATGCAAAGAACTTCCAAAGGAGGAATTTGTGGCAACGAAGGCGAAGGTATCATCTAAGGTATCAGCTTGCACATTTTCAGCTCTTGGTATACTTCAGATGGAAATCCCTTTGAATGCTGCTTCGATTTTATGGATCTCTTCCAAATATTTTGCAAGCTGCAGATGACGGACTTGAAAACTTTTATCAACGCGCCCTGCTACAATTTGAGAATCTGTTTTAATAACAACTCTTGTAGCACCCAAAGCACGCGCTTTTCGAAGTCCTAACAAAATTCCTTCATACTCCGCTATATTATCGGTGGACTTAAAGTTGAGCCTTGCGGATTACATCGCTCTTTGCCCTGAAGGCGAAATTATTACTGCTCCAATGCCTGCTCCAGACGCTTGAAATGCTCTGTTGGCGTAAAAGATTATGCTAACAGGTTTCTGTAGAAAAGAAACTAACAAACGAAGTGTTTGCGAAGCAAACTGTTCTAAGCCTCCGAAAGGATAATAGCTTAGAATAGTTCGAAAGTATGTATTGAATCACTTGTAATCGGTCCCTATTACAGGGTGAAATGGGGGGTATTTATAGGCCTAAACATTAAGGAAAAGACCTATTTACCCCTCTATTACAACCGACATTAAGGAAACTATTCGGTTTCCTTAATAGGGCTAAAATGGTAAAAGACTAATCTAATAGGATAGAAGATAAGTCTTCCATCTTAGCTGGCAGAAAAGATCCTGCAGGGCTTTGGTTCGAAGACATACTTCGAACCAGTGCCTGTCTTCGAGCTTCGAACCAGGTTCTAAGCATCTTCGAAGAAGGTCTTCGAACAATCTTCGAACTAGTTGGCTGTCTTCATGCTGCTTTAGCAATAACCCCGAAGATGAGATATTTTCCCCCAACAGTAGCCCCTCGAATACGCTTCTCCGTTCGACCTGTAACGTTAGGAGAGCAGTATACGGAAAGAAAAGATAACCAATCATAGGGGTTATTGATTTTCGTTTTATCTCCGAAATGCATGAAGACATGAACTTCGAATCAGTCATAAGGTAATTACCTTTCGAACCACCTTAGAACTGACTCAGGAAGTTCGAAAGTCTTTTCAGACTTAGAAAAAATAGCCGTTAGTTTCTGTTTCTAACGGAAGTTATATGAGGCGTTATTTTCGGAGGAGAATAACAGGCGGGAATGCGAAAGGGCAGAACCCAAACGGTAACAAACGGAAAGATTAGGCTATAAATAAAGAGCCCCAAAACTTACTCGATTACCTTTTCACCGCTTCTTCCTAGTCAAAAGCTTTTTGAGCCCTTCAAGTTCTTGAGCCCTAGCCTTTGAGTTCTTGAGCCCTAGTCTCCATTCCCTCAGATCAATCCGGCAATCACGATGGCGAAGACCAAGGGATCTGCGCCTCCTTCGGCCTTGGCTCGGCAGCAGGCAGCTGCAGCAGCGGCAGCGGCAACAGTGGCGGCGACGCCTTCGATGCAGGCGACAACTTCCATGGCGGCAAGGGGAAGAAATCCCCAAATCCCCGACGATCAAGGTTTGTGCCCACCCTCAACCAAGTACTTGGATCAGTCTTTTGAGTTGGGGCCGTCTACCTGCAAGAAAGAGTCTTTGGCAATCACAGCGGGGGGAAATATTAGTGATGGGGTTATGATTCGGAAGCCGGGCAAAGAATCGATTCCATCACCGAGACCCGGAGAAGTTGTAGTGTTCGAAGCTTTTTTCGAAGCGGGCTTGGGCCTCCCGGCTGTGGATTTCTTAGCCGAAGTACTTGACTTGTTTCACGTAACCCTCCCCCAGCTGTCTCCGAATGCTGTAGCCAGATTAGCTATCTTCGAGTGGGCACTGAGAGCCGAAGGTTGTGAGGGGAGGGCTGAAATCTTCGCTGCGCTGCATAGAGCAACTTGTCAGCCAAAGACCTTCGTAGGCTCCGGAGGTGAGAAGGTGGTAGTTTCCTTCGGAAGCATCAATTTTAGGCTTCGTGATGAATATGCCCTGCAATTCCCTGCTAAGGCCATCAATGCCAGATGGTACACCGATTGGGTTCTGAGGTGGTTTTATGCCGAAGTTGGAGTGAGTAGTCCTCTGGCCGGTCCCCTCAAGGAAATCCAGTTCCGGAAGGAAGCCTTAGTGCAACCCGACGAAGGCCAACTCGAGGCTCGCCTCAACTTGCTTCAGAAAATCAGCAGAAGGTTGAGCATGCGGGACTTAGCCGAAGAGTTCCTCGGACTTCAAATTCCTCCGTTGATGGCCAACTGGCCTATCACCTTCGAGGATGACTCGGAAGGCGGTCTTCGCAAGATAAGCTATACTTCGAGCCCTGCAGGTAACTTCAAAACCAACATGCATAGTACATATTTACTTCGAAGAAAGATTAACTTGAATTATTTTTTAGCTTCTTCAGCCCCTATTACTTCAGAGCAAATTGTAAGGGCTTCGGAGAAGATTTTAGGTGCTCCAACTCCGTCAGAAAAAGAATGGCGAATCAAATTAGTCGGAAGTTGGGAGCGTTTTAACAGAGTATGGGAAATGCTGGAGTTGACTCCACCCCCTCTGATGGATTGGGTGCCTCAGGAGAAAGGCCCCAAGAAAAGAGTAGCTGAAGCCGGAGCTTCAGGTTCAGCAAAGACTCCGGTGAAGAAGGTGGCTCGAAAACCTAAGAATCTTGCACCTTTGGATCCTGCTCCTTCAAGCTCAAGAACCTCACTTTCTGGTTCTAAAGAGGACGAAGGTATTTTATTAGTAAAATTAATTGATGAAGATGCAACTCAACGAAGTATTCACATTGAAGATACTGCAGGTATTCCGGAGCCTCAAGCCAACATCGAAGAAGTAAGAGCTCCGGATACCCAGGAAGAACAATTCGAAGCCCCTATGGGTGTAGATGAGGCCGAAGTGCCTGCGAACGTACCGGAGTCTGGAGATAATGCTGATCAACCAATGACTTCGGTAGTTCAAGAAGATACAACTCAGGCTGGAGTTCCTGTGGATGAAGGTGGAGTCGAAGTCACTATGACTTCGATTCTCGAAGAAGTAACAAGGACTCTTCAGGACGATGCTCCTGCAGTCCAAAATTTAGCGGCTGATTCGGATGAGGACTACACTTTTGATCCTCCGATCAGTCCGGTGCTCGATATTCCAGAGAATGTCGAAGGTAAATTTTGCTTACTTCTTATCAATTTTTGCAAAATTATACAATGTGTAATATTTTTGTTTTTTCAGAGCCTCCTGTTGTCGAAGTATCCCTCGAAGATACAATTCAAAGACCTTCGACAACTTCGGAGCCACAACCGGGAGTTACTCTACCGGGGCCTGGAAGAGGAAAAAGACACATAGAGCCTCTCCCAGCTGAAGGATCGACTTCATCTGAGTCAACAGATGAAAGCGAATCAACTGAGGGGGGGCCATCTTCAGAAGTTCCAAGGGCCTCGGAAGAACCCTCCGGACCCTCGCTAAGCAGAGCTGATCAGAAGGCTTTAGCACTGCTTCCTCTCATAACTCCATTTTTGGAGGAGAAAACCGGACTTGGGACTTTGGTTAAACCTTTGGGTGAAGACAGTCGCAAAGTCGGGGAAACAGAGCTGGTAGCCCTTTTAAGCAGAGCGAAGGGTTCGGAGCTTAATATTGCTGTGGAAAGAGCAGCTTATCAGGTATAAAGCATCTTCGAACCAAATAATGAATTATATATGAATAATTTCTTATTCCAGTTTTTTCCTTTTTTCTCAGCAAGCAGTCTTAGCCCGCGCTGCAGCTTTGTCGAATGAAAACGAAATTGCTCAACTTCGGGAAGAGAACGAAACTCTTCAAAGAAATTTTAACTTCTCCGAAGGTCGAGTAGCTCAAATGGACAATGTAATACTAGCAGAGCGAAGGGCTAGGCAAAGCTTGGAAGCTGCGAAGAAAGAGCTCGAAGCAGAAAGAATTGTGCTTCGGGCAGAGATTGAAAGACTGCGAACGGAGGATGCTGCCAAAGGGTCTGAACTTGTAAGGCTGCAAGAAGAAGCTGGCCAACTCCGAACTCAGAAGAATGCTTTGACTACGGAGAATGCTAGAATCTCTGGAGTTTTAGCAGAAACGACTTCGGTCAAGGACGCACTTAATGCAGAAAAACTCAAGTCTGAGAAGGTGGCTTCGGAGGTCATCGAACAGATGCTAGGTGTCTTGGAGTACTTCGGTACTACTGGATCACTACCTTCGGATGACAATGTAACTCTGCTGCGCCGGCTAAAGAGGATCCAAGGAGCAGCGAAGCAAATGAAGACGGCAGGCATACGTTATGGAGAACTCTCCGGACAAGTGTCTGCCCTTGGAATACTTCGCTACTACGAGGATTTGGGCCGAACAATCACTCCGAGCGCAGAGGGCTCCATCATCTTCGACGACGCGAGACTTTTGACTCCTTCCGAAGGCGTAGCTACTGCTTGGCGAGCCTTCCAGACTTCATGGAGAGCCGAAGGTCGATCTGCGATCAAGGCTTGGATTGATGAAGGCCAACGCCAAAAGCAAGTTCGGAGTCAAGCTTCGAGCAGTCAGCCTCCTCCGAACCCGCAGGTTTAGGATTATTTAGGATTTTTTGATTATGTAAAGCTGATGCTTGTAAATATTTATCAATGAAAATCTTGTTTGTCATATTTTTAGGCTTTGCCTCTTATGGAAGATATCGAAGTGTTAGAGCTTAACAGCGAACTTCGCTCACTGTGGAACACCTTCGAACTTCTAAAGAGTTATAAACGTCCTCGATTCCTTATTCCTCGAGATGACTCCGGCGTTATTGCGCCCGAAGTAATCAAAGACGTATTGTCTTATATTAAAGAGGAAAATAAAGAGATCGACGCAAACACCTCGTCTTCTGAAGACACTAATTGGTCCGAAGACGAAGGTGAAGCCCAAAATAAAAGATCTGAAGATCTTAGAAGCTGGGAGAGAAGCCCCGAGCGGCTTCGAACTTGGGCCGAGCTTCAACAAGAACAGAAGGATTTTAGAGCTTCGAAGGGGAGGAAGAGAGTTAAACGCAAAGTTCTCAGAACTTCCGATGTTGGAACTAGTCGTTCCACCCCTAGCTCTCGGGACCGAAGAGGTCTCCGATTCCTTCTTGGTATAGATACCAATTTTTCATAATGTAATCTGTAAACACATTTATTTCAATAATGAATGCCGATTTAAAATTGTCTCCATATTACTAGCCCCTCTTTGGGTATAAGCAACTTCGAATTGTATTCAAAGATGGTTATGCGCAAAGAAAAAACTTCGGAGTACAATTTTTTTGGGGGGTTCGGAGCCCCTCTGTCATTTAAAGATCTTTTGAAATCTTATAAAATGTCTTCGACCTTTGTAGTCAGAAGAAATGGTTAGCTTGGTACCTTTATTTATTTCATGAAAGAAATCAATTGAGATAACTTCCAGGACACTTTAGTGTCTTAAAAAATTTGTCACTTTGGACGCATATGAACAGACATTCGAAGCTCATGGCTTAAATGCTGTTTTGCTTTAGCCACCTTCGGCTATTTTTGCAGAAATCTACCAGCCGGAGCTTGGATTTCGCAGAAATTGTAGCCACCTTCGGCTATTTTTGCAGAAGTCTACCAGCCGGAGCTTGGACTTCGCAGAATTTGGCCAACTTGGGCTCTTTTTTGCAGAAGTCTACCAGCCGGAGCTTGGACTTCGCAGAATTTGGCCAACCTGGGCTCTTTTTTGCAGAAGTCTACCAGCCGGAGCTTGGACTTCGCAGAATTTGGCCACCTTCGGCTCTTTTTTACGGATGTCTGCAAGCTGCAGCTTGGACTCCGCAGATTTTGGCCACCTTCGGCTCTTTTTACGGAAGTCTACCAGCCGAAGCTTGGACTCCGTAGAATGTGGTATTGGCTCTTTTACGGATGCCTACAAGGTATCAGCTTGGGCTCCGGATGGATTTCAGCCACCACACCGGAGGCTTCGACTTTATGGGTACGAAGTCCGGAAATACAGCCCAGCTTAATGACACTTCCCTCTCGATCGACTTCCGTCCCAGCGCGTCCGCTCGGGAAACTAGGAGTGTCAAGGGGAAGGCAACTATCAGGGTGTATGCTTTATTAATTTAAAGGTGATTACAAGCGAATTACAAGGAGCCCTTATGCGAAGTATCGCTTTAGGTGCTCCGCATGCCAAGTATGTGCTAACTCTTCACCTTCTAAATTAGCTAATTTAAATGAACCAGGGCGCCCGGAGCGGACAATTAGATATGGACCTTCCCATTTATTGCCTAACTTCCCTGGTGCTATAATGCTTCGTAGAACAAGATGACCCGGCCTTAACTCGCTGAGCTTAACCTTCGGGTCATACCAAGTCTTCGTCTGCTGATGATACTTTGATAAATTAGCTACAGCCCGAAGTCTTGTTTCTTCTGACAAATCTAACGAAGCTTGTCTTTCTTCTTCGATGTCCGGTTCGGTGCTGCGAAACGACCCCCCTTTGAGCTCTGTCGGAGTCATAGCTTCATCTCCGAATAGTAGTCTGAACGGAGTAAAACCTGTGGACCTTGTTTGCGTAGTCCGAATGGACCATAGAATCTTTGGCAGCTCTTCGGTCCACAGTCCCTTTGACAACCCTACTATTCTTCGATTTAGCCCTGATAAGATATTTCCATTGGCTCGCTCAACGGCTCCATTCGACTGAGGATGTCTCACTGCAGCAAAACATAGTTGAATACCTAGGTCTTCGCAAAACTTCCTGAAGGGTTCTGCGTTGAACTGTGTTCCATTATCAACTGTGAGATATCTAGGCACTCCGAACCGGCAAATAATGTTCTTCCAGAAGAATTTCTGTACATTATTCGAAGTGATAGCTGTTAAGGGTTCTGCTTCCACCCATTTAGAAAAATATTCAATAGCTACCACTGCGAACTTCAGATTTCCCTTTGCTAACGGAAAGGGACCAATTAGATCCACACCCCATCTGGCCATAGGCCATACCGGAGCAATGACTTGAAGAGCTGTTGGTGGGCGATGACTCCGTCGACCCATCCACTGGCATCCTTGACAAGTGCGGACCAAGCTCTCCGCATCAGCTGTTATTGTGGGCCAATAAAGCCCCTGGCGAAGTGTTTTTCCTGCCAGAGCTCTAGGGGCTAAATGACTTCCACAAAGGCCTTCGTGAATTTCTCGAAGAATTTCTTGGCCTTCGGCTTGAGATATACATCGGAGTAGTGGGGAACATACTCCGGCCTTGTATAATATACCGTTGATTAACTGATAATTTCTTGCTCTGAGCTTTAATCTTGACAATTGGGGTTCTTCAGGCAAATTTGTTCCTCTTTGCAAGAGTTCTATGATTGAATCTTTCCAATCTGCACTAGGAATGCAGAGAATCTCTGCAGAAGCAACTTGTGGCACCGAAGGTATATTGAGCTCCTCATAGAAAGCTTCGTCAGGCACATCCACAGCTCCGGCAGCAGCCTTCGCTAAAATGTCCGCTTGCACGTTTTCAGCTCTTGGTATACTCCGAATGGAAATACCCTTGAAATGTGCTTCGATCTTGCGAATTTCTTCCAAGTACTTTGCAAGCTGTGGATGTCGGACTTGAAAACTTTTGTCTACGTGCCCTGCTACTATCTGAGAATTTGTTTTTATAATTATCCTTGTAGCCCCTAGAGCACGTGCTTTCCGGAGTCCCAATAATATTCCTTCGTACTCCGCTATATTATTGGTAGACTTAAAGTTGAGTCTTGCGGAGTACATTGCTCTTTGTCCTGATGGTGAAATTAATACTGCCCCAATGCCTGCTCCGGATGCTTGGAAAGCCCCATCGGAGTAAATAGTCCAAACTCCGTCATCTGATTTTTCCGGAGTCAACTTCGCAGGTGGAGTCCACTCTGCTACGAAGTCTGCTAGGACTTGAGATTTGATAGCTGTCCTTGCCAGGAAAGATATGCCGAAGGGTGCTAGTTCTACTGCCCACTTTCCAATCCTTCCAGTGGAATCTTTGCTTCGGAGCATATCTCCTAAAGGATATGAAGTTGGTACAATTACATTATGAGCCAAAAAATAATGCCTTAGCTTCCTCGAAGCCATTATCAGAGCATAAACGAACTTTTCAAGTTCGGAGTATCTTGTCTTTGCTCCTGACAATGCTTCGGATACAAAATAGACAGGATTTTGGACCAACTTCCCATTGATATCAGCTTCTCTGACAAGGACTGTGCTGACAGCTGAGCCTGTGGCTGTAAGATACAGAAGTAGGGTTTCGTCCGCAATAGGCACCGTAAGTGTAGCAAGATTGCTGAGATAATCTTTAATATCTTCGAAGCTTTTCTGACACTCCGGTGTCCATGCAAAATCTTCGGACCCTTTCAAAGCTTTAAAGATTGGCAAACTCCTCTCCGCAGACCTTGATAAAAACCTGCTAAGTGCGGCCAGACGTCCAGTCAGCTTTTGCACTTGCTTTAAATTCTCCGGAGGAGCCATCTTCTGCAGCGCAGTTATTTGAGTAGGGCTAGCTTCAATTCCCCTGCTTGAAACTAAGTACCCTAACAACTTTCCAGCCTTAGCTCCGAATATACATTTTTCGGGGTTAAGGCGGATCCCACATGCCCGAAGGCTATTGAATGTTTCTGCTAAGTCTAGGCTGTGTTGGTGCTTTAAAGCACTCTTTATTACAATATCATCCATATAGGCCTCCACATTGCGACCTAGTTGATGACCTAGAGCCTTAGCAACTAATCTTGAAAAAGAGCCCCGGCATTTCTTAGGCCGAAGGGCATTCTTACATAGCAGAAGACTCCGAAGGAGTTACAAAGCTCGTCTTGATTTCATCTTCGCGCTTCAACCATATTTGATGATAACCGGAATACGCGTCGAGGAAGCTTAGTAACTCCGAACCTGCAGTGGAGTCAACTAGTTGATCAATTCGGGGCATGGGGTAGGGGTCACGTGGGCACGCTTTATTCAAAGTTGTGAAATCAATGCACATGCGCCACTTTCCGGAGGACTTCTTCCTGACGAAGACTGGGTTGGCTAACCATTCTGTATGGGCCACTTCCTTGATAATCCCAGCCTTCAACAGTTTTTCAACTTCGTCCTTAGCTAGAGCAGCTCTCTCTGCAGACATCTTCCGGAGTCCTTGTCGAACAGGCCGGGCCTTCGGGTTTACAAGCAAGCTGTGCTCAATAATATCCCGATCGACTCCGGTGATATCTCCGTCAGACCAAGCGAAGACATCCAAATTCTCTTCTACGACCTTTTCCAAGGAAGTTGCAACTTCGGGAGGTAAATCTTTACCAAACTGAAAGGTGTATTCTTTACCATCTTTGACAATGACCTTCGTTGCAATCTCTCCTTCGGGACTTGGTCTTGGAAATGACTTTTTCGAAGCTTCGGAAGAGGCTGAAAAAATTTCTCCATTATCTTGGACACTGTTTACCTGCCTCGGATCAAGAGGAGGACCGTGACCATATTCTTCCCTCCGAGCCATGGCTTGATCTCCGAAGATTGTCAGAACTCCTGATTGTGTGGGCATCTTCATGCACAAGTAGTTGTGATGCGCCACAGCTCCGAACTGATTAAACATGCCTCGTCCGAAGATGACATTATAAGCATACGGGGCATCTACCACATCAAAGATAACTTCTTCAGTTCGGGCTAGTAAACCTTCTCCGAAGGTTACTTCCAGGCCTATCTGGCCGAGTGCATCAAGCGGAGGTCCTACAAAGCCTTGCAGAGGACGAGCCGCTGGGAGGAGATGCTTCCGGGAAATGCATAACTGATCGAAGGCTTGTACAAATATGATATCTGCCGAGCTACCTCCGTCAATTAGCACCCTTCGGACTTCTGTCCCTGCAATATCAGCAGTAATAACCAATGGATCTGCATGCGGGAACTTGATACCAGCTGCATCCTCCGCAGAGAAAGATATTGGAACATGAGACCACTCCGGCATTGCAGCTGCAGATGACGAAGTCCCAATGTGGCCTACTTCTCGAACGTACTCTCTTCGCTGTCTCTTGGACATGCTTCCGAGGGTACCTCCTCCGGAGATAGGGAGAACTACTCTCTTCCCTCTATCTTGCCCTTCTTCTTGCTTCGGAGGTGGCATAACATTGGCCACCGGAGGATGCCTTGCAGCATCAAAATTTTCTATCCGCGCCACAGCCTGGACCGGCTCCGAGCGCACTGCTGCTGCTGGACTTCGGTCGGTACTACCTCGACCCGAAGTTCTCTCCAAGTATTCTCCCCGAAGGGTAAGAATAGCCTTGCAGGTGTCAGTTGCATGGCTTCGATTCTCTCCATGAATACAGCAAAAAAGGGTCTGGCCCTTGCCAGCCGTTTTCCCTGGCGGCCTCCAGCCGCTGGACTTGTTCCCCGCAGACTGTGGAGCTCTTGGTGCAAACTTCTGCGGGGGTGCAATGTTTAAGACTTCAGAGCGAGGGTGCTTTTGCCCTCTTCTTCTATCATGTTGCACTTCGGAGACTGGTTCTTGCGGCTGAGCCGAAGTCTTCACCTCTGCTTTAACTTCTGTCAACACTGTCGAAGTAGCAGTAGTCCTCCGAAGCCAACCTTCTTCTGACTTCGAGTACTCCTCGAAGTACGACATCAGCTGTGATACCGTGGTGATGCTCTTTCGATGCAGTTTATCCAGAAGGCCTTTATGACTGACACCTTCTCGAGCCGCATCAACCACCGAGGATGTGGACAGCCCCCGAATTTGCGACTTCGTGTGAGCGAAGCGCTTGAAGTACTGCCTCGATGTTTCTCCGGGGAGCTGTTTCACTTGGAAAAGGCTTCCTGTCGACATGGGGGGCACGAAGGTGCCCTGAAAGTTACTTATGAACTTCTTCTTCAACTGTGACCATGAAGTGATTGATCCTGGTTATAAAGACCAGAACCATCTCAACGCCACTCCTTGAAGGGCTAACGGGAAGCACTTCGCCATAGTTTCTCTGTCTCCGCCACTAGCCTCGATTGCTAGGGCATAAGAACGCGCAAACTCACTGGGATCTTCGTCTCCGGCATACTTGCAAAGCTTCGAAGCTTTAAACCTCGGATCGAAGCGAACCTTCTGAAGCTCGGGATGCAACGGAGATTCATTGTCGTAAGAGGCGTTCTCCGGGGCTTCGGGATAATCAAGATCGTCATCTTCGTGCACTTCGGGGATAGCTGGGGTGGCTTGAGGACGAAGCCTGTTCGCAGCCTCTTGCCACCACCTCGCTACTTCGGCTTGAAGATTGGCCATTTGAGTGGCCATGTCTCCAAGGCTATCTTCATCTCCTCCGGAAGGACCTTCCGGGTCTTGAGAGCTGGTATGATCAGTTCGAATCGGAATGGAGGGTGGCAGAGTGGCTCCGGGCGATCGGAGTGTGGAAGGGGTTGGTGGAGAGGTTTCGTATCCTCGAGGGATAGAAGCCCCTTGCGGAGTTTGAGGTGGAGGGATAGTCGAAGACCCTCCGACTTCGACTGTGTCGAAGGGTATCTCTCCGGAGATCCGAGAGGACCTCCGAGTGGGATTGCGAGGTGCGCTCCGCTTAGGAGGCATGATGCAAAAGGTTGGTAGAGAACGAAGTTTTTTGGACTAGGTTCCCCACGGACGGCGCCAACTGTTGGCGTAAAAGATTACGCTAACAGGTTTCTGTAGAAAAGAAACTAACAAACGAAGTGTTTGCGAAGCAAACTGTTCTAAGCCTCCGAAAGGATAATAGCTTAGAATAGTTCGAAAGTGTGTATTGAATCACTTGTAATCGGTCCCTATTACAGGGTGAAATGGGGGGTATTTATAGGCCTAAACATTAAGGAAAAGACCTATTTACCCCTCTATTACAACCGACATTAAGGAAACTATTCGGTTTCCTTAATAGGGCTAAAATGGTAAAAGACTAATCTAATAGGATAGAAGATAAGTCTTCCATCTTAGCTGGCAGAAAAGATCCTGAAGGGCTTTGGTTCGAAGACATACTTCGAACCAGTGCCTGTCTTCGAGCTTCGAACCAGGTTCTAAGCATCTTCGAAGAAGGTCTTCGAACAATCTTCGAACTAGTTGGCTGTCTTCATGCTGCTTTAGCAATAACCCCGAAGATGAGATATTTTCCCCCAACATGCTCCATCGGAGTATATGTTCCAAATTCCTTCATTTGATTTCTCCGGAGCCCATATTGCAGATGGAGTCCATTCTGCCACAAAATCTGCCACCACTTGCGACTTGATTGCTGTCCTTGCTATGAAGGAGATGTCGAAGGGTGCTAGCTCGACGGCCCATTTTCCAATTCTTCTCGTAGAATCTTTGCTTTGGAGCATATCTCCTAAAGGATATGAAGTTGGTACAATTACATTATGTGCTAGAAAATAATGTCGTAGTTTCCTCGAGGCCATTATCAGAGCATAAGTAAACTTCTCAAGGTCAAAATATCCTGTTTTTGCTCTAGGTAAGGCTTCAGATACAAAATAGACTGGATTCTGCACAAACTTCCCAATGAAATCAACTTCTCTGACAAGGACTACACTGACAGCGAAGCCAGTAGCTGCAAGGTAGAGGAGTAGGGTTTCATCTGCAATGGGCACAATGAGTGTAGTGAGGTTGCTGAGATAATTTTTAATATCATCAAAACTCTTTTGACACTCTGTTGTCCATGCAAAATCTTCGGATGCTTTTAATGCTTTGAATATGGGGAGGCTTCGTTCTACGGACCTTGCTAGAAATCTGCTAAGTGCTGCAAGGCGGCCGGTCAACTCATGTACCTGTTTTAGATTCTTCGGCGGAGCCATCCTTTGCAATGCAGTTATTTCAGTAGGGATAGCTTCAATTCCTCTACTTGAAACTAGATACCCTAGCAACTTCCCAGCCTGAGCCCCGAAGATACATTTTTCGGAGTTGAGACGGACTCCACATGCCCGAAGGTTCTCAAATGTTTCTGCTAAGTCTAGGCTATGTTGGTGCTTTAAAGCACTCTTTGTTACAATATCATCCATATAAGTTTCTACATTGCAGCCTATTTGATGACCTAGAGCCTTAGCAATTAACCTCGAAAAAGTTGCCCCAGCATTTCTCAAGCCAAAAGGCATTCTTACATAGCAGAAGACTCCCGAAGGCGTTACAAAGCTTGTTTTGATTTCATCTACGCGCTTTAACCAAATTTGATGATAGCCAGAATACGCGTTGAGGAAACTTAATAACTCCGAACCAGTAGTAGAATGAACTAATTGATCAATTCGGGCATGGGACAGGGGTCACGTGGGCATGCTTTATTCAAAGATGTAAAATCAACAGCTACTTCTCTCATAATCACAACCTTCAATAATTTATCCACTTTGCCTTAGCAAGGATTGCCCTTTCTACTGATAACTTACGAAGCCCCTGTCGAATACGCTGAACCCTCGGGTTTACAAGCAAGCTATACTCAATGATATCTCGGATGACTCCCGGAATGTCTTCATCAGACCAAGCAAAGACATCCAAATTTTCTTTGACTACTTTTTCTAACGAAGTAGCGATCTCTGAAGGCAAATCTTTGTTGAACTGAAAAGAATAGTCTTTGTCGTCTTTTACAACAACCTTCGCTACAATTTCTCCTTTGGGGCTAGGCCTTGGGAAGGATTTTTTCGAAGATTCACTTGAAGCAGAGATATCCTCCGAATTGCGTTGTACATTATTCACTTGTCTCGGGTCGAGAGGGGGACCATGACCATATTCTACCCTTCGCGTAGTGGCTTGATCACCGAAGACAATGAGTTCTCCTGCTTGTGTGGGCATCTTCATACATAAAAAGTTATGGTGCGCCATGACTCCGAACTGATTTAACATGCCCCTTCCGAAGATAACATTATATGCATAAGGGGCATCTACAATATCGAAGATTACTTCCTCCGTCCTTGCCAGGAGCCCCTCTCCGAAAGCAACCTCAAGACCTATCTGGCCGAGGGCATCAAGAGGAGGTCCTACGAAACCTTGTAGGGGACGAGATGTGGGGAGAATATGTTTCCTGGACATATAGATCTGATCGAAGGCTTGAACGAAGATGATATCTTCTGAACTCCCACCGTCGACTAGCACTCTCCGGACTTCAGTTCCTGCTATATCGGCAGTAATGACAAGGGGAACTGCTAGTGGGAACTTTATGTCTGCTGCATCATCTACAGAGAAAGATATTGGCACATGGGACCACTCAGGCATTGTAGCTGTAGATGAAGAAGTTCCAATATGGCCTACTTCCTGGACATATTCTCTTCGCTGTCATTTTGACATACTGCCGAGGGTCCCTCCTCTGGAAATAGGGAGGACTATTCTTTTGCCCGATCTTGGCCATCTTCTTGCTTTGGGGGTGACATAATATTGACCACCGGAGGTTGCCTTGCAGGGTCAAAGTTGTCTACACGTGCGATAGCCTGCACAGGCTCCAGATGTGCTTCGGATGGAACTCAGTCAATAGTGCCTCGACTAGAGGTCCTTTCAAGGTACTCGCCTCTTAAAGCGAGTATAGACTTGCATGCATCAGTAGCATGACTCCGATTTTCACCATGAATGAAGCAGAAGAAGGCCTGGCCTTTGCTAGCTGGCTTCCATGGCGGCCTCTAGCCGCTGGCCTTGCTTCCCAAAGCTTGTGGACTTCTAGGGGCAAATTTCTGCAGGGAAGGAGCAATGTTCAAGACTTCAGAGCGAGGATTCTTTTGCCCCTGATGCCTATCATGCTGGATATCAAAGTTGGGCCCCTACGAAGGTGTTGAAGTCTTCACCTCGAGATTTACTTCTTGCAGGATTGGTGGAGTTGGCTGTTCTTCGGAGCCATCCTTCTTCCGACCTAGCATATTCTTCGAAATAGGCCATCAGTTGCGCTATAGAGGATATCTATTTCCGATGAAGTTTATCAAGGAGGCCCGCATGAGTAACTCCCTCTCGGGCTGCATCAACAACTGACGATGTAGACAACCCCCTTATCTACGACTTCGTATGAGCAAAGCGCTTGAAAAACTGTCTTAAAGTGTCTCCAGGTAGCTGCTTCACCTGGAAAAGACTTCCCATAGACATAGGGGGTACAAAAGAACCTTGAAAGTTACTTATAAACTTTTTCCTTAGCTGCTCCCAAGTTCTAATTGATCCTGGCTTCAAGGACCGGAACCAACGCAAAGCAACCCCTTCGAGAGCAATGGGGAAAAACTTGGCCATGGTGTCTCGGACTCCTCCACTGGCCTCAATTGCCAAAGCATACGAATGGGAGAACTCCCCCGAATCCTCTTCTCCGGAGTACTTATAGAGCTTCAAAGTTTTAAACATAGGGTTGAAGCGTACTTTCTGTAAATCGGGATGCAGCGGAGTCTCGCTATCGAAGGAAGCATTCTCTGGGGCTTCGGGATAAAGAAGAGAGTCATCGTCTTGAGGCACTTTGGGAATGATAGGGGTAGCCAGAGGAAGAAGCCTATCTGCGGCCTCTTGCCTCCACCTTGCCACTTCAGCTTGGAGACTGGCCATCAGGGTCGCCATGTCGCCAAGGCTATCTTCATTTCTTCCAGAAGGATCTTCCAGGTCTTGGGAACTGAACATGTCAGTTCAGAGCGCAGTCGGAGTTGGAGGAGGAACTCCGTCTCGTCGAAGCATAGACGAAGTTGGCGGAGGAACTCTGTACGCTCGAGGAAGAGAAGTCCCTTCAGGGGTCTGAGGTGGACGAACTACTGAAGGTCCTCCGACGTCGACTGTATTTGAAGATCTTGCTCTGGAGGTCCGAGGGGACCTCCGAGTAGGACTACCACTTGAACTCCGCTTAGGAGGCATGGTTCTAAAAACTTGGTAGAGAACAAAGTTTTTTGGACTAAGTTCCCCACGGACGGTGCCAACTGTTGGCGTAAAAGATTACGCTAACAAGTTCTCGAAGAGAAAGAACTAACAAACAAAGAGTTTGTGAAACGTACTATTTCAACCCTCCGAATTGGATAATAGCTCGAAGTAGTTCGAAGTTATGTATTGAATAGCTGAGTATTTGATGATCTATTATAGGGTAAGAATGGGGGTATTTATAGGTAAAAATCTTAAGGAAAAGACCTTTTTACCCCTCAATTACAACCGACATAGTGGAAACTATTCGGTACCCCTAATAGGGTAAAAATGGTAAAAGACTAATCTAATTAAAAAGAAGATAAGTCTTCCATCCTCACTGGCAGATAAGCTCTCCGAAGATTTAACCTTCGAAGTCATACTCTGAACAAAAGCCTGCAGGGATTCTTCGAGCTTAATCAGGCACTAGACCGGAGTTAATACTAGAACTTCGGTCTAGTAAATTGTCTTTGTCTTATAACTGTAGAAACCCTGGTGTTGGCGTAAAAGATTACGCTAACAGGTTTCTGTTGAATAGAAACTAACAAACGAAGTGTTTGCGAAGTGAACTGTTCTAAGCCTCCGAAAGGATAATAACTTAGAATAGTTCGAATGTGTGTATTGAATAGCTTGTATTCGGTCCCTATTACAGGGTGAAATGGGGGGTATTTATAGGCCCAAATATTAAGGAAAAGACCTATTTACCCCTCTATTACAACCGACATAGTGGAATCTATTCGGTACCCTTGATAGGGCTAAAATGGTAAAAGACTAATCTAATAAGAAAAAAGATAAGTCTTCCATCTTAGCTGGCAAAAAAGATCTCAAAGTGCCTTAGTTCGAAGATATACTCCGAACCAATGCCTATCTTAGAACTTCGAGCTTGACTTAGGACATCTTCGAAGATGGACGTCTGGGAACCTTCGAATCCATTATCTACCTTTGTGCTGTTACGGCAATAACCCTGAGGATGGGATATTTTCCCCCAACAGTAGCCCCTCGAATACGCTTCTCCGTTAAACCTGTAATGTTAGGAGAGCAGTATACGGAAGAAAAAATAACCAAGCGTAGGGGTTATTAGATTTTAATTCATCTCCGAAATGTACGAAGATATAAAACTCCAAGTCAGTCTTAGGACAATTACTTTTGAACTATCTTAGAAATGACTCAGGAAGTTCGAAAGCCTTTTAGACTTAGAAGAAATAGCCGTTAGCTTCCTTCTTCTAACGGAAACTGCAGAATGCGTTAATTTCGGAGAAGAGTAATGGGCAGGAATGCGAAATGGCATGAACTAACGGTAAAAATGTAAAGTCTAGGCTATAAATAAAGGGCCTAGAACTTTCCTGATTACCTTTCCAATGCTCTCTTGCAAACAAACATCCTTTGAGCCCTTTGAGCCCTAGCCTCCATTGTTCCTCCAAAGCAACCTAGTAACTTCAATGGCGAAAACCAAGAGTTCTGGAGCCACTTCGGCCTTGGCTCGACAGCAGGCGGCCGCAGCAGCAGCGGCTGCAGCGTTGGCGACGGTGCCTCCAACACCCGCAACGACATCCTTGGCAGCAGGAGGGGGAAATCCCCAAAATGTTGATGATCAAGGTCTCTGCCCGCCATCAACGAAGTATTTGGATCAATCCTTCCAACTGGGATCTTCTACCTGCAAGAGAGAAACACTGGCGGTCGCAGTAGAAGGGAAGATTAGTACCGGAGTCATGATCCGCAAACCTGGAAAGGAACTCATTCCGTCGCCAAGGCCCGGAGAAGTGGTCGTCTTCGAAGCCTTCTTCGAAGCCGGCTTAGGCCTTCTAGCAGTGGACTTCTTGGCCGAGGTACTGGATCTGTTCCATGTCACCCTTCCTCAACTTTCTCCGAACGCAGTAGCTCGCTTAGCTATCTTTGAATGGGCGTTGAGAGCCGAAGGCTGTGAGGGGAGGGCAGAGATCTTCGCCGCGCTACATAGAGCTTCATGCCATTCAAAAACCTTCGTAAGCCCCAGAGGTGAAAAGGTGGTAGTAGCCTTCGGAAGTATTAACTTTAGGCTTCGGGATGAATACGCCCTTCACTTTCCTGCTAAGGCCATCAATGCAAGATGGTATACCGACTGGGTCATGAGATGGTTTTATGCCGAAGTTGGGGCGAGCAATCCTCTTGCCGGACCTCTGAAAGAAATCCAATTCCGGAAGGAAGCCTTAGTGCATCCAGACCAAGGTCAGCTCGAAGCTTGCCTCAGCCTACTTCAGAAGATCAGTCGAAGGTTGAGCATGCGAGACTTAGCCGAAGAGTTCCTCGGGTTACAAATTTCTCCACTGATGGCCAACTGGCCTATCATCTTCGAAGAGGATTCGGAAGGCGGTCTCCGAAAAATCACTTCGACTTCGAGCCCTGCAGGTAACTTCGAAGACAACATGTATTATGCATATTCATTCGAAAAAACAACTAACTTGATTCATTTTTTTAGCTTCTTCAGCCCCTATTACTTCGAAGCAAATCGTAAGGGCTTCGGAGAAGATTTTGGGCGCTCCAACTCCGACCGAAAAGGAATGGAGAATCAAGTTGGTCGGGAGTTGGGAGAGATTTAACAGGGTGTGGGGAATGCTGGAAATCGTTCCGCCCCCTTTGATGGATTGGGTACCTTCAGAGAAAGAGCCCAAAAAGAGGAAAGCCGAAGCTGGGACTTCGAGCTCCGCTAAGACTCCGGTCAAGAAGGTGGCTCGGAAACCAAAGAATCCCGCACCTTCGAGCCCAAGGGCTTCAGTTTCCGACTCCCAAGAAGATGAAGGGAGGTTGCTTGTGCGTCTGATAGACGAAGATACATCTCAAAGGACTGCACAAGCCAAAGTACCTGCGAATGTGCCGGAGTCTCGAGATAACCTTGAGCAACCAAGGACTTCGGCAGTTCAAGAAGATATATCTCAGGACGAAGTTCCTGTGAATGAAGGTGGAGTCGAAGTTACTATGGCTTCGATTCCTGAAGAGGCAACAAGGACTGCTCAGGAAAATACTCCTGCAGTCGAAGATTTAACGGTTGATTCGGATGAAGATCTCGCCTTCGATCCGCCGAACAGTCCAATGATTACCCCTCGCCAAAATTTCGAAGGTAGACTTCGAATAAATCTTTCATGTTTATTTTGTGTATTTATACAATGTATAACACCTTTGTTTTTACAGAGTCCACTCCTGTGGAAGAGGTCCGCCAGGAAGAAATAATCCCTGGACCTTCGACGACTTTGGAGCCAACCCAGAGAGCTACTCAAATGGGACCTAGAAGAGGTAAAAGGAATATAGAACCCCTCCCTGCTGCGAGTTCCGAATCAACTCCGTCTGATTCAACAGACGAGAGTCAATCTTCCGAGGAGGGCCAGTCTCCAGGGGCTCCGAAGACCACAAGCCAACACTCCGGCCCTTCGCTGAACGAAGATGACCAACAGGCGATAAGTATGCTCCCCCTTCTAGCTCCTTTCTTAGGGCAAACAACCGGTCTTCGGACTTTGCTCGAACCTTTGGATCGAGCTAGCCGCGATATAGGGGAGACCAACTTAGTGGCCATTCTAAGCAAAGCGGACAGGTCGGAGCTTAACGCTGCTATAGAACACACAGCTTACCAGGTACGAAGCATCTGCGAAATAACATAGAATTCATCTACAAATAAATATTTACCTTGGTTTTTCTTTTCGCAGCAAACAGTCTTGACCCGAGCTGCGAATATATCAAACGATGAAGAAATCGCTCGTCTTCGGGAGGAAAATAACATCCTTCAACGGAATCTTACTATCTCCGAAAGCCGAGTGGTTCAGATGGACAATATAGTGTCAACGGAGCGCAGGGCCATACAAGGTTTGGAGGCTGCGAATAAAGAGCTCGAAGCAGAAAGAATTGTGCTTCGAGCAGAAATTGAAAGGATGCAGGCGGAGCACGCTACAGCGGGGACCGAACTTGTCAGACTCCAAGAGGAAGCTAGCCAGCTTTTGAACCAAAAGAATATTTTGACTACCAAAACTGCTAGACTTTCCGAAGTTCTGGGAGAAGTAACTTCGACGAAGGACGCACTGATCGAAGATAAGCTGAAATCCGAGAAGGTAGCTGTGGAGGTTATGAATCAGCTGCTAGGTGTCCTGGAGTACTTCGGTACTACTGGGACACTTCCTTCTGATGATAACGTTTCTCTTCTGTGCCGGTTGAAAAGGATTCAAGGAGTGGCGAAGCAGATGAAGACAGCAGGCATTCGATACGGAGAACTCTCCGGACAAGTGGCTGCTATTGGCCTACTTCGTTACTACGAGGATCTGGGCCGATCAATAACTCCGGGCGCAGGAGAGGGCCCAATTACCTTCGATGACGAGCGGCTTCTGAATCCTTCCGAAGGTGTGGCTGCTGCCTGGCGAGCCTTCCAAACTTCATGGAGAGCCGAAGGTCGTTCTGCGATCAAGGCTTGGATCGACGAAGGTCAACGCCAGAAGCAAGTTCGGACCCAAGCTTCAAGCAGTCAGCCTCCTCCGAACCCGCAGGTTTAGAAATACCTTAGGATTTTTGGCTATGTAAAGCTTTATGCTTATGAACATTTATCAATGAAAATTTGTTTATCATATTTTTAGGCTTTGCCTCATACGGAAGATATTGAAGTGTTAGACATTAACGACGAACTTTGCTCATTATGGACCACCTTCAATCTTCTAAAAGCTTATAAGCGTCCTCGATTTTTAGTTCCTCGAGATAGCTCCGGTGTAATTGCGCCCGAAGTAATCAAAGATATACTATCTTATATTAAAGAGGAAGAAAAAGATGTTAACTTGAACACTTCGTCTTCTGAAGACGTTATATGGTCTGAAGACGAAGATGAAGTCCGAAGTAAAAAACCTGAAGAACTTGGAAGCTGGGAAAGGAGCCCCGAACGGCTTCGAACTTGGGCCGAGCTTCAACAAGAACAGAAGAACTTCAGAGCTTCGAAGGGAGGCAAGAGAGTTAAACGTAAAGTTGTTAGAACTCCCGGCACTGGAACTAGTCGTTCCAACCCTAGCTCTAGAGATCGAAGAGGTCTTCGATTCCTTCTTGGTATAGATACCAATTTTTCATGATGTAACCTGTAAACATATTCGTTCGAATAATGAATACCGATTTAAAATTGTCTCCATATTTACTAGACCCTCTTTGGGTATAAGCAACTTCGAACTGTATTCAAAGATGGTTATGCGCAAAGAAAAACTTCGGAGTACAATTTTTTGGGGTTCGGAGCCCCTCTGCAATTTAAAGATCTTTTAAAATCTTATAAAATGTCTTCGACTATTTGTAGTCTGAAGAATGGCAACTTAGTACCCTTGTTTTTCGAAAGAAATCACTTGAGATAACTTTCAGGACACCTTAGTGTCTTAGATAATTTGTCACTTTGGACTATGTTTAACAGACATTCGAAGCTCATGGCTCAAACTCTGTTTTGCTTTGGCCACCTTCGGCTCTTTTTTGCGAACTCTGTCAAACCAGTGGTTCGGAGTTTGCAATGGTCTCTTTGGACTCTTTTTACGGATATCTACCAGCCAATGGCTTGGACTCCGTATATTTTGGCCACCTTCGGCTCTTTTTGCGGAAGTCTACCAACCAATGGCTTGGACTCCGCATGTTTTGGCCACCTTCGGCTCTTTTTACGGAAGTCTACCAGCCAATGGCTTGGACTCCGAATGTTTTGGCCACCTTCGGCTCTTTTTACGGAAGTCTACCAGCCAATGGCTTGGACTCCGCATGATGTGGTTTTGGGCTCTTTTACGGATGCCTACAAGCCGGTGGCTTGGACTCCGGATTATGTCAGCCCCCACGTCGGAAGCTTCAAACCAATGATTCGAAGTCCCAAAATATGATTCAGCTTCATGACACTTCCCTTTCGGTCAACCCCGTGGTTCCAGTGCGTCCACTCAGAAGCTGGAGGTCTATGAGGGGAAGGCATTATCTGGACCATATGCTTTATTAATTCAGAAGATGATTACAAGTGATTTACAAGGAGCCCTTATGCGAAGTATCGCTTTAGGTGCTCCGCATGCCAAGTATGTGCTAACTCTTCACCTTCTAAATTAGCTAATTTAAAAGAGCCAGGGCGTCCTGAATGAACAATTAGGTATGGACCTTCCCATTTATTTCCTAACTTCCCTGGCGCTATAATGCTTTGTAGAACAAGATGACCCGGTCTTAGCTCATTAAGCTTAACCTTCGGGTCAAACCAAGCCTTCGTCTGCTGATGATACTTTGATAAATTTGCCACAGCTCGAAGTCTTGTTTCTTCTGATAAATCTAGCGAAGCTTGTCTTTCTTCTTCAATCTCCGGTTCGGTGCGGCGAAGTGATCCTCCTTTGAGCTCCGTTGGAGTAATAGCTTCATCTCCGAATAGTAGTCTGAATGGAGTAAAACCTGTGGACCTCGTTTGCGTAGTCCGTATGGACCACAAAATCTTCGGAAGCTCTTCGGTCCACATTCCTTTTGCTAATCCTACTATCCTTCGATTTAGCCCTGACAAAATATTTCCATTGGCTCTTTCTACGGCTCCATTAGACTGAGGATGCCTCACTGCAGCAAAACATAACTGAATGCCTAGATCTTCACAAAACTTCCTGAAAGGTTCTGCATCGAACTGTGTTCCATTATCAACTGTGAGTTGTCTAGGCACTCCGAACCGGCAAATGATATTCTTCCAAAAGAATTTCTGTACATTGTTCGAAGTGATAGCTGTTAAGGGCTCTACTTCTACCCACTTAGAAAAATATTCAATAGCTACCACTGCGAACTTCAGATTTCCCTTCGCTACTGGAAAGGGACCAATTAAATCCATACCCCATCTGGCCATAGGCCATACTGGAGCAATGACTTGAAGATCTGTTGGTGGGCGATGACTTCGTCGACCCATCCACTGACATCCTTGACAAGTGCAGACTAATCTCTCCGCATCAGCTGTTATTGTAGGCCAATAAAGCCCCTGGCGAAGTGTTTTTCCTGCCAAAGCTCGAGGGGCTAAATGGCTACCGCAAAGGCCTTCATGAATTTCTCGAAGAATTTCTTGACCTTCGGCTTGAGATATACATCGGAGTAGAGGGGAACATACTCCGGCCTTGTATAAAATACCGTTGATTATTTGATAATTTCTAGCTCTAAGCTTCAATCTTGACAGCTGTGGATCTTCGGGCAAATTTGTTCCTCCCTGTAAAAGTTCCATGATTGAATTTTTCCAATCTACACTAGGAATGCAAAGAATCTCTGCAGAGGAAATTGGTGGCACCGAAGGTGTACTGAGCTCCTCATAGAAAGCTTCTTCTGGTACATCCATAGCTCCGGCTGCAGCTTTTGCTAAGATGTCCGCTTGCACATTTTCTGCTCTTGGTATACTCCGAATGGAAATACCCTTGAAGTGTGCTTCGATCTTAAGGATTTCTTCTAAATACTTTGCAAGCTGTGGATGCCGAACCTGAAAACTTTTATATACGTGCCCTGCTACTATCTGAGAATCTATTTTTATAATAATTCTTGTAGCCCCTAGAGCACGTGCTTTTCGGAGTCCTAGTAAAATCCCTTCATACTCCGCTATATTATTGGTAGACTTAAAGTTGAGTCTTGCGGAGTACATTGCTCTTTGCCCTGAAGGCGAAATTAATACTGCTCCAATGCCTGCTCCGGATGCTTGGAAAGCACCATCGGAATAAACAGTCCAAACTCCGTCACTTGACTTCTCCGGAACCAAATTTGCAGGTGGAGTCCATTCTGCTACAAAATCTGCTAAGACTTGTGATTTGATTGCTGTCCTTGCCAGAAAAGATATGCCGAAGGGTGCTAGCTCAACTGCCCACTTCCCAATTCTTCCAGTGGAATCCTTACTTCGAAGCATATCTCCCAAAGGATACGAAGTTGGTACAATTACATTGTGAGCCAAAAAATAATGTCTCAATTTCCTCGAAGCCATTATCAGAGCATAAACGAACTTCTCGAGTTCGGAGTATCTTGTCTTCGCTCCTGATAATGCTTCGAATAAAAAATAAACAGGATTTTGTACCAACTTCCCATTGAAATCCACTTCTCTAACAAGGAGTGCACCGACAGCAGAACCTGTAGCTGCAAGGTAAAGGAGTAGGGTTTCATCCGCAGTAGGCACCGTGAGTGTAGCAAGATTACTGAGATACTCTTTAATATCTTCGAAGCTTTTCTGACACTCCGGTGTCCATGCAAAATCTTCGGACCCTTTCAATGCTTTAAATATAGGCAAGCTTCTCTCCGCAGACCTTGATAAAAACCTGCTAAGTGCTGCCAGACGCCCAGTCAACTTTTGCACTTGCTTTAAATTTTCCGGAGGAGCCATCTTTTGTAGCGCAGTTATTTGAGTAGGGCTAGCTTCAATCCCCCTGCTTGAAAACTAAATACCCTAACAACTTTCCAACCTTAGCTCCGAAGATACATTTTTCGGGGTTAAGACGGATCCCACATGCCCGAAGGCTATTGAATGTTTCTGCTAAGTCTAGGCTATGTTGGTGCTTTAAAGCACTCTTTATTACAATATCATCCATATAGGCCTCCACATTGCGACCTAATTGATGACCTGGAGCCTTAGCAACTAACCTCGAAAAAGTAGCCCCGACATTTCTTAAGCCAAAGGGCATTCTTACATAACAAAAGACTCCCGAAGGAGTTACGAAGCTTGTCTTGATCTCATCTTCGCGCTTCAACCATATTTTATGATAACCAGAATACGCGTCAAGGAAGCTTAATAACTCCGAACCTGCGGTGGAGTCGACCAATTGATCAATTCGGGGCATGGGGTAGGGGTCACGAGGGCATGCTTTATTCAAGGATGTGAAATCAATGCACATGCGCCACTTTTTGGAAGATTTCTTTCTGACGAAGACTGGGTTGGCTAACCATTCTGTGTGAGCTACTTCTCTAATAATCCCAGCCTTCAGCAGTTTTTCAACTTCGTCTTTTGCTAGAGCAGCTCTTTCTGCAGACATTTTTCGGAGTCCTTGCCGAACAGGCCGGGCCTTCGGATTTACAAGCAAACTATGTTCAATGATATCCCGATCGACTCCGGTGATATCTTTGTCAGACCAAGCGAAGACATCTAAATTTTCTTCCACCACCTTTTCCAACGAGGTTGCAACTTCTGGAGGTAAATCTTTACCAAATTGAAATGTATATTCTTTACCATCTTTAACAATAACCTTCGCTGCAATCTCTCCTTTAGGACTTGGTCTCGGGAAGGATTTCTTTGAAGCTTCGGAAGGGGCTGAAAATTTTCCTGATTATCTTGCACATTGTTTACTTGTCTTGGATCAAGAAGGGGGGCCATGACCATATTCCGCTCTCCGGGTGATAGCTTGATCTCCGAAGACAGTAAGGACTCCTGCTTGTGTGGGCATCTTCATGCACAAATAATTGTGATGCGCCACAGCTCCGAACTGGTTTAACATGCCTCTTCCGAAGATGACGTTGTAAGCATACGGGGCATCTACAACATCGAAGATTACTTCCTCAGTTCGGGCCAACAACCCTTCTCCGAAGGTAACTTCCAGGCCTATTTGGCCGAGTGCATCAAGCGGAGGTCCTGCGAAGCCTTGCAAAGGACGAGCCGCTGGAAGGAGATGCTTTCTGGAGATGCACAATTGATCGAAGGCTTGAACAAAAATGATGTCTGTCGAACTGCCTCCGTCAATCAATACCCTTCGAACTTCAGTGCCCGCAATATCAGCAGTAATAACAAGTGGGTCTGCATGCGGGAATTTAATGCCAGCTGCATCCTCCGCAGAAAACGATATCGGTACATGAGACCACTCCGGCATAGCAGCTGCAGACGACGAAGTCCCAATATGGCCCACTTCTCTGACGTAATCTTTTCGCTGTCATTTTGACATGCTTCCGAGGGTACCTCCTCCGGAGATGGGGAGGACTACTCTTTTCCCTCGGTCTTGCCCTTCCTCTTGCTTCGGAGGTGGCATAACATTGGCCACTGGAGGTTGTCTTGCGGCTTCGAAGTTTTCTATCCGCGCCACAGCCTGGACCGGCTCCGGGCGCGCTGTAGCTGGAACTCGGTCGGTAGTACCTCGACCCGAAGTTCTTTCTAGATATTCTCCTCTTAGAGTGAGTATAGCCTTGCAAGTATCAGTTGCATGGCTTCGATTTTCACCATGAATGCAGCAGAAAAGGGTCTGGCCTTTGCCAGCCGTTTTCCCTGGCGGCCTCCAGCCGCTGACCTTGTTCCCCGAAGGCTATGGAGCTCTCTGTGTGAACTTTTGCGGGGGTGCAATGTTCAAAATTTTAGAACGAGGATGCTTTTTCCCCCTTCTCCGATCATGTTGAACTTCGAAGACTGGTTCTTGCGGCTGTGCCGAAGTTTTTACTTCTACTTGTACTTCCTGCAATATGGATGGAGTAGCTGCAGTTCTTCGAAGCCAACCCTCTTCCGACCTCGCATACTCCTCGAAGTATGACATCAGCTGAGAAACCGAGGATATGCTTTTCCGATGAAGCTTATCTAGGAGGCCTTGATGAGTGACACCTTCCCGAGCTGCATCAACTACCGAAGATGTAGACAACCCTCGGATATGCGACTTCGTATGAGCGAAGCGCTTGAAATATTGCCTCAATGTCTCTTCAGGGAGCTGCTTCACCTGGAAAAGGCTTCCCGTTGACATTGGAGGCACGAAGGTGCCTTGAAAATTGCTTACAATCTTCTTCTTCAGCTGCCCCCATGAATTAATTGATCCTGGCTTCAAAGACCAGAACCACCTTAATGCCACTCCTTGAAGAGCTAAGGGGAAGCACTTTGCCATGGTGTCTCGAACTCCTCCGCTAGCTTCAATTGCCTGGGCATAAGAACGGACAAACTCTCCGGGATCTTCATCTCCAGCATACTTACAGAGCTTCGAAGTCTTAAACTTCGGATCAAAGCGAACTTTCTGCAGCTCAGGAGGCAGCGGAGATTCATTATCAAAGGAGGCGTTCTCCGGTGCTTCGGGATAAACGGGTTCGTCATCTTCGGGCACTTCTGGAACAGTTGGGACGACTTGAGAGCGAAGCCTATTCGCGGCTTCTTGCTGCCATCTTGCTACTTCAGCTTGGAGGTTGGCCATTTGAATGGCCATATCTCCAAGATTGTCTTCATCTCCTCCGGAAGGATCTTCCGGGTCTTGAGAACTGGTAGGATCAGTTCGAAGTGGAATTGAAGGTGGAAGAGGGACTCCGGGCGGTCGAAGTATGGAAGGAGTTGGCGGAGGAACTCCGTATGTTCGAGGGATGGAAACTCCTTCCGGAGTTTGAGGTGGAGGAAATGTCGAAGGCCCTCCGACCTCAACCGTGTAGGATGGTGCCTCTCCGGAGATCCGAGAGGACCTTCGAACAGGGTTACGAGGTGCGCTCCGCTTAGGAGGCATGATGTAAGAAGTTGGTAGAGAACGAACTTTCTCGGACTAGGTTCCCCACGGACAGCGACAACTGTCGGCGTAAAAGATTACGCTAACAGGTTTCTGTTGAATAGAAACTAACAAACGAAGTGTTTGCGAAGCGAACTGTTCTAAGCCTCCGAAAGGATAATAACTTAGAATAGTTCGAATGTGTGTATTGAATAGCTTGTATTCGGTCCCTATTACAGGGTGAAATGGGGGTATTTATAGGCCCAAATATTAAGGAAAAGACCTATTTACCCCTCTATTACAACTGACATAGTGGAAACTATTCGGTACCCTTGATAGGGCTAAAATGGTAAAAGACTAATCTAATAAGAAAAAGATAAGTCTTCCATCTTAGCTGGCAAAAAAGATCTCAAAGTGCCTTAGTTCGAAGATATACTCCGAACCAATGCCTATCTTCGTACTTCGAGCTTGACTTAGGACATCTTCGAAGATGGACGTCTGGGAACCTTCGAATCCATTATCTGCCTTTGTGCTGTTACGGCAATAACCCTGAGGATGGGATATTTTCCCCCAACACCTGGGGATGAAGTATTTTTCCCCAACACATCAAAGTAAAGTTTCCACGGCATTACCTCAATCAAAGCAACATTGTCGCTCCAACTGACGTCTATGTGGTGATCAACTATAAAGTCGGCTACGATCTATCCTTTCATATCTCTTAGGGGTTCATAAGCAAAATCATATTCAATCAAAGCGTAAGCCCACTTTCTGATTCTTCCACTTAGAATCGACTTTTGCAACATGTGTTTTATAACATCGGTTTGGCAAACGACAACACATGTAGTAGCGAGAAGATAGTGGCACCATTTGGGACACGCGTAGTAAAGTGATAAACATAAGCGTTCCACAAATGGGTACCAGGTCTCGGTGTCCAGCAGGCGGCGACGCAAGAACATGATGATCTACTCTTTTCCTTCTACCTCCTAGGTTAGCACGGCCCCGATCACGCTATCTTCGGAAGCAATGTACAACCAAAAAAGAATTCTGGCTTTGGGTGCTCTCACCACAGGCGGTGATGACAAGCACTCCTTGATTTTCTCAGAGGCGCTTTGCTGGCTTTCCCCCCAAGTGAACTCGGCCTCGTTCTTTAGCTGGAGTATGGGGATAAAGGCATCAATCTTGCCAGACAGGTTAGATATAAAGCGACGCAAATAATTCATCTTGCCTAGCAACTTTTGTACATATTTTTTGCATGTTGGCACTTTAACATTTCTAATTTTCTCAAGCCTCTTAGGATCAATCTCTATGCCTCTCTCATGAATCATGAAACCTAAGAACTTACCCACCGACACGCCAAAAGCACATTTGAGTGGGTTCATTTTTAAACCATACTGCCACATCCTATCTAAAGCAACTTTCAAATCGGCTAAATGGTTTCCCATAGCGTCCGATTTGACTACGACATCATCAATGTAAACTTCTAACATAACTCCTAGCAAGTCATGAAAGATCAGGTTCATAGCACGCTCATACGTGGCATCAGTATTTTTCAAACCAAAAGTCATAATGACCCACTCAAATAAACAGACAAAACTAGGGCATCGAAAGGCAGTCTTGTAGACGTCCTCTTCGGCCATAAAGATTTGATTATAACCAGCATTATTGCCATCAAGAAAACTTAGTACCTTTTGTCCTGAGGCTTCGTTGATTAACATGTCATCTATCGGCATCGGATACTCGTCCATCGGAGTGGCCTTGTTCAGATCCCTGAAATCAATACATACTCGTATCTTGCATCTCCCTTTCTTCTCTATAGGAACAATGTTAGTGACCCATTCTGCGTACCTGCATGGCCTAATAAATTCAGCTTTGAGCAGTCGCTCTACTTCTTCTTTAACTCGGTCATAGACGACCGAGTTAAAATGACGAGGAGGCTGTTTATAAGGCCTAAACCCGGACTTGATATGTAGCTGATGCTCCATGAGCTCACGGTTTAGTCCCGTCATCTCGCTGTACTCCCACACGAAACAATCGACATATGACCGAAGCAATTTTATTACTTCGGCCTTTTCATTAGGTTGTAAATGTTGGTTTACAAAAGTCGGCCTTGGGATGCTACCATCACCTATGTCAACTTCTTCTAACGGATCAGCCGACGCAAAACCTTGTCCTAGCTTCTCTACTTCGCTAAAGTCCTCGATGGCCTCGGCAATACCGTCTTTATTAGACCGATACTGCTCTACATGAGACTTTAGCCAATCCAGATTACTCTTGCTAGACATGACTACTAATACAAAAACAGTCGTGCTACACCAGCCGGCTTTACAGACACAGGTACAAAACGTCCTCCGGACACGCTAACAAAATCATAATCCGAAAGATCTCTACCTGACAAACACTCTACCTTGTTGTGAACTGCATCAACTAACACATCGGCCAATGCTACTTGGGCCGAAGTGTCTGCGAGAATGACTTCTACTTCATCGCCGTCCCACTGAATTAGGCACTGGTGCATAGTAGAAGGAATGCAGCAATTCGCATGAATCCAGTCACGCCCAAGCAGCACGCTGTAGTTACCTTGTACATCGATGATGAAAAATGCTATTGGCAATGTCTTGTTGCCCACTGTCAACTCCATGGAGAGACAAGCCCTTGGCGTCGGAACTCTCACCATTGAAGCCATTGAGCATCAAGTTGGTCTTCTTCAGATCATCCTCATCCCTGCCGAGCTTCTTCAACAGCGAGTAAGGCATTAAATTAACTGTGGCGCCACCGTCTACAAGCATCCAGGAAATCGGCTTTCCGTCAATGTGACCTCTGACGTAGAGAGGCTTCAAATGGCGAGCCGAGTACTTAGGATTCTCAAAAATAGCGTCGCGCGGGCCGAGGTTCAATTGAGCGACCTCGGCCTCGTCCTGCGGCAGGGAAAACTCAGCAGGCAGCATGTCGACGTTGATGTCCATCGCCTAGGGTGCAGGCCCTCGGAGACAGGCGAGTAGTCTTCATTGAGCATGTCGTCATCGTCGTTGCTCGGACTAGGAGCCGGGTTGGTGATCCCAACCGGCTTCACCCTCCATACTTGCCTTGTAGTTGGTCGAGGGCATATTTCTTCAAAAATAGCGTCACGCTCATCCTCGGCCTTCTTCTCGCGCATCTCCTATGCCCGTAATCATTGTAGACGTCTCTTTTGTGATTTGGACATGCCTGGAGGTGCCCAAGATGGTTGTGGCTTGGTGCCAGGTGCCACTACCTGGTTCCTGTCAACCTTAGGTAAAGTGGTACTTCCTACCTCAGCCTCATGCACTATGTATTCACAGGGGCCTTCGCTGCGGACCCCGGCAATAAGGCCTTGCCTCCATCATACTTCGACGATAAGGCCTTCGGGATTGGGACTTCTTGAGACCCTACTCTGACGGTGATATCTTCGGACTCCCTATCCTCGGCCTCTTCGCGCTTGTACTTTTCGACTTCGCCCTGCACGGGCCAATTCGGAGGTACCACGGACAGCCTGTGGATGATGCCTCTCTCTGCTGCGTCTGTTTGTCCCTACCATTCATAATACATCAAAGGAAAACAAGGCATAGCATTAGGTTGCAGAGGGTACTCCGGCTGTGATACATACGGAGCCCATGGAGTCACCACTCAGTTCTACTGTGGAGGCATCGGCGGCTCTAGTGGCCTCGCCCATTGTGAGCTGAACCCGTTACCCGGAGGGGGGTTCGGCAGAGTCGACGGTGTCTCAGACCATATCAACGAGGGGTCCTGCCATGCCGGAGGTACATTCGGCAATTGCGGGCTGAAGCCTCCTGTCGAAGGGTTCATCCAGAGTGGTGCGGGATCTAGCCATTGGGGGGCGAACTCGCTCCACATGGGGTTCGGCCACTGGGGTCCGAAGTCACTGTACGGGGGGTTCGGCCACTGAGGCCTGAAGCCACTGTACGGAGCGTTAGGTCACTGTGGCCCGAGGTCACCGTGCGGAGGGTTCGACCACTGCGGTCCAAAGCCATCACGGGGGGGGGGGGCAGGGCTCATCCACTGCAGTCCAAAGCCATCCTCCGGACGCCTTGGGCCCTTTAGCTGACTTAGTTTTTTAGCGCGCGGGCCTGCTTCCTTAGCTTTTCTTTGATGCTTGTTCAACAGCATCTCGTTTGTTACCTTCGGCTTCTTGCGAGCATTAGCCGAACGGATGCTAATGTTTTGTTTCGACACTCCCACCTTAGGGTTCTTTGGTATGAGTGTGCGCGTGCGTGATTCTCCAGCAATTATCGCCTTCCCTCTAATTGACTGGGCTCCTGCATCTACCGAATCAGCACCTTCTTCTCGCCCGGGTCGACGGCGTTGACATGGAAAGGATCTTTTTCCAGCTTCATCTTTGGATTGTGGTCTATTTTCAATCGTCCTTCTTCTATGGCCGATTGAACATGCCATCAAAAAACATTGCAATCATTAGTATTATGTGAATGTGAATCGTGCCACTTACAGTATGGATGTTTCTTCAACTCATCGGTAGATGGAATGACTTGGCCTTTAGGAAACCTGAGAAGCTGGTTCTTTAAGAGAAAATCAAATATTTTAACACACTTAGTTATGTCAAATGAGTACTTGACCTCACTAGGTCGATTCTTTGTGGGAGACGGCCATAACTCGGAGCACATGATGGACTTGCTCTTAGCGTTCCAAACCTATTTGGCCGCGTACATGTCGGTCGAATCCTCCTCTTCTGACTCCTCCTCATCGGAGTGTTCCACGACGTGGATTTCAACCGTAGGCTTGTTAAACGTCTTAATAAACTATCTTTGGCTCGGCCTTCCTGGACCAGAGCCTGCTGCAAGACCTAGCTAACCTCTAAAAACTGCTGGTTGTCTAATCTTTCTTTAATCTCAGAACGCAACCCATTAAAAGCTAGTTCCGCCAAATCCCTTTCTGAAATATTAAGGCTGAAACATCGGTTTCTAGTATCCCTAAAACGCTTGATGTCAAGTGTGAAAGCCTAAGTTCTGTCTCACCTGTGTAAAAGTAGTCATGAAATTTTTGTTCCAATTCATCCCACGTCTGAACGGGGTTCGGTGGGAGCGCTGAAAACCAAGTGAAAGCGGTGCCGGATAGCGAGAGAGAAAATAGTCTAATTTTCAGAGCATTTGTCCCGCTAGCTTCTCCACACCGTGCTAAAAATTGACTAACATGTTCTAGTGTAGTTTTGCTACCATCACCATCGAACTTTGTGAATTCGGGGTTTCTATAGCCGCGGTGGTAGGGTATTGTATCGAAATGATCGGGATATGGCTTCCGGTAAAACCTAACCCGACCTCTAGGCACGAAACCGGCGCATTCCCTAAATAGTGCGCGGATCCGCTCCTCTAGGTCATCATGACCTGCTGCTTGCGCACGTCTCTCATGCGGGGGCGCGACATGCTGTGGGATATCGGCGTGTTGGCCATGGGCCTCTTCTCTATGCGCTAGTTGTACGACGTGCTCGAGCCCAAGTGCCTATGCACGTGGTGCGGGCAGCGTGGGCAGGGCTGGTACCGGCACAGGTGGTGCATGGTACGCGGTGCTAGCTTGGCCGTAAGCATAATGACTATTCTCGACCATGGGTGTTGGGGCCGGAGACGTAACAATCTTGCTAGTGCTATTGTCGGTCCTGCTATACACATGATTTACCGGGGGTATAGTAGCAATAGGGGCTGATGGTATGGCCTCAGTAAAGTCGAACCTCCTAAGTGTGGCCTCTACTTGGGAGCTAACTACCAAATCTAAACGGTTGGCTAGCGAAGCGCTAATGGCCTGATCTACTGATGCAGCTATTTTTTCTCAATCTCTAAAGAAGATAAACGAGGTGATACGGGTGTTACTTGGATCCGAGCAAGGTCGGGGGCGATGATGTCACGCTTGATGAAGCTCCCGTGTGTCTTGACGTAGCCCCCAAGCATCATGTCTTGGATCGCCTTCAACTTTTCCTCGATCTCTACTCGGTCTTCTGCGGGAATATATTCAAGAGTAGGTGTTACGATGTTGCAGTTGTCGATATCCGTGTCTCTTATGGTGTCCATCGGTTGTGTAGACGTAGTAGTTGTTGCAGATGTACCGGTGGCTGATGTAGACGTACCTGTCATGTTGGTGTAGCTTTTCCCCAGTGGAGTCACCAAACAGTGTGTTGACACGAAAACGTGTCCCCGCAATTGGGTCAGTTCGACGATCCAAAAGTGTGCGGATAATTAGGGACAGGCCTAAGCGTAACACAACACCGACGTCGCGTTCCGATTACCCTTAGCCGTGGTAAGGGGGGTGGAGTCGCGAGGCAATCAAATCACACAAAATAATCCAATTAGCCGAAAGAAATATACTAAACAAAATAAATCACCAAACCGATCGGAGCCTGCCTGATTCGAAGTATGATGTGAAGGGGGTTGCCGAAGTATAGCTTTGGTGTCTGGTGCGAAGTGTCTCGCCGAAGGGTACCTTCGGCGTCCGTACCGACCTGGCCGAAGATGAACTCCGAACAGATCTGGACGTGACAATCACCTTCGAACAGAGTGGTTCGGCGCGAAGTCTCTGATACAGTAAGATATAGAATAATGACTCAAACGCAACGCGCGTGGGTGACTTCATCCGGAGCGGAGTACGAGCGTGGCGAAGCCTGTCGTGACGAAGTCTGTTGGCGTGTGGTCGAAGTAGCAGTCTCGTAGAAGGGTGTTCTGGCAGCCTCCGAAACCGATCTCTCAGCTCCGGACACCTCTGACGAAGTAGCTCCGAACGTGGAAACCTGCAACAGATAAGATTCAAAGTACCAATTTGTCTTGAGGACCGAATTGTGCTAAGTGTTGCACTAGGAGCGAAGGTAGCAATCTGTTACGCAGATTAGCGCATACTTCAGAGGCGAAGTAACAAGGTGACAATAATCTGTTATGCAGATTAGCAGATACTTCACAGGCGAAGTAACAAGGCGATAGCAATCTCTTACGTAGATTAACAGATACTTTACAAGCGAAGTAACAAGGATTACCACTGTTCTGAAGCAGCCGTCGGAGGGCTTCTAGGCAAACCCATGAAGAGTACAGAAAAGTAAAGATAAAGTAAATGTGATTCAAAGCTAGGCTTCGTGGTTGATTTGTGTTGGGGGGCTCTGCACAGGCTTCGCCCCTGTATTTATAGGGACTAACTTATAATCTCTAAATCTATTCTTCTATTATTCAGCTGAATCATGTGTATAGATAAACACTTAGCCAGAATCGGGTCCAACTCTATCTCTGCCCAAAGTGGGCCTTCGGCCAGGCCCGCCGAAGCCTACTCCTTGGGCCAAAGCTTTGGCGGAGTGGGCCTCCGAAGGCCTCCTGGCCGAAGGCTGTGGGCTGGCTGGAAGCTTCTGGAGCCCGTAGCCCAATGGTCCTTCGGCCCTGTAGGGCTTTGGCCTAACCCAGGACATGTGTATTTTCGGCACAAATTACCAAAATTGATATTTTGACAATCTTAATCATTAATGCCATTTGTTGCTATCAACACATCGATGTTGTGCTTGTCATTGGCCATGAAATAGAGGTCATTGAATTATTTTGTGTTTTCCTTGTTTTCTTCGCTCTTGCATGGTTCTTCTTCATCAGAGCTCGGCTCCTCACTTGAGGTGTTGTCAATGTCGCTAAGTGCAGCCACAAATGCTCTAGCCACTCTTTTTGCCACTTTTCCTCTCTTGCCTTTGAAGAAGGTTTTTTTGTCTCTTTTCTGGTGTTTGTGTTCATGTTCATTCTTTACTTTCAGTTTTGGAAATTTGCTTTGATATGATTAAGATCACCGCACTCAAAACACCCTCGAGAGCCTCCTCTTCTTTGATCTCTTCTATCATTGTAGAATCTAGTGAACTTTTTGACAATGAGAGCAAGCTCCTCATCGTCCAATGTGTCCACTTGTTCTTTTGTGATAGAGACCAAAGAAGAAAAGGCAAAACCTCTAGAAAAAGCACAAACTCCATACAGATTACCTCAAGATGAGGTGCCACTGCTAGAACTAAAAACTAGTGCATGGATTGTGGTAAAGAGTTCCCAATTCTAGAACGAGATGCCTTAGCGATCTCGGTGGACTTAAGATTACTAAAAATTTCATCGCATGTCAAAGTGTCAAAGCTCATGGACTCTTCAATACTCAAGATCTTTATTTCCTATATGCTACTCTCAAGAGCATAGAGAAGTTTGATCGCCCTATCATTATCCGAGTAAGCTAATGTCCTAGTGGAGCGCAAGTTACTGACAATTCCATCAAACCATGCAAACATGGCATCTACAGATTTGTCGGGGCCTAGCACAAACATTTGGTATTCTTGGATATAAGTGCTTTGCCTCCTAGCCTTAATCTGAGAAGTGTCCTCATGAAAAGTTTTCAAAGTAGACCAGATCTCATGAGCTGTTCTAAGGTGCTGGACCCTATCAATCTCATTGTGACTCGGACAGATGAACAATATGTTTCTTGCTTTGCTATTACAATCGTACTGTAATTTCTCAGTCTCTGAAGTGCGAGTTTCAGGGATCACATATTGGGAATCAACAATGTCCCAAATAGTACTTCCTTGGCTTCGTAGATAAGCCTCCATGCGCACCTTCCAATAAGCATAATCTCGACCATCAAACAATGGAATCTTAGAGTTCTTATCCATGTCGCCACACCGATCACAAACCGGTTAAGGTCAACTGGTGATCTAACCGGCTCTGATACTAATTGTGGGATCGGAATGGCTACTAGAGGGGGGTGAATATGCGCTTCGACTAATTTTTAGTTGAAATAGATGGCTTGTTCCAAAACAACCAACACTCCTCTTAAAAACAACAAATTCAATTTGATTTTCAACAAAAGTATCAAATGAATGTTTAACTTAAATCAGTTAATAAAGTGTCGACTATCCATTTAATCGGACTTTGAAACTCCGATTAATTCAGTCGAACTAAACTAACTGATTTTTGATGTTTGTCGGATTTGAATTTATATGAATAACTGAACCTTTACTGTAGAATATCTGAAAAGTGAGTATTAGTTTCAGCAAAAAAACAGAACCAAAGTACTTTCTGGCTGACAGCAATAAGGTACACAGATCATGGCAATGTGGCTTGGTACTGAACAAGAAAGCCAGCTCGAAAATGGAAGGTCGCTGCTGAGCCGCCCAAGAAAGCCAGCAAGCAGCCATCCAAGAAGAAGAAAACAGTGAAGCCCCCTCGGCAGCTGGCTCCGACTTCGTCGGCTTTGTCACTGGACGCCCGGAGCTCAGCCTCCGAAGAGCTAGAGGACTCCGACACTCAGACAGCGGCGGCCTTCGAGAGCTAACTCCTGGCCGATGATGAAGACCTAGGGGATGCCCCCCCTGGAACTTCTGCTATGGAGGAAGCAGAAGTCCCGCCGGTTCCTCCTGCGCTCATTGTTGTACACGTGGAGTTGGGCTCCGAGACTCCCAACTCACCCACACCCGGGGCGATTACGGCGGAAGTCGTGATTCCGGCAGGAAATGCGGAGAGTGCTTCGGGAGATGACTTCGCTGACATCCTCCAGGGGTACGAGGTCCTGGAGGATGCAGCGATCCTGCCCCACGAGGCCCCCGAAGGTACTCCTCGAAGCTCCTGCCTTGGCTAACCTACACTTTTCCTCGTAATACGCTTATTAATTTTGTTGATAAAATAGGTACCTCTACGGGTGTCGATGCCCCGGTGGCGCCCGAAGCTCCTTCGCCTTCGGAGATCTTGACCCGGGTGGACCCCCCTGCTCCTTCGAATGCTCCATGCTTGGCAGCAGAGAATGCACCCGTCGGAGCGGGTCTGGCGACGGAGGTTGTTCCTGTGGTGTCGGCTCCAACAGTGGAGGTTGCCTCTGTTGCTGCGCCTCTGGTCGAAGGGGTAGCTGCCGGCAACCGGGGTACTCCCGCTTCATCCGCCGCACCTGTCTTCATGTCGGGGAGAGGCAAGAGTCTATCTAGCCTCGGCCTTCTTCCCGACCTTGCTGCAACCTCCGTCGGCAATTCGGAGGATGAGGCCGCAGCAGACGACCGCCAAGCCTTATCTTAGCTTCCTCTGCTGGCTCCGTTCTTGGAGCAGCGGGAAGTCCTCCGAAGGCTCATGGAGCCCCTGGCAGAGAAGAGCCAGGATATCGCCAATTCAGACTTGGTCTCCATTTTGAGCGAGGCTGTGGCTCCGACTCTCAACACAGCCCTCGAAAGGGCTGCCCTTCAAGTATGAAAAAACATCATAGCCACTTCGAATTAGTGATCATAAATACTTCGGTACTTACTTGTTCTTTTTGCAGCAATTTGTCCTTGCTAGGGTGGCAGCGAGTTCCAATGAGGTCGAGATTAACCGACTCAAAAGGAAGGTTACCACCCTCCAGACCATTCTTAACAACTCCAATGAGAGATCCATCAGGTTGGAGGAGGAAACCCTGGTGGAACGGAGGGCTAGGGCAGCGGCCGACGAAGCTCTTCGGACGGCAAGACAAGACAACGACGCGCTCCGCTCCTTCGAGCGGAGGTCGAAAGGCTCCGTCAAGAAGCGGCTGCTTCGAGTGCTCAGTTGGTGGAGCTCCAAGGAGCTCTTAGCCAGGACATGGCCCAGAAAAGCTCTTTAATACTCCAGGTGGCCGAGGTATCTGCAACCACTGCAGGGCTGGAAGCAGCGGAGAAGAGGAACGCTAGTATGGCGGACCATACCTTGGAAGCCCTTCAGGGTACCTTGGAGTACTTCGGTACTATGTGCCCCTCGTCTTCTGCTGCGATCCACGAACCCCTCGATCGGAAGCTGAGAAGGATCCAGGTGGCTTCATCGTTGATGATGAACTCTGGTGTCCGGTACGGAGAAATCTTTGGGCAGTGCGCTGGCATCGGGGTTCTTAGCCACCTTGAGTTTCTTCAGATCCTGCTCGGCTCAGTCGGGGGTTCGAGCCCTGGAAGCTTCGCCTCCGACGACTTGCTGCACCCATCTTCGGATGTGGCCTTGGCCTGGGAAGCCTTCCGACTAACTTGGAAGACGGACCACAAGGCTGCGGCCAAGGCTTGGATTGACGAGGCCCGCCGGCAGAAGCAGGCGCAGACAAGGCCACCACTTCCTGACTCGCCAGCTCCAGTCATTCCTGCTCCACCCTCCGACCCGCAGGTCTAGCTTCGTAGGGTTATTATGTACACGAAGTCCTGTAAAGCCTTCTTTATTAAGGGAAAAGCTATTAAGAAGAAGCCTGTTTTGGGTGTTCTGCTCTTTTTAGGTTTTGTCATGCCCTTCGAGTCCTGGCCTCGAAACACTGGAAATTACCGACGAGCTTCGAAAAGAGTGGGCAAGCCTCGAGAGCTTAAGGCCCTACCGCCGCTCTCGCTTCTCTGTTCCTCGCGGAGACAGAGGGGAGATAACCCTTGAAATTTCTCAAGAGGTCTTAGCTTATATTAAAGAAGAAGAGAAGGAAAAGGCATCTTCGTCTTCTGAACATATGAACTGGTCCGACTCGGAGTACCAAGCTGAAGACCCTACGGAGGCTAGCTCCGAACGGCTCCTGACGTGGGCCGAGCTTCAAGAAGAGCGAAAGAAACTACGAGCCTCTAAGAAGAAGAGAAGCGTTCGAACGAAGAGGACCAAGGTGACGGCTTCGAGCTCCGAAGGATCGAGTAGCCGAAGGGGTCTTCGATTTTTCCTAGGCTTAGACCAAAACTTTTCTTAATGTAAAAGTATGATGACTTAATGTAAAATGCTTCGAAAGTATCTTGCGTGGTTCCTATCGTCCTACCCCTCCTTGTGGATGGTGGATCCTTTACTTGTGAAAAAGGGTCCGCCAGGCACAATGATATGCCGAACAACCAGATGCTTTGCATTATTTTTATTTTTATTATTACTATTATTTTTGAAGTGCTTAGACTCTTGTATGGATCTTACGAAGCCGAAGCCTGAAATCCGTAGGATGGCTACCTTCGGGTTTTTTACAGATACTTCGTACCCGGAGGCTAGAAATCTGTTTCTTTTTATAGTCCTTAGACTCTTCTACGGATCCTAACATGCCGGAGCCTGGAATCCGTAGGGTGGCCACCTTCGGCTCTTTTACAGATACTTCGTACCCAGAGGCCAGAAATCTGTTTCTTTTTATAGTCCTTAGACTCTTCTACGGATCCTAACAAGCCAGAGCCTGGAACCCGTAGGGTGGCCACCTTCGGCTCTTTTACAGATACTTCGTACTCGGAGGCCGGAAATCTGTTTCTTTTTATAGTCCTTAGACACTTCTATGGATCCTAACAAGCCGGAGCCTGGAACCCGTAGGGTGGCCACCTTCCTCTCTTTTACAGATACTTCGTACCCGGAGGCCGGAAATCTGTTTCTTTTTATAGTCCTTAGACTCTTCTACGGATCCTAACAAGCCGGAGCCTGGAACCCGTAGGGTGGCAGCTGAGCCCTCGAACCGATGGTTCGTAGGCAGCTGCCTAGGTCTTGGGAAAAATGCTTGACTCTGCAAGCATCTCCGTCCTCTCGATGCGTCCATCAAAAGTAAGGGATATTCAAAGAGCAAACAAAATTTGACCTTCTCTTTATTTCATAGAAAGGAAATTTTTACAAGCGATTACAAGGAGTCCCTAAGCGTAGTAACGCTTAAGGTGCTCTGCATGCCACGCATGCTTCAACTCTTCCCCTTCTAAATTAGCTAATTTAAATGATCCGGGGTGGCCTGAGCGTAAGATAACATATGGTCCTTCCCATTTGTTTCCTAGCTTCCCCGGAGCTATTACACTTCGCAACACTAGATGACCAGGTTTAAGCTCATTTAGCTTTAACTTCGGGTCATACCACATTTTTGTTTGGCCTTGGTACTTGGTCAGGTTGGCGACGGCTCGAAGCCTTGTCTCCTCTGATAAGCCCAGCGAAGCGTTCCTCTCGTCTTCATCTCCGGGTTGAACTACACGAAGGGATCCTCCTCTGAGCTCCGTTGGAGTCATGGCCTCGTCTCTGAATAGCAGTCTAAACGGGGTAAAACCTGTGGACCTGGTTTGAGTGGTTCGAATGGACCACAAGATTTTAGGGAGCTCTTCGACCCACAACCCCTTGGCTAGGCCAACGATCCGCCGATTTAGCCCAGAGAGAATGTTCCCATTGGCTCGTTCAACAGCTCCGTTGGATTGTGGATGGCGTACCGCAGCAAAGCACAACTTAATGCCTAGATCTTCGCAAAATGTTTGGAAAGTGTCAGCTTTGAACTGGGTTCCGTTGTCCACTGTCACTTCCCTTGGCACTCTGAACCTGCATATAATGTTCTGCCAGAAAATTTTTTGGACATTCCTAGAGGTAATAGCGGTTAATGGCTCTGCTTCAACCCACTTTGAAAAATACTCGATGGCTACTACCGCAAACTTCAATCCACCTTTTGCCATTGGAAAAGGGCCTATCAGGTCCATGCCCCATCGAGCCATTGGCCATACCGGGGCGATGACTTGAAGCTAGACTGGCGGAGTAAAGTCTTTGCCGAAGTGTCTTGCCAGCTAGCGCATGAGGGGCTAGGTGACCTCCACACAACCCTTCGTGAATGCCTCGAAGTATGTCTTGACCCTCGGGCTGGGAGATGCATCGAAGCAGAGGTGAGCACACGCCAGCTTTGTATAATGCTCCGTTGACAAGCTTGTAATTTCGGGCTCTTGCCTGCAACCTTCGGGTTTCTGGACCTTCTGAAGGTTCTATGGTACTTTGCAACATGTTCATAATCGGAGCCCGCCAATCTGCTGCTGGAATGCACAGTACTTCCGAAGAGGGTAACTGAACAACTGCGGGCTGCTCTAGCTCTTCGTAGAAAGCCCCCTCCGGGAGATCCACCGCTCCGGCTGCAGCTTTTGCAAGAATATCTGCGAGCTGATTCTCTGGTCGAGGGATACTTTGAACCGTAAATCCTCTGAATGCTGCTTCAGCCTTGCGAATTTCTTCAAGGTATTGTGCTAGCTGTGGATTCTTTGCTTGAAAGCTTTTAACAACATGCCCCGCAACGACTTGGGAATCTGTCTTAATCAGTATCCTTGCGGCTCCAAGTGCTTTAGCTTTTCGGAGGCCTAGCAGGATTCCTTCGTATTCTGCGATGTTATTGGTGGTTCTGAAATTGAGCCTCGCAGAATACATGGCCTTCTGTCCCGATGGTGATATTATGACGGCCCCTGCCCCGGCACCAGATGCTTGATAAGCTCCATCAGAAAAAATCATCCATAAACCTTCGAAGGATTCTTCCGGGGTCCAAGCGGCAGATGGAGTCCACTCTGCTACAAAGTCAGCTATGATCTGAGATTTGATAGCTGTTCTTGCCGTGAAGGAGATTCCAAATGGGGCTATCTCAACGGCCCACTTTCCAATTCTTCCTGTAGAGTCTTTGTTCCGGAGCATATCCCCCAGAGGATACGAGGTAGGAACGATCAGGTTATGCGCCAAGAAATAATGCCTTAGCTTTCGCGAGGCCATTACTAAGGCATAAGCAAATTTCTCGAGCTCGGAGTATCTGATTATAGCTCCGGACAAAGCCTCCGACACAAAATAAACTGGGTTTTGCACCAGCTTTCCCTTAAGGTCAACTTCTCAGACTAATACTGCACTTACTGGGGAGCCTGTCGCTGCAAGATATAGGAGCAGTGTCTCTTCTGGAAGGGGCACAGTGAGCATTGATAGTCTTCCGAGGTATGCTTTTATATCATCGAAGCTCCTCTGGCATTCCAGTGTCCAACTGAAGCTTTCGGACCCTTTAGTGCTTTGAAAATTGGGAGGCTTCGTTCTGCTGACCTGGCCAAGAACCTGCTCAGGGCTGCGAGCCTCCCTGCTAGCTTCTGTACTTGTTTCAAATTTTCTGATGGAGCCATTCCTTGCAATGCACTTATCTTCATTGGGCTAGCTTCGATTCCTCTGCTTGAAACTAAGTATCCCAGTAGCTTCCCTACTTGTGCTCCGAATATACATTTTTCCGGGTTGAGGTGTACTCCACATGCTCGGAGGCTCTCAAATGTTTCATCTAGGTCTAGGCTATGCTGGTGCTTTTGGGCACTTTTTATTACAATGTCATCCATATAGGCTTCGACAATTCGGCCTATTTGATGACCTAGAGCCTTAGCTATTAAATGTGAAAAGGTGGCTCTGGCATTCTGCAAGCCAAAAGGCATTCTTACATAACAAAATACTCCGGAAGGAGTTATAAAGCTTGTCTTGGCTTCGTCTTCGCGTTTCAGCCAGACTTGATGATACCCGGAATAAGCTTCGAGGAAGCTTAGCAATTCGGAGCTTGCAGTAGAATCCACCAGTTGATCTATTCGGGGCATCGGGTAGGGGTCTCGTGGGCATGCTTTATTTAATGAAGTAAAGTCAATACACATGCGCCATTTGTTCGAGTTCTTCGGTATGGGCTACCTCCCTGATGATGCCAGCTTTTAATAATTTTTCTACTTCGGCTTTGGCGAGGCTTGCTCTTTCCGATGACAGCTTGCGAAGCCCCTAGCGCACTGGCCTGGCCTTCGGGTTGACGAGTAGGCTATGTTCGATGATGCTTCGATCGACCCCGGTGATGTCTTCGTCGGTCCAAGCAAAGACATCCAGATTTTGCTTGATGACTTCTTCCAACGAGGCATCTATCTCCGGGGATAGCCCCTTGCCGAACTTCACCGGATATTCTTTACCATCTTTTGAAATTATCCTTGACTCAACATCACCTTATGGGCTTGGCTTGAGAGAGGGCCCCTTCGAAGGGTTCGAGGCCTCTGGCACCGTTTCGCCGCTTTTCGCCATGTTGTGCACTTGCCGAGGATCCAATGGCTGCCCATTGCCATACTCCGTCTTCCAGGCTACAGCTTGGTCTCCTGAAATAGTAAGCACCCCACCTTGCGTGGGCATTTTGAGACAAAGGTAATTGTGGGGCGCTATGGCTCCGAATTGGTTCAGCATCCCTCGGCCAAAGATTGCGTTGTAAGCATATGGGGCATCGACTACGTCGAAGATCACCTCTTCTATCCTGGCCAGAGGCCCTCTCCGAAGGCAACCTTGAGGCCTATCTGGACGAGGGCATCAAGAGGCGGTCCTGAGAACTCTTGAAGTGGCCGGGCCGCTGGAAGTAGATGCTTCCGGGGTATGCACATCTGATCGAAGGCCTGGACAAAGAGTATGTCCACAGAACTCCCGCCATCTACCAGGATCCTTCAGACCTCCACCCCTGCTATGTCCGCGGAAATGACCAAGGGGTCGGCATGAGGGAACTTTACCCCTGCGGCATCACTAGCAGTAAACGAGATGGGCACATGGGACCACTCTAGCATTCCCTCAGCGGAACTCGAAGTCCCGATGTGCCCAACCTCTCGGACGTACTCACGTCGCTGCCTTTTTGACATGCCTTCGAGGGTCCCCCCTCCGGAGATGGGCAGGACCACCCTTTTGCCGTGGTCTTGTGGGTCTTCCTGCTTCGGTGGTGGCATAATATTGGCCACCGGAAGTCGCATGGGGGTTTCTGGGACACCGGCTCGGCCCACGATCTGCACAGGCTCCGACCGTGCCACCGGTGGGGCTCGATCTGAAGTGCCCCTCCCAGTACTTCATCCCAGGTATTCGCCTCGAAGGGTTAATACCGACTTGTAGTCTTCCGTGTCATGGCTTCTGTTGTCACCATGCACACAACAGAAAAAACTCTGGCGCCTGCCTGGCGCTCTCTCTTGATGTCGCAACCTTGAAGTTCTGTCCCTGCTGGAAATTGGCAGGTGCCTTCGGGGCAGAGGGCGTAATGTTTAGCACCTCTGAACGGAAATTCTTCTTCCCTCTCCTGTGCTCACTGAAGCGGTTATCTTGAGGAGGTTGCGGAGGAGCTGAGGCTTCGGGCTCCGTCTTGACTTCTCGGGGAGCAGGTGAGGGGGCTCCGATCCGCCGGAGACAACCCTCCTCCGCCTTGTCGTACTGTTCAAAGTATGCCATGAGCTGTGCCACAGATGTCACCGGCTTTCGGTGGAGTTTGCTGAGGAGGTCAGGGTTTAGCACCCCTTCGCGAGCAGCGTCAACTATCGAAGAGGTAGACAGGCCTTTAATTTGTGACTTGGTGTGGGCGAAGCATGTGAAGTATTCACGGAGTGTTTCTCCCGCCCGCTGCTTTACTTGGAACAAACTTCCTGTGGACATCGGGGCTACAATGGTACCCTGGAAGTTGCTTACGAACTTCTTCTTTAGCTGCTCCCAGGACCTGATCGATCCTGGCTTTAAGGACCAGAACCATCGAAGCGCCACACCCTCGAGAGCGAGGGGGAAACACTTCGCCATCGTGTTGCGCACCCCTCCGCTTGCCTCTATGGCCAAGGCGTATGAGCGAGCAAACTCTCCAGGATCTGAACCACCGGAGTACTTATGTAACTTCGAAGCCTTGAACCTGGGATCAAAGGGGACCCTTTGCAAGTCCGGGTGCAATGGGGACTCATCATCGAAAGACGCGTTTTTGGCTTCCTCCGGGACTTGAACAACTTCTGGGGGGGGTTGTGAGCACCACCGACTTGAGGCCGTTCGGGAGTCTCGGTGGAGGCTTGAGTGCGGAGGCGATCGGCAGCCTCCTGCCTCCACCTAGCTACTTCCTCCTGAAGCCTGGCTAATTGGGTAGCCTCGGTTCCAGGAAGGCCTTCGTCTTCTTCTAAAGGTAGCTCCGGGTCTTGGGAGCTGATGTAATCAGCCTGGAGCACCGTAGGAGGAGCTCGAGGACCCCTGGGCACTTGACGCCCAGGGGTGTCTTCTGGAATTGCTGGAGCGGCAGAGGGCCCCGCTCCTGTAGTCCAAGGGGACCTTTGGAGGGGACCTACGGCATGGCTTCGCTTCGGAGGCATAACTAGCCACGAAGAGGTCTGAAGATGGAGGACTTCGAACGACTCGGGAAGTCGAGTGAAGGCCTTCGGGCTGCACTAAGAAGCCCTAACCGAAGGGTGCGCGGAGTCTTGAGGCTCCGAGGCTCCCTCCGTAGGTGCTCTTCAAAGTGCAGTCAGCAGCAGAGAACAAGCTTCTAGAACTTGGTTCCCCACGGACGACGCCAACTGTTGGTGTAAAAGTTTACACCAACAGGTTCTCTGAGATCAAGAACGAACAAACAGAGAGTTTGTGTTTTAGGACTGCCTCAAGCCTCTGAGCTGGATAATAACTTGAGCAGTTCGAACGTGTGTATTGAAACCGTTGTTTCTGGTCCCTCTATACAGGGTATAGAGGTGGGTATTTATAGGTAAAAATGTATAGGGAAAAGACCTAACTACCCTCATATTACAACCGACATAGTGGAAACTATTCTGCACCGGGAGCAAGGTTATAAAAGGTAAAGAATTACAAGGTATATGGATAAGCCAAACATCTTATCAGTCTTGTCGCTCAGCTTCGGAGCCTTTAACTGTCGTTCGGAGGGTTCATCAGGGCTTCGCATAGATGCACCCTTTGGCCTGACGCTTCTGCCTCCGAAAAAATGCCCACCAGCTTCGGAGCTCTTTGGAGCCTTCGAATCATTAATCTTTGAGTCCTGAAAATGAAGTAATTTCCCCCAACACCTTCCATATCGGTCTTTCGTCACTTTAAGCACTTTTACACACACTTGGGAAGTATTTTTTCAAATACCTACCATTTAAAGCTCTTCGCAATCGCTCTCCTTATAGAGATTCTAACAAGTATGCATTACATGAAGCGATTCTAGCCACCTTAAAAGGACCTTCCCAACAAGGCGACCATTTACCAAATTTGGGGCTCTTAGTGCCTAAGGGGAAAATCATCTTCCAAACCATGTCACCAACTTGAAATGATTTTGCTTTGACTCTTCTATTGTAGGCTATAGCTACTCATCTTTTATCTTTGTTTATAGCTTCTAGAGCCCTTAACCTTTTATGCATCACTTCTTCCAAATTATCCTTTAAAAGAGTTTCATATTCATCGACCGATAAGCCATCTTGTTTAAAAAATATTAAAGAGCCAAGATCCAACTCCACTGGTAGAACGGCTTCTTGTCCATAAACTAATTCATATGGACTAACTTTGGTAGCACCATGCTTTGCAACTCTACAAGCCCACAATGCTTCAGAAGGCACTTCATGCCACCTTTTAGTGAACTCTTCAATTTTCTTCTTAATGAGCTTAATTACAGTTGTTGACACGAAAAACGTGCCCCACACTTGGGTACGTTCAATGATCCAAAAGTGTGTGGATACTCAGGGACCAGCCTAAGCGTAACACAACACTGACATCGTGTTTCGACTACCCTCAACAGTGGTAAGGGGGTGGAGTCGCCAAGTAATCAGATCAGACAAAAATAATCCAATTAACTGAAAAGAAATATATTAAATAGAATAAATCAGAAAGCTAAGCGGAGCCTGACTGATTCGAAGTATATAGTGTGAAGGGTATCACCGAAGGGTACCTTCGGCGTCTAATGCGAAGGGTCCCGTCGAGGGTTTTCTTCTGCGTTCAGACTAATCTGGTCGAAGGAGGGCTCCGAACAGATTTCCACACAACAATCACCTCTAAACAGCGGGGTTCGGCGTGAAGTCTTTGACACGATAAAATGACTCAAAATGCAATGCACAAGCATGACTTTGTCTAGCACCGGGTACAAAACGTGGCGAATCCTAACGTGATGAAGCCTGCTGCAAATCATGCTGGCGCACGAGACTAGGTCAAACTAACAATAGCGTGATGGTCTGGCACGGGTTGTCGAAGCTAGGATTCAACCGAGGGTTGTTTGGCAGCATCCAAAACCAGTCTCCTGGCTCCGTACACCTCCGACGAAGTGGCTCCAAGCATCAAACCTACAATTAGAACAGAGATCAAGTGCCAATGTGGCCTAGGGACCGAATCTGCTAAGTGTTGCAATAGGGAAATGAAGGTAGCAATCTGTTATGCATATTAACGGATACTTCACAGGCGAAGTAACAAGGCGATATCAATTTGTTACGTAGATTAACATGTACTTCACAGGCGAAGTAACAAGGCTTACGACTGTTCTAAAGTGCCCGGCGGAGGGCTTCTAGGCAAACCCACGAAGGTTGCAGAAAAGTAAAGATAAAAGTAAAGGTACATTTTAAAGCTAGGTTTTTATGTTTGATTTATGTTGGGGGGTTTATTAACCGGCCTCACCCCTATTTTTATAGGGGCTAGTCTTCTAATCTCTAAGATTAATCTGTAAAGATTCGGCCTAATCATGCATAGGGATAAAATTAGCCAGAATCAGACTCAAACTCTATCTCTGGAATTTAGCCCAAAGTGGGCCTTCAGCGAGGCAGGCCTCCGAAGGCCTTTGGGCCGAATCTAGTAGGCCTGCTGGTAGCTTCCGAAGCCCATAGCTTCAATGGGCCTTTGGCCCTATAGGGCTTCAGCCCGATCCAGGACATGTGTATTTTTGGCCCAAATTACCAAAATTGATATTTTGACAATCTTAACCATTTAATGCCATTTTTTGCTATCAACACATGCCCCCTGCCTTTTATTGAACTTAGTAAACTAAAAGCATAATGGCCTAAGGATGATACTTCCCATATCAACATCTCGACACTTTTCAAGTTGTTTGCCACACACTTGGGAAATACTTTTTCAAGTAACTGCCATTCAAAGCTATTCGAAACTGCTCTCCTTGTAGCGATTCTAGCACATGTGCATTACCTGGAGTGATTTCAGCTATTCTGAAAGGGCCTTCCCAACTAGGTGACCACTTACCAAATTTGGGGATCTTAGTGCCTAAGGGGAAAATCGTCTTCCAAACCAAGTCACCAACTTGAAATGATTTTGGCTTAACTTTCTTATTGTAGGCTCTAGCTATTCTCCTCTTCTCTATTTCTATAGCCTCTAAAGATCTTAGCCTATTATCGATCACTTCTTCTAAATTATCCTTTAAAAAGAGTCTCATATTCATCGACCGATAAGACATCTTGCTTTAGAACTCTTAAAGAGCCAAGATCTACTTCTACAGGTAGAATGGTTTCTTGTCCATATACTAAGTCATATGGACTAACTTTGGTAGCACCGTGCTTCACAGTTCTACAAGCCCATAGAGCCACAGAAAGCACTTCATTCCACCTCGTCGGGAACTCTTCGATTTTTCTCTTAATGAGCTTAATCACAGTTTTATTACTAGACTCAGCCTGACCATTGGCTGAGCATAATACGGTGAAGAGTTTATCAACTTGATACCATAAAATTCGGCAAAGACTCTCACTTCTTTAGAAACAAGTGAAGTACCTTGATCTGTAGTGAGAGTTTGGGGAATACTGAATCTATGTATAATGTGCCTCAAGATAAAATCAATTACCTCATTGTGAGTCATATTCCTAAGAGGTACAACTTCGGTCCATTTGTTGAAGTAGTCCGTTGCCATCAACACAAACCGATGCCATTTTAAAGGAGGATAAATCTGGCCAACGAAGTCTAAACCCCAACATCAGAACGACCATGGTTTGATAATAGGGTTAAGTAATGAAGTAGGAGCTAGCTGAATATTACCAAACTTCTGACACGCTTCACACCATCTATAATATCTAAAACAATCCTCAGTCATAGTCGGCCAGTAGAAACCTGCTCTTTTGAGCATCCAACTCATTTTCTGGGCCGATTAATGAGTGCCACAAATCCCTTCATGGACTTCTCCCGTAGCTACTTGGGACTGTTCATCATCTAAAAACTTTAAAAGTATTCCATCAATAGTTCAGCGATATAGTACATCATCTAGCAACACAAATTTAAACGCTTGTCGCCGAACTTTCCAATCAACCCTTTGACTAGGATTTCTCAAATGCTGGACGATTTGAATTCTCCAATCACCCTTATGGACCTCCGGAGGGTTTGTTGACTCCTTTCCTAGAGTGATGTCCAAACTACTAACTTCGAAGTGCCCCCAAGCCTTTCCCACTTCTGCGGAAGTCTGACCGGATCGGCTGTGCGGAGCCGATTAGGATGAAGCCTTCCATCGGAGGGTTCCAGTTCCCGAAGACCTTCGCTGTCCTGTGGCCTTTGGCGCAAGGGCTCCATCGTGCAAGGCCCTTTGGTGGCCAAAGTGTTCTGGCCTGAGGGCTCCAGTGCGCGGCACTCTCCAGTGGCTGGAGGAGTCCGACCCAGAGGTTTTGACAGACCTCGCGCCCGCCTGAAACTTCTGGCTTCAGCGGTGAGACCAAACATTGGCTTTTCCTGTACATAAAACTTTCCTTTCCTGACTTGATAGCCAAATGCTTGCTGAGCCAAATAATTTGCAATTGAATTGGCTTCCCTTGACACATGAGAAATTTTGAAGTCATCAAAAGTAGCAACTATGTCTAAACACTTATCCAAGTAGCTGTTTAGCAAGCCATTAAAACATTTAGCACTCTTCACTACTTGCTGCACTACTAATAAAGAATCGCCATGTGCATGAACTTGTTTAACACCCATGGATTTTAGCAATTCAAGTCCTAACAATAAAGCCTCATATTCAGCTTGGTTATTAGTAGAGGGAAATTCTAAACGAGCCGAGGTTTCAAAGTGCATCCTACTAGGTGATATGAGAACCACCCCAATACCTTGGTCACTCTTGCAAGATGACCATCAAAATAAAGTTTCCATGGTACTACGTCAAAAAGAGCAATATATTCGCCCCAATTGACGTCCACGTGGTCATCAACTATAAAATTAGCAACAATTTGGCGTTTCATAGCTCTCAGAGGTTCATATGCCAAATCATATTCAATCAAAGCATAATCCTACTTCCCGATTCTTCCACTTAGAATCGGCTTTTGTAACATGTATTTTATAACAATGTTTGGCAAGTGACAATACATGTAGTAGGGAGAAGATAGTGACGTAACTTGGTACATGCGTAATAAAGTGATAAACATAAACATTCCAAAACACGTACCAGGTTTCGGCGTCCAGTAGGTGGCGGCTCAAGAATGTGATTATGTACTCTCTTCCCTCCACCTCTTGGGTTAGCACGCCCCCTATCATGCTATCTTTAGCGGCGATGTACAGCTGAAACGGAATCTCGGCTTTTAGCGCTCTTACCACGGGTGGTGACGATAAGCACTCTTTATTTTTTTTCAAAGGCACTTTGCTGACTTGCCCCCACATGAACTCGGCTTCGTTCTTTAGCCGGAGTATAGGGACAAAGGCATCAATCTTGCCAGACAAGTTAGATATAAAGCGATGCAAATAATTCATCTTGCCTAGAAACTTTTCCACATATTTCTTGAATGTCGGCGCTGCAAAGTTTCTAATTTTCTCAAGTCTCTTAGGATCAATTTCAACACCTCTTTCTTGAATTATGAATCCTAAGAACTTGCCTGTCGACACACCAAAAGCACATTTGAGCAGATTCATTTTCAGACCATACTATCACATCCTATCAAAAGCAAATTTCAAATCAGCTAAGTGGTTTCCCATGGCATCCGATTTTACTAGAACATCATCTTTGTATACTTCTAACATAACTCCTAACAAGTCATGAAAAATAAAGTTGATAGCACGTTGATATGTATCACCAGCATTCTTTAAACCAAAAGTCATAACGACCCACTCGAACAAGCCGACAAAACCAGTGCATCGAAAGGCAGTCTTGTAGACATCCACTTTGGCCATAAAGATTTGATTATAACCAGCGTTGCCATCAAGAAAACTTAGTACCTTTTGTCCTGAAGCATCGTTGATTAGCATGTCGGCTATTGGCATGGGATACTCGTCCTTCGGAGTGGCCTTGTTCACATCCCTGAAATCAATACAAACTCGTATCTTGCCGCTCCCCTTCATCTCTACAGGTACAATGTTAGCGACCCATTCAGCATACCTGCATGGCCTAATAAACTCAGCCTTGCATAATCGTTCTATCTCTTCTTTAACTCGGTCATAGATGACCGAATTAAAGCGATGCGGAGGCTATTTATAAGGCCTAAATCCGGGTTTAATATGTAGCCGATGCTCCATGAGCTCACGGCTTAATCCGGGCATCTCACTATATTCCCATGCGAAACAATCGACGTACGACCGAAGCAACTCTATTACTTCGGTCTTCTCATCAACCTATAAATGCTGGTTTACAAAAGTTGGCCTTGGGATGCTACCATAGCCTATGTCAACTTCTTCTAAAGGATCGACCGACACAAAACCTTGACCTAACTTTTCTACTTCGCTAAAGTCTTCGATGGCTTCAACAATACTGTCTTTAGCAGACCGATATTGCTCTACACAATACTTTAGCCAATGTAGATTACTTTTGCTAGACATGACTACTAATTTAGAAATAGTCATGCTACACCAGCCGACTTTACAGACACTGGTACAAAATGTCCTCCGGACACGCTAAAGAAGTCATAATCCAAAAGATCTATACCTGGTAGACATTCTACTTTGTTGTGGATGGCGTCAATGGACACATCGGCCAATGCTACTTGGGATGAAGTGTCTGCAGGTATGACATATACCTTGTCGCTGCCCTACTGAATTAGGCATTGGTGCAAAGTAGAAGGAATGCAACAGTTTGCATGAATCCAGTCACGCCTGAGTATCACATTGTAGTTACCTTGCACATCAACGACGAAGAATGATGTTGGCAACGTCTTGTTGCCTACTATCAACTCCATGGAGAGCATGCCTTTGGCCTTGGAATTCATGTTGTTGAAGTCGTTGAGCATTAAGTTAGTTTTCTTCAAGTCCTCCTTGTCCCTACCAAGTTTCTTCAATAGCGAGTAAGGAAATAAGTTAACAATGGTGCCATCGTCAACAAGCATTCTAGAGATCGGCTTCCCGTCAATGTGACCTCTGATGTAAAGAGGCTTTAGATGGCGAGCCGTATCCTTGGGTTTCTCAAAAATAGCGTTGCGCGGGCCGAAGTTCAATTGAGCGACCTCGGCTTCGTCTCGTGGTAGGACGAATTCGGTGGGCAGCATGACGATGTTGATGTCCATCACCAGATGTGCGGGTCCCTCAGAGACTGGTGAGTAGTCGTCGTTGAGCGTGTCGTCATTGTCGCTTGGACTAGGAGCCGAGTTGGTTATCTCAACTGGCTTGATCCTCCATACCTGTCTCGTCATTGGTCGAGGACAAATCTCCTCAAAGATGGCATCTCGCTTGTCCTTGGCTTTCTTCTTGTGCATCTCTTGTGCTTGGAGGCGTTGGAGACGCCTTTTCTGCGATTTGGATATACCTGGAGGTGCCCATGAAGGTTGTGGCTGGTACCAGGCGCCACTGTCCTATCTCTATGATTTTTGGCCAAAGGGGTACTACCTAGGTATGCCTCACGCACTTCACAATCGGAGCGCCCCTCGCTGCGGACCCTACCAATCGGACTGACCTCGTTTGGCCAGTTGGACCAGGCTCCGGTGCTGGCCTCGGCTGGACTGGGAGACTTACATCTATTAGTCTTCGACGAAGGGGCCTTCGGGATTGAGACTTCCTGAGACCATACTCTGACTGTGATAGCTTCAGACTCCCTATCCTTCGCCACTTCACGCTCATCTCCACTGGCTCCGTCTTGTGGGAGTTGATTCGGAGGTACTACGGAGAGCCTATGGATGATGTCTCCCTCCGCCACGTCTGTTTGTCCCTGCCAGTTATAATACTCTGAAGGAAAACAAGGGACAGTGTTATGTTGCATAGGGTGCCCTAATTGTAAGGTGTACAGAGCCCATAGGGTCCCCACCCAATTGTATGGAGGAGGCATCGGTGGCTCCATTGGCTTCGCCCACTGTGAGGCGAACCCATTACCTAGAGGGGGGGTTCGGCCAGGTCAATGGTATTTCAGACCATATCAGCAAAGGGTCCTACAAGGCTGGTGGTACGTTCGGCCATTGCGGGCTGAAGCCTCCCTCCGGAGGGTTCATCCAGAGTGGAGCTGGGTTTGGCCATTGGGGTTCGAACTCATTCTGTGTGGAGCTCGACCACTGGGGTCCGAGGACACTGTACGGAGGGTTCGACCACTAGGGCCTAAAGCCACCATAGGGGGTGTTAGGCCACTATGGCCTGGAGTCATCATGCGGAGGGTTGTGCCACTATGGTCCGAAGCCACCCTCCGACTGCTTTGGCCCCTTCGGTTGACTTAGCCTTTTTGCACGGGGCCTATTTTCTTAGCTTTTCTTTGGTGTTTGTTAAACAACATCTGATATGTCACCTTCAGCTCCTTGCGATCCCTATACGAAGGTGGCGTGCTAACATTCCGTTTCCACACTCCTACTTTGGGTTCTTAGGTACAAGGGTGCGTGTACATGATTCTCCAATAACGACCGCTTTCCCTTTAGTTGACTCGGCCTACTGTGGCCAAATCAGCACATTCTTTTCGTCGAGGTCAACGGTGTTCACGGGAAAGAGGTCTTTTTCTAGCTTCATCTTTGGACTGGGGTCTATCTTCAATTGTCATTCTTCTATGGCTGATTGAACCTATCGACGAAAAACATTGCAGTCATTAGTATAATGTGAATGTGAATCATGCCACTTGCAGTATGGGTGTTTCTTTAGCTTGTTGGCAGATGGAATGACTTGGCCTTTAGGAAACCTGAGAAGCTGGTTCTTCAAGAGGAAATCAAATATTTTATCACACTTAGTCATATCAAATGAGTACTTGACTTCTCTAGGTCGATTCTTGGTGGGAGACGGCCGTAACTCGGAGCAACTAATAGGTTTGCTCTTAGCGTTCCAACCCATTCAGTTGTGTACATGTCAGCTGAATCTTCTTACTCCTCTGATTCTTCCTCATCGGAGTGTTCCATAACATGGACTTCAGCCCTAGGTTTGTTAAACATCATAATAAACTTTTTATCCTTAGCTCCGCCTTCCTGGACTCGAGCTTGTTGTAAGACTTGGCTAACTTCTAAGAAGTGTTGGTTGTCTAGTCTTTCTTTAATTTCAGAGTGCAACCCACTGAAAGCTAGATCCGCCAAATCCCACTGAAAGACTAAAACACCGGTTTCTAGTATCTTGAAAACGCTTGATATACTCAGAGACGCTCTCGCTAGATTTTTGTCTAACCGATGTCATGTGTGAAAGCCTAAGTTCTGTTTCACCAATGTAAAAGTAGTCGTGGAATTTCTATTCTAATTCAGCCCACGTTTGGATAGAGTTCGACGGGAGTGCCAAAAACCAAGTGAAAGCGGTGCTGGATAGTGAGAGAGAAAATAGTCTAAGATTTAAAGCGTCCGACCCACTAGCTTCTCCACACTGTGCTAAAAATTGATTGATATGCTCTAGTGTGGTTTTGTTACCCTCACCGTCGAACTTGGTGAATTTAGGGACAATATAGCCACGAGGGTAAGGTATCATGTCGAAATGGTCAGGGTATGGCTTTCGGTAACCCCTAGCTCGACCCCTAGGTACGAAGCCAGTGCACTCCCTAAACAGTGCGCAGATCTGCTCCTCAATGTCATCCTGGCATACTTCCTGTGCATGTCTCTCATGCAAGGGCGCGACATGTGGTGGTATGTCGGTGTGTCGGCCGTGCGATTCTTCCTCATGGGCTAGCTCGGGGTGTATGACGTGTTCAGGCCTATGTGCTTGTGCCTGTGGCGCGGGCATCGTGGGAAAAACTAGCGCCGGTGCAGGTGGAGACGGCACATGGTGGGCGTTGCTAGTTTTGCCCGTAAGCATGGTGACTAGTCTCGGCCATGGTTATCGAGGCCGGAGACGCGATGACTTTGCTGCTACTACCATCAGTTCTGCTGTAAATGTAATTTATCGGAGGTATACTAGCAATCAGACCTGGTGGTATGGCCTCGGTGAAGGCGAACCTTCTAAGTGTCGCCTCCAATTGAGAGATAACTACCGAATCTAAATGGTTGGCTAGCGAAGCGCTAACAGCTTGATCTACTAATGCGGCTATCTTCTGCTCACTCTCTAAACAAGATAAATGAGGCGATAGTAGTGTTACCTGGCTCCAAGCGAGGTCGGGGACATTAACATCGCGCTTGATGAAGCCTGCGCGTGTCTTGACATAGCTCCCAAGCATGAGGTCTTGGAGTGCCTTCATATTTGCCTCAATCTCTTCTCGGTCTTCTGAAAGAATATCTTCAAGGGTAGGCATCATGATGTTGCAGTTGTTGATATCTGCGCCTCCCACGGGATCCATCGGCAATTTAGACGTAGTAGTCATTGTAGACATACCGGTGGACGATGTAGATGTACTTGTCATGTTGGCGTAGACTTCCCAGCGGAGTCACCAAAAAGTGTGTTGACACGAAAAACGTGCTCCCGCACTTGGGTCAGTTCGATGATCCAAAAGTGTGCGTATACTTAGGGATAAGCATAAGCGTAACACAACACTGACGTCGTGTTCCAACTACCCTCAATAGTGGCAAGGGGGGTGGAGTCGCCAGGTAATCAGATCACACAAAAATAATCCAATTAGTCGAAAAGAAATATATTAAACATAATAAATGAGCAAGCTGAGCGAAGCCTATCTGATTCAAAGTATATAGTGCGAAGGGTATCACCGAAGGGTACCTTCGGTGTCTGATGCAAAGGGTACCATCGAAGGGTGTCTTCGGTGTTCAGACTAATCTGGTTGAAGGCGGGCTCCAAACAGATTTCCACACAACAATCACCTCCAAACAGCGGGATTTGATGAGAAGTCTCTTACACGATAAAATGACTCAAAACGCAACGCACTGGTGTGACTTCGTCTGGCGCGGTGTATGAAATGTGGTGTAGCCTGACATGATGAAGCCTGTTGTGGAGCATGGTGGCACGTGAGACTTGGTCAAACCGACAACAGCATGATGGTCCAGCACGGGTAGTCGAAGCTAGGATTACGCCGAGGGTTGTTATGGCAGCCTCCGAAACCAATCTCCTTGCTCTGGACACCTCCGGCGAAGTGGCTCCAAGCGTGAAACCTGCAATCAGAATAGAGATCAAGTGCCAATTCGGCCTAGGGACTGAATCTGCTAAGTGTTGCAATAGGGAAACGAAGGTAGCAATCTGTTACGCAGATTAACAGATAATTCACATGCGAAGTAATAAGGTGATAGCAATCTGTTACATAGATTAATGGGTACTACATAGACAAAGTAACAAGGCTTACCAGTATTTTGAAGTGGCCGGTGGAGGGCTTCCAGGCAAACCGACGAAGGTTGCAGAAAAGAAAAGATAAAAGTAAAGGTACGGTTCAAAGATAGGGCTTTGTGTTTGATTTGTGTTGGGGGGTTTTATGAACCGTCCTCACCCTTATATTTATAGGGGCTAGTCTTCTAATCTTTAAGAATAATCTGTTAATATTCGGCCTAATCATGCGTAGGGATAAAATTAGCTAGAATCAGACTCAAAGTCTATCTCTAGAATTCAGCCCAAAGTGGGCCTTCGGCCAGGCTCACCGAAGCCTGCTCCTCGGGCCGAATCTTCGGCGAGGCATGCCTCCGAAGGACTTTGGGCCGAAGCTAGGAGGCCTGCTAGAAGCTTCTGAAGCCCATAGCTTCAATGGGCCTTCGGCCCTATAGGGCTTCGGCCCGATCCACGACATGTGTATTTTTGGCCCAAATTACCAAAATTGATATTGTGACCATCTTAACCATTTAATGCCATTTTTTGCTATCAACAACAATTTTATTACTAGACTCGGCCTTACCATTGGGCTGAGCATAATATGGTGAAGAGCTCATCAACTTAATACCATAAAATGCAGGAAAGTCTCTCACTTCCTTAGTAGTAAATGAAGTACCTTGATCTATAGTGAGAGTTTGGGGAATACCGAATCTATGTATAATGTGCTTCAATATGAAATTAGTTACCTCATCATGAGTCATGTTCTTAAGAGGCATGACCTCGTTCCATTTGCTGAAGTAATCTGTTGCCATCAACATGAACCGATGCCCTTTTGAAGAGAGAGGATGAATCTAGCCGATGAAGTCTAAATCCCAACCTCGGAATGGCCATGGTTTGATAATAGGGTTAAGTAGTGATGCCAGAGCCAACTGAATATTACAAAACTTTTCACATGCTTCACACCCTCTATAATACTTAAAACAATCCTTAGTCATAGTTGGCCAATAAAAACCCGCTCTTTTGAGCATCCAACTCATTTTCTGGGACGATTGATGAGTGCCACAAAGTCCCTCATGAACTTCTCCTGTAGACACTCTAGATTGATCGACATCTAAACACTTTAAAAGTACTCCATTAATAGTTCAGTGATATAACACATCATCAAGCAACACAAATTTAAATGCGTGTCACCGAACTTTCTGTTGACACAAAAACGCGCCCCCACACTTGGATCAGTTCGACAATCCAAAATCGCGTAGATACTTAGGGATTAACCTAAGCGTGGCGCGGCGCCGATGTCGTGTTCGACGAATCATTAATGGTTGTAAGGGTAATGGACTCGCCAGGTAATTAAACAAATATTAAGAAATAAAGTTCGATTAGCCGATGTATGAGAAAATAACTAAGAATAATAAAACGTGAACAAACCGGCCAGAACAGGGCCGATTCTGATCTGTAATAAAAATGGCGGTCGAACCGAAGTTATACTGCCCAGTCAGACCGGTGATGCGAAGTATCACCGAAGGGGGGCCTCGGTGCTCTGTTGCAAAGTATCGCCGAAGGGGGGCCTCGGCGCTCTGTTGTGAAGTATCACCGATGGGGGGCCTCAACGTTCTGTTGCGAATGGGTCACCGAAGGTGGCTTCGGCGTTCTGGTGCGAAGCAGTCTCCAGGCGGTTGGACCGATGGAGGGTACCCAGTCAGACCGACGGTGAAGCCTCGGTCAGAATGGGGCTTCGGCACTGTGGAGTCCGGTGCGGAGCAATTTACTGCGGAGGGTTCTAGCCGAATATGGCTTCGGCGTGACAGCGAAGGGTGCTCCGGCGCGGATTAGTTAACTTTGAAGAGGTTCTCACCGAATAGGGCTTCGGTGTGATGGCGAAGGGTGTGTGAAGACCTTGCCGACAATAGCCTGACGACCCAGCGAAGCCCTGTTGGTCGGACCGATAGGCTTCGATCTAATCACCAAAGGGCTACGACGACTTTGTAGATGAATTGCAATCACCCCGAAACTCTTTGGTGATGACTTTGAAGGTAATTCCCCTGCAAAACAGTAAAAGATCAAGTGCAGTCTGGCCTAGAGGCCAAACTCCCAAGAGTAGCAGAAGAAAACCGATAAACCGATAGAAATCCGTTTCGTGGATTAAACGGGAGATTCACAGGCGAATCAGCAAGGGTTACCGTGATTTCGACACGGCGGATGGAGAGCTTATGGCGCAAACCCATGAAGATGGACGTTACTGTGCTAATCCTAGGGCAATGAAAGTAGATTGGAAGATAAAATAACGATTCAAAGCGAGGGCTTTGTGTTGATATGAAAGCAGGGGCCCTCTTGAATCGGCCTCACCCCTATATTTATAGGGGCCGGTCTCACCTAATTTGAGTATGATTCGGCTAGGTGGTTAAGATTGGGATAAGAGATCTCACCTAATCTGAGTAGGATTCTGCTAGGAGGTTAAGATTTGGATAAGAGATCAAAAATAGTCGAATTATACTAATCTGAATAGGACTCTACCGGCTGGAGTGGGCCTCCGTAGGCCTTGCCAAAGCTATTCTGCTGGGCCAAAGCCCATAGGCTGCCGAAGGGGCCCACTGGGCCGAAGCCTGCCTGCGAAGCAAGCCTCCGAAGGTGCTGCCAAAGCCCAACGCCGGACGGGCCTTCAGCACTTCAGGGCTTTGGCCAGTGCTGGAGATGGCATATTTTCGGCCCAAATTACCAAAATTGATATTTCGACAATTTTGACCAATAATGCCAAATTCGAGTGTCAACACTTGCCAATCAACCCTTTGACTGGGATCTTTTAAATACCAGATGATTGGAATTCTCCAATTATCCTTATGGATTTTCAGAGGGTTTGCCAACTCTTTTTCCGAAGTGGCATCTAATTTGTCGATTTCAAAGTTCCCCCGGGCCTTTCCTGCTTCTATCGAAGGCTAGTAGGATCGGCTGTGCGGAGTCGGTCGGACCGAATCCCTTTGATGGAGGGGTCCGACGCGGGAAGGCCCCCGATGCTCGGAAAGCTTCGGTGTGAGGAGCCCAGCGTGCGGAGTCCTTTGGAAGATGAAAGGCTTTGACACGAGGGCTCCAGCGCACAACACCCTTTAGTGGACCAAGGGGTCCGGTCCGGAGGGTCCAACGAACCTCGCGTCCGCCCGAAGCCTCTGGCTTCGGCTGGGAGTTCAAGCATCGGCTTTTCCAGTATAGACAATTTTCCCCTCCTAACTTGATAGCTGGATGCTTGCTGAGCCAAATCATTTGCAATTGAATCCACAAGCTCCGGGAAGCAAGGTCAGCGGTTGGAGGTCACCAGGGAAGCCATGCTACCGATGCAGGTAAGTCTATACTAGCTCTGAGGAGAAAGTACCTCGAAAAGAGCTCTAGTCGAGGCACTACTGACCGAGCCCCTCCCGAGGCACGTCCAGAGCCGGTGCATACCGTCAGACGTATTGACAGCTTTGAAGCCCCAAGATATCCTTCGATGGCCAGTGTTATGCCACCTACAAAGCAAGAAGATACACAAGACCTTGACAAAAGAGTGGTCGTTCCCAATTCCGTAGGAGGAACCTTGGCGGCATGTCGAAATGGCAACAGTGAGAATATGTTTGCGAAGTAGGGCATATTGGGACCTCCTCATCGGCTACTGAAATGCCCGAGTGGTCTCATGTGCCTATTTGTTTCTCCATAGCCGATGTAGCAGGTATTAAATTTCCTCATGCAGACCCCCTTGTTATCATTGCTTACATTGCAGGAATGGAGGTTCAGAGAGTGTTGGTTGATGGCGGAAGCTTCGTAGATATTATCTTCTTCCAGCCCTTTGACTAGCTATGCATCCCATGGAAACATCTACTCCTAGCAGCTCGTCCGCTTCAATGCTTCGCAGGCCCTCCACTCGATGCCCTCGGCCATATAGGCCTCGAGGTCGCCTTCGGAGAGGGGCTCCTGGCTAGAACGGAGGAGGTGATATTCGACATCGTTGATGCCCCTTATTCTTATAATGTCATGTTTGGAAGGAGCATGCTAAATCAATTTGGAGCCGTGGCACATCATAATTATCTATGCCTGAAGATGCCCACGCAAGGAGCAGTGCTTATTGTGTTCGACGACCAAGCTGCAGCACGAAGGGCAGAATATGGCCATGGTGTCCACCTCTTGATCCTAGACAGATAAATAATGTGCAATACCATTCGGAGGATATCCCTGCGTCAAGTGAATTCTTGAAGATATCCTCCCCTAGGCCAAGCCCCGAAGGTGAAATTCTAACGAAGATCATTGTCAAGGACGGCAAAGACTATCCCATCTAGTTTGGCAAGGAATTGCCTCCGGAAATAGCTACTTCGCTGGAAGAAGTAGTTAAAGAAAATTTGGATGTCATTGCCTGGTCCAACGAAGATATTCATGGAGTCGACCGAAGTATCATTGAGCACAGCCTAATCGTCAACCCAAGGTTTCGAGCTGTTCGCTAGGGGCTCCACAAATTGTCAACAGAGAGGGCAAACCTTGCTAAAGCAGAAGTGGAAAAATTGTTGAATGTCACGATCATTAGAGAAGTGGCCCATACGGAGTGGTTAGCCAACCCCGTCTTCATCAAGAAAAATGCCTCCGTTAAGTGACACATGTGCATTGACTTTACATCCCTGAATAAAGCATGGCCATGTGACCCCTACCCCATGCCCCGCATTGAATAATTAGTCGATTCCACTACCGGCTCTGAGCTTTTGAGCTTCCTCGATGCATACTACGGATATCATCAAATATGGTTAAAACGCGAAGACGAAGCCAAGACAAGCTTTGTAACTCCTTCGGGAGTCTTTTGTTATGTAAGAATGCACTTCAGCTTAAGAAATGCTGGGTCAACTTTTTTCAAGGTTAATTGCTAAGGATATAGGTCACCAGATAGGCCACAATTTAGAAGCCTATATGGATGAAATTGTAATAAAGAGTGCTTTAAAGCATTAGCACAGTCTAGACTTAGCAGAAACTTCTGAGAGCCTCCAAGCCTGTCGAGTTCGCCTCAACACCGAAAAATGTATCTTCGGGGCTCAAGCTGGAAAATTGTTAGAGTATTTAGTTTCGAGGAGGGGGATCGAAGCTAGCCCGACTCAAATAAGTGCATTGCAGAGAATGGCTCCGCCGATAAATTTTAAGAAAGTTAAGAACCTTGTCGGACGCCTCGCGGCCCTTAACATATTTCTGGCAAGCTCTGTAGAGCGGAGCCTCCCAATATTCAAAGCCTTAAAAGGGTCTGAAGATTTTGCATGGACACCGGAGTGCCAAAAGAGTTTCGATGATATTAAATACTATCTTGGCAACCTTGCAACACTCACTGTGCCCATCAAAGATGAAATTCTTCTCCTCTATTTTGTAGCTACGAGCTCCGCTGTCAGTGCGGTCCTTGTTCAAGAAATGGATTTCAATGGGAAGTTGGTACAAAATCCAGTATATTTTGTATCAGAAGCCTTATCCGGAGCATAAACCAGGTACTCTGAGTTGGAAAAATTCACTTATGCTTTGGTAATGGCTTCGAGGAAATTACGACATTATTTTCTGGCACATAATGTAATTGTACCAACTTCTTATCCTCTTGGAGATATGCTCTGAAGCAAGGACTCTACAGGGAGAATTGGAAAATGGGTCGTTGGGCTAGCACCCTTCGACATCTCCTTTGTAGCAAGAACAACAATTGTTGGCGTAAAAGATTACGCTAACAGGTTTCTGTGGAAAAGAAACTAACAAACGAAGTGTTTGTGAAGCAAACTGTTCTAAGCCTCCGAAAGGATAATAACTTAGAATAGTTCGAATGTGTGTATTGAATAACTTGTATTCGGTCCCTATTACAGGGTGAAACGGGGGGTATTTATAGGCCCAAACATTAAGGAAAAGACCTTTTTACCCCTCTGTTACAACCGACATAGTGGAAACTATTCGGTACCCTTAATAGGGCTAAAATGGTAAAAGACTAATCTAATCAGAAAGAAGATAAGTCTTCCATCTTAGCTGGCAGAAAAGATCTTGAAAGGCTTTAGTTCGAAGATATACTCCGAACCAATGCCTATCTTCGTACTTCGAACTTGAGTCCAGGTATCTTCGAAGATGATCGTCTGGGAACCTTCGAATCCGCTGTCTGCCTTTATGTTGCTTCGGCAATAACCCCGAAGATGAGATATTTTCCCCCAACAGTAGCCCCTCGAATACGCTTCTCCGTTTAACCTGTAACGTTAGGAGAGCAGTATACGGAAGGAAAAGATAACCAAACATAGGGGTTATTGGTTTTTAGTTCATCTCCGAAATGCATGAAGATATAAACTCCGAATCAGTCTTAAGGTAATTGCTTTTCGAACTATCTTAGAACTGACTCAGAGTTCGAAAGTCTTTTAGACTTAGAAAAAATAGCCGTTAAGTTTCTGTTTCTAACGGAAACTGTAGTAAGCGTTAATCTCGGGGAAAAGTAACGGCAGGAATGTAAAACGACATGGATTAACGGTAAAAAAGTGAAGTCTAGGCTATAAATAGAAGGCCTAGAAGTTACCCGGTTACCTTTTCACCGCATTCTCGCAATCAAAAACTTTTTAGCCCTTTGAGTTCTTGAGCCCTAGCCTCCATTTCCTTAAAGCAATCCGGCGACCGCAATGGTGAAGACTAAGGGATCGGCACCTCCGTCGGCCTTGGCTCGGCAGCAGGCAGCTGCAGCAGCAGCGGCGGCAACGTCGGCGGCGGCAACATCGGTGGCGGCAGTGTCGGCGGCGGCATCCATGGCGGCAGAAAGGAGAAATCCCCAAATTGCCGATGACCAAGGTCTGTGCCCGCCATCGACAAAATATTTGGATCAATCTTTTGAGTTGGGGCCTTCTACCTGCAAGAGAGTGTCATTGGCAATCACAGCGGGGGGAAAAATTAGTAATGGAGTTATGATCCGGAAGCCGGGCAAAGAATCGATTCCATCGCCAAGACCCAGAGAAGTAGTCGTATTCGAAGCTTTCTTCAAAGCTGGTTTGGGCCTCCCTGCAGTAGACTTTCTGGCGGAAGTACTTGATCTGTTCCATGTAACCCTCCCCCAATTATCTCCGAATGCAGTAGCTAGATTAGCTATCTTCGAATGGGCGCTGAGGGCCGAAGGTTGCGAGGGGAGGGCAGAGATCTTCACTGCACTACATAGAGCAACTTGCCAACCAAAGACCTTCGTAGGCTCCGGAGGTGAAAAAGTAGTGGTATCCTTCGGCAGTATCATCTTTAGGCTTCGGGATGAATACGCCCTTCAGTTTCCTGCCAAGGCCATCAATGCCAGATGGTACACTGATTGGGTTCTAAGATGGTTCTATGCCGAAGTTGGGGCAAGCAGTCCTCTGGCTGGGCCCCTTAAAGAAATTCAATTCCGGAAAGAAGCCTTAGTGCAGCCCAACGAAGGCCAGCTCGAAGCTCGTCTTAACCTGCTTCAAAAGATTAGCCGAAGGTTAAGCATGCGGGACTTAGCCGAAGAATTCCTCGCCCTACAAATTTCTCCGCTGATGGCCAACTGGCCTATCGTCTTCGAGGATGATTCGGAAGGCGGTCTCCGCAAGATTAACTTAACTTCGAGCCCTGCAGGTAACTTCGAAACCAACATGCATTGTACATATTTACTTCGAAGAAAGACTAACTTGAATTATTTATTTTTTAGCTTCTTCAGCCCCTATTACTTCAGAGAAAATTGTAAGGGCTTCGGAGAAGATTTTGGGTGCCCCAACTCCGACTGAAAAAGAGTGGAGAGTTAAATTGGTCGGGAGTTGGGAGAGGTTTAACAGAGTATGAGGAATGTTGGAGTTAACTCCGCCCCCTCTGATGGACTGGGTGCCTTTGGAGAAAGGACCCAAGAAAAGGATGGCTGAAGCCGGAGCTTCGAGCTCCGCAAGGACTCCGGTGAAGAAGGTGGCTCGGAAGCCAAAAAATCTCGCACCTTCGAATCCTGCGCCTTCGAGCTCAAGAACCTCAATCTCCGGTTCTAAAGAAGATGAAGGTATACTATTAGTGAGATTGATTGATGAAGATGCAGCTCAAAAAGATATTCACATTGAAGATACTGCAGGTATGCCGGAGTCCCAGGCTAATATTGAAGAAGTGAGAGCTCCGGATGCTCAAGAAGAGCAAATTGAAGCCCCTATGGGCGATGATGAAGTTGAAGTTACTACAACTTCAGTTGTGGATGAAAGGAGGACTGCTCACGGAGATACTCCGGCAGCTGAAATTTTAACTGTGGATTCAGACGAAGACCTCACCTTCGATCCTCTGAGCAGTCCGGTGCTCGATCTCCCCCAGAATGCCAAAGGTAAACTTCACACAATTCTCTTATTATTTTCTGCAAAATTATACAATGTATAATACCTTTGCTTTTGCAGAGCCCCCTTCTGTAGAAGTACACCGCGAAGATTCAAATCAAGGGCCTTTGACAACTTCAGAGCCGCACCCGGAGGTCACTCAACAGGGGCCTGGAACGGGTAAAAGACATATAGAGCCCCTCCCTACTGAAGGATCAACTTCGTCTGAATCAACAGATGAAAGTGAATCAACTGAGGGGGGGCCATCTACCGAAGTTCCAAGGACCTCAGGAGAACGCTCCGGAGCTTCGCCAAGCAGGGATGACCAAGAGGCTTCGGCAATGCTCCCTCTTTTAACTCCTTTTTTGGAGAAAAGAACCGGGCTTCGGACTCTGCTCAAACCTTTGGGTCGAGTGAGTCGCGAAGTCGGGGAGACAGAACTGGTAGCAAAATTAAGCAGGGCGAAGAGTTCGGAGCTTAACGTTGCTTTGGAACGAGCAGCCTACCAGGTACGGAGCACCTTCGAACCAACATCTTTAGCGAATTATATTGGGTTCGAAGTACATCTTCGAACCAGTAGCAAATTATACATGAATAATTTCTTACTTTAGTTTTTTCTTTTCTCAGCAAGAGGTCTTGGCCCGCGCTGCAACTTTATCGAGCGAGAATGAAATTGCTCAGCTTCGGAAGAAAATGAAGCTCTTAAACGCAACTTGTCTTTTTCCGAAGCTAGAGTAGTTCAAATGGATAACATTATTTCAACGGAGCGTAGGGCCAGACAGGGCTTGGAGGCTGCTAATAAAGAGCTCGAAGCAGAGAGAATCGTGCTTCGAGCAGAAATTGAAAAGGTGCAATTGGAGCATGCTAGTGCTGGGTCTGAACTTGTGAAGCTCCAAGAGGAAGCTAGTCAACTCCTAACTCAAAAGAATATTTTAACTACGGAGAATGCTAGGATTTCCGGAGTACTAGCAGAAACAACTTCGAGCAAGGATGCACTAATCGAAGAAAAGCTTAAGTCTGAGAAGGTAGCTACGGAGGTCATAGAACAAATGCTAGGGGTTCTAGAGTACTTCGGTACTACTGGATCACTCCCTTCAGATGACAACGTGACTCTGCTGCGCCGGTTAAAAAGGATCCAAGGAGCAGCGAAGCAAATGAAGACGGCAGGCATTCGTTACGGAGAAGTCTCCGGACAAGTGTCTGCCCTCGGACTACTTCGTTACTACGAGGATTTGGGCCGAACAATCACTCCGAGCGCAGAGGGCTCCATTACCTTCGACGACGAGCGGCTTTTAAATCCTTCCGAAGGTGTGACTGCTGCCTGGCGAGCCTTTCAAACTTCATGGAGAGCCGAAGGTCGTTCCGCGATCAAGGCTTGGATCGACGAAGGCCAATGCCAGAAGCAAGTTCGGAGCCAAGCTTCGAGCAGTCAGCCTCCTCCGAACCCGCAGGTTTAGGAATTATTTAGGATTTTTTGACTATGTAAAGCTCATGCTTGTAAACATTTATCAATGAAAATCTTGTTTGTCATATTTTTAGGCTTTGCCTCTTATGGAAGACATCAAAGTGTTAGAGCTTAACAACGAACTTCGCTCATTATGGAATACCTTCGAACTTCTAAAGAGTTACAAGCGTCCTCGATTTCTAATTCCTCGAGATGACTCCGGCGTAATTGCGCCCGAAGTAATCAAAGATGTAATGTCTTATATTAAAGAGGAAGAGAAAGAGGTTAACGCAAACACCTCGTCCTCTGAAGACACTATTTGGTCTGAAGACGAAGGTGAAGCTCGAAATAAAAGATCTGAAGATCTTAGAAGCTGGGAAAGAAGCCCCGAACGGCTTCGAACTTGGGCCGAGCTTCAACAGGAGCAGAAGGATTTTAGAGCTTCGAAGGGGAGGAAGAGAGTTAAACGTAAAGTTCTTAGGACTTCCGATGTTGGAACTAGTCGTTCCACCCCTAGCTCTCGGGACCGAAGAGGTCTCCGATTCCTTCTTGGTATAGATACCAATTTTTCATAGTGTAATCTGTAAACACATTTATTTCAATAATGAATGCCGATTTAAAATTGTCTCCATATTTACTAGCCCCTCTTTGGGTATAAGCAACTTCGAAATGTATTCAAAGATGGTTATGCGCAAAGAAAAAACTTCGGAGTATAATTTTTTGGGGGTTCGGAGCCCCTCTGTCATTTAAAGATCTTTTAAAATCTTATGAAATGTCTTCGACTATTTGTAGTCAGAAGAATGGTAACTTAGTACCTTTGTTTTATGAAAGAAATCAGTTGAGATAACTTTCAGGACACTTTAGTGTCTTAAAAAATTTGTCACTTTGGACTATGTTAACAGGCATTCGAAGCTCATTTCTCAAATGTTGTTTTGCTTTAGCCACCTTCAGCTTGTTTTTGCGATCTCTGTCGAACCAATGGTTCGGAGTTTGCAATGGTCTCTTTAGACTCTTTTTACGGATGTCTACCAGCCAATGGCTTGGACTCCGTATATTTTGGCCACCTTCGGCTCTTTTTGCAGAAGTCTACCAGCCAATGGCTTGGACTTTGCAAGTTTTGGCCACCTTCGGCTCTTTTTACGGAAGTCTACCAGCCAATGGCTTGGACTCCGCAGATTTTGGCCACCTTCGGCTCTTTTTACGGAAGTCTACCAGCCAATGGCTTGGACTCCGTAGGGTGTGGTTTTGGGCTCTTTTACGGATGCCTACAAGCCGGTGGCCTGGGCTCCGGATTATGCCAGCCCCCACGTCGGAAGCTTCGAACTTTATGGGTTCGAAGTCCGAAAATACAACCCAGCTTCATGACACTTCCCTCTCGGTCGACCCCACGGTTCCAGTGCGTCCACTTGGAAGCTGGAAGTCTATGAGGGGAAGGCACTATCAGGATCATATGCTTTATTGATTTAGAAGATGATTACAAGCAAATTACAAGGAGCCCTTATGCGAAGTATCGCTTTAGGTGCTCCGCATGCCAAGTATGTGCTAACTCTTCACCTTCTAAATTAGCTAATTTAAATGAACCAGGGCGCCCTGAGCGGACAATTAGGTATGGACCTTCCCATTTATTCCCTAACTTCCCTGGTGCTATAATGCTTCGTAGAACAAGATGACCCGGTCTTAATTCATTGAGCTTAACCTTTGGGTCATACCAAGCCTTCGTCTGCTGATGATACTTTGATAAATTAGCTACAGCCCGAAGTCTTGTTTCTTCTGATAAATCTAACGAAGCTTGTCTTTCTTCTTCAATGTCCGGTTCTGTGCTGCGAAATGAGCCCCCTTTGAGCTCCGTTGGAGTCATAGCTTCATCTCCGAATAGCAGTCTGAACGGAGTAAAACCTGTGGACCTTGTTTGCGTAGTCCGAATGGACCACAAAATCTTCGGAAGCTCTTCGGTCCACAGTCCCTTTGCTAATCCTACTATTCTTCGATTTAGCCCTGATAAAATATTTCCATTGGCTCGCTCTACGGCTCCATTAGACTGAGGATGCCTTACTGCAGCAAAACATAGCTGAATGCCTAGATCTTCGTAAAACTTCCTAAAGGGTTCTGCGTCGAACTGTGTTCCATTATCAACTGTGAGGTATCTAGGCACTCCGAACCGGCAAATAATGTTTTTCCAGAAGAATTTCTGTACATTGTTCGCAGTGATAGCTGTTAAGGGTTCTGCTTCCACCCACTTAGAAAAATACTCAATAGCTACCACTGCGAACTTCAGATTTCCCTTTGCTAACGGAAAGGGACCAATTAAATCCATACCCCATCTGGCCATAGGCCATACCGGAGCAATGACTTGAAGAGCTGTTGGTGGGCGATGACTCCGTCGACCCATCCATTGGCACCCTTGACAAGTGCGGACCAAGCTTTCCGCATCAGCTGTTATTGTGGGCCAATAAAGCCCCTGGCGAAGTGTTTTTCCTGCCAGAGCTCTAGGGGCTAAATGGCTTCCACAAAGGCCTTCATGAATTTCTCGAAGAATTTCTTGGCCTTCGGCTTGAGATATACATCGGAGTAGAGGGGAACATACTCCGGCCTTGTATAATATACCAGTTGATTATCTGATAGTTTCTGGCTCTGAGCTTTAATCTTGACAACTGGGGCTCTTCGGGCAAATTTATTCCTCCTTGCAAAAGTTCCATGATCGAATTTTTCCAATCTGCACTAGGAATGCAAAGAATCTCCGCAGAAGGAATTTGTGGCACCGAAGGTATATTGAGTTCCTCGTAGAAAGCTTCTTCGAGCACATCCATAGCTCCGGCTGTAGCCTTCGCTAAGATATCTGCTTGCACGTTTTCCGCTCTTGGTATACTCCGAATGGAAATACCCTTGAAGTGTGCTTCGATTTTATGGATTTCTTCTAAGTACTTTGCAAGCTGTGGATGCCGAACTTTAAAAATTTTATCTACGTGCCCTGCTACTATCTGAGAATCTGTCTTTATAATTATTCTTGTAGCCCCTAGAGCACGTGCTTTTCAGAGTCCCAATAAAATCCCTTCGTACTCCGCTATATTATTGGTAGACTTAAAGTTGAGTCTTGCGGAGTACATTGCTCTTTGCCCTGACGGTGAAATTAATACTGCCCCAACGCCTGCTCCGGATGCTTGGAAAGCCCCATCGGAGTAAACAGTCCAAACTCCGTCACTTGACTTCTCCGGAGCCAAATTCGCAGGTGGAGTCCACTCTGCTATGAAGTCTGCTAGGACTTGGGATTTGATAGCTGTCCTTGCCAAGAAAGATATGCCGAAGGGTGCTAGCTCGACTGCCCACTTTCCAATCCTTCCAGTGGAATCTTTGCTTCGGAGCATATCTCCTAAAGGATACGAAGTTGGTACAATTACATTGTGAGCCAAAAAATAATGTCTTAGCTTCCTCGAAGAAATTATCAGAGCATAAACGAACTTCTCAAGTTCGGAGTATCTTGTCTTCGCTCCTGATAATGCTTCGGATACAAAATAAACAGGATTTTGGACCAACTTCCCATTGAAATCCACTTCTCTGACAAGGACTGCGCTGACAGCTGAACCTGTAGCTGCAAGGTACAGGAGTAGGGTTTCGTCCGCAGTAGGCACCGTGAGTGTAGCAAGATTACTGAGATAGTCTTTAATATCTTCGAAGCTTTTTTGACACTCCGGTGTCCATGCAAAATCTTCGGACCCTTTCAATGCTTTGAATATAGGCAAGCTCCTCTCCGCAGACCTTGATAAAAACCTGCTAAGTGCGGCCAGACGTCCAGTAAGCTTTTGCACTTGCTTTAAATTTTCCGGAGGAGCCATCTTCTGCAGCGTAGTTATTTGAGTAGGGCTAGCTTCAATTCCCCTGCTTGAAACTAAATACCCTAACAATTTTCCAGCCTTAGCTCCGAATATACATTTCTCGGGGTTAAGACGGATCCCACATGCCCGAAGGCTATTGAATGTTTCTGCTAAGTCTAGGCTATGTTGGTGCTTTAAAGCACTCTTTATTACAATATCATCCATATAGGCCTCCACATTGCGACCTAGTTGATGACCTAGAGCCTTAGCAACTAATCTCGAAAAAGTAGCCCCGGCATTTCTCAAGCCGAAGGGCATTCTTACATAACAGAAGACTCCCGAAGGAGTTACGAAGCTTGTCTTGATTTCATCTTCGCGCTTCAACCATATTTGATGATAACCAGAATACGCGTCGAGGAAGCTTAGTAACTCCGAACCTGCGGTGGAGTCAACCAATTGATCAATTCGGGGCATGGGATAGGGGTCACGTGGGCATGCTTTATTCAGGGATGTGAAATCAATGCACATGCGCCACTTCCCGGAAGACTTCTTTCTGACGAAGACTGGGTTGGCTAACCATTCTGTGTGAGCCACTTCTCTGATAGTCCCAGCCTTCAACAATTTTTCAACTTCGTCCTTAGCTAGAGCAGCTCTCTCTGCGGACATCTTCCGGAGTCCTTGTCGAACAGGTCGAGCCTTCGGGTTTACAAGTAAATTGTGTTCAATGATATCCCGATCGACTCCGGTGATATGTTCGTCAGACCAAGCGAAGACATCCAAATTTTCTTCCACCACTTTTTCCAAGGAGGTTGCAACTTCGGGAGGTAAATCTTTACCAAATTGAAAAGTGTACTCTTTACCATCTTTAACAATGACCTTTGTTGCAATCTCTCCTTCGGGACTTGGTCTCGGAAAGGACTTCTTCGAAACTTCGGAGGAGGCTGAAAAAATTTCTTCATTATCCTGCACACTGTTTACTTGCCTCGGATCAAGAGGGGGACCATGACCATATTCCACCCTCCGAGCAATGGCTTGATCTCCGAAGATTGTAAGGACTCCTGCTTGTGTGGGCATCTTCATGCACAAGTAATTGTGATGCGCCACGGCTCCGAACTGGTTCAGCATGACCTGTCCGAAGATGACGTTGTAAGCATACGGGGCATCTATTACATCGAAGATTACTTTTTCAGTCCGGGCTAAAAAACCTTGTCCGAAGGTAACTTCTAGGCCTATTTGGCCAAGTGCATCAAGCGGGGGTCCTGCGAAGCCTTGCAGAGGACGAGCCGCTGGAAGGAGATGCTTCCTGGAAATGCATAACTGATCGAAGGCTTGAACAAAAATGATATCTGCCGAACTACCTCCGTCAATTAGCACCCTTCGGACTTCAGTCCCTGCAATATCAGCAGTGATAACCAATGGATCTGCGTGTGGGAACTTAATACCAGTTGCATCCTCCGCAGATAAAGATATCGGAACGTGAGACCACTCCGGCATTGCAGCTGCAGATGACGAAGTCCCAATATGACCTACTTCCCGAACGTACTCTCTTCGCTGTCTCTTGGACATGCTTCCGAGGGTACCTCCTCCGGAGATAGGGAGAACTACTCTTTTTCCTCTATCTTGCCCTTCCTCTTGCTTCAGAGGTGGCATAACATTGGCCACCGGAGGGTGCCTTGCAGCGTCAAAATTTTCTATTCGCGCCACAGCTTGGACCGGCTCTGGGCGCATTGCTGCTGGACTTCGGTCGGTACTACCTCGACCCGAAGTTCTCTCTAAGTACTCTCCCCTTAGGGTAAGGATAGCCTTGCAAGTGTCAGTTGCATGGCTTCGATTTTCTCCGTGAATGCAGCAGAAAAGGGTCTGGCCCTTGCCAGCCGTTTTCCCTGGCGGCCTCCAGCCGCTGGCCTTGTTCCTCGTAGACTGTGGAGCTCTTGGTGCAAACTTCTGTGGGGGTGCAATATTCATGACTTCAGAACGAGGGTGCTTTTGCCCTCTTCTCCGATCATGTTGCACTTCGAAGACTGGTTCCTGCGGTTGTGCCGAAGTTTTCACTTCTACTTTGGCTTCTTGCAAAATGGACGAAGTAGCAGCAGTCCTCCGAAGCCAACCCTCTTCTGACCTCGCATACTCCTCGAAGTATGACATCAACTGAGAGACCGAGGAGATGCTCTTCCGATGCAGTTTATCCAGAAGGCCTTGATGACTGACGCCTTCCCGAGCTGCATCGACCACCGAAGATGCGGACAACCCCCGAATTTGCGACTTCGTATGAGCGAAGCGCTTAAAATACTGCCTCAATGTTTCTCCGGGGAGCTGTTTCACTTGGAAAAGGCTTCCTGTTGACATAGGAGGCACGAAGGTGCCCTGAAAGTTGCTTATAAACTTCTTCTTCAGCTGCGACCAAGAATTGATTGATCCTGGCCTCAAGGACCAGAACCATCTCAATGCCACTCCTTGAAGAGCCAAAGGGAAGCACTTCGCCATGGTGTCTCGAACACCTCCGCTAGCCTCAATTGCTAGGGCATAAGACCGAACGAACTCTCCGGGATCTTCATCTCCAGCATACTTACAGAGCTTCGAAGTTTTGAACTTTGGATCAAAGCGAACTTTCTGTAGCTCAGGATGCAGCGGAGATTCATTGTCGAAGGAGGCGTTCTTCGGGGCTTCGGGATAATCAAGATCGTCGTCTTCGGGCACTTCTGGGATGGTTGGGGTGGCTTGAGAGCGAAGCCTGCTCGCAGCTTCCTGTCGCCACCTTGCCACTTCAGCTTGAAGGTTGGCCATTTGAGTGGCCATATCTCCAAGATTATTTTCATTTCCTCCGGAAGGATCTTCCGGGTCTTGAGAACTGAGGGGATCAGTTCGAATCGGGATGGAGGGTGGAGAAGGGACTCCGGGCGGTCGGAGTATGGAAGGGGTTGGCGGAGAAGCTTCGTATGTTCGAGGAATGGAAGCCCCTTCCGGAGTTTGTGGAGGGAATGTCGAAGGCCCTCCGACTTCGACTGTGTCGAAGGGTATCTCTCCGGAGATCCGAGAGGACCTCCGAGTGGGATTGCGGGGTGCGCTCCGCTTAGGAGGCATGATGTAAAAGGTTGGTAGAGAACGAAGTTTTTCGGACTTGGTTCCCCACGGACGGCGCCAACTGTTGGCGTAAAAGATTACGCTAACAGGTTTCTATGGAAAAGAAACTAACAAACGAAGTGTTTGTGAAGCAAACTGTTCTAAGCCTCCGAAAGGATAATAACTTAGAATAGTTCGAATGTGTGTATTGAATAACTTGTATTCGGTCCCTATTACAGGGTGAAACGGGGGGTATTTATAGGCCCAAACATTAAGGAAAAGACCTTTTTACCCCTCTGTTACAACCGACATAGTGGAAATTATTCGGTACCCTTAATAGGGCTAAAATGGTAAAAGACTAATCTAATCAGAAAGAAGATAAGTCTTCCATCTTAGCTGGCAGAAAGGATCTTGAAAGGCTTTAGTTCGAAGATATACTCCGAACCAATGCCTATCTTCGTACTTCGAACTTGAGTCCAGGTATCTTCGAAGATGATCGTCTGGGAACCTTCGAATCCGCTGTCTGCCTTTATGTTGCTTCAGCAATAACCCCGAAGATGAGATATTTTCCCCCAACAACAATGAAGTCATAGGTGGTTGCTGATTTTGTAGCAGAATGGACTCCGTCTGCAGTATGGGCTCTGGAAGAACCAAATGAAGGAATAAGGACCATATACTCTGATTGAGCTTTTCAAGCATCCAGAGTAGGTGCCGGAGCGGTGATAATTTCGCCTTTAGGGTAGAAAGCAATGTACTCCGCAAGCTCAACTTTAAGTCCATCAATAATATTGCGGAGTAGGAAGGAATTTTGCTAGGTCTTCGAAAGGCACGTGCCCTTGGTGCTACAAGAGTTGTTATAAAAATAGATTCCCAAATTGTAGCAGGGCACATTGATAAAAGTTTCCAAGTTCAGCATCCACAACTTGATAGATATCTAGAAGAGATCCGCAAGCTCGAAGCAGCATTTAAAGGGATATCTGTCTGGAGCATCCCAAGAGCCGACAATGCACAAGCAGATATCTTGGCAAAAGTTGCAGCCAGAGCCATAGATACTCTATTAACGGCTTTTTATGAAGAGCTTGCCTCCCCTTCGGTGCCCCAAGTCCCTCCTGCAGAGGTCCTTTGCATACCAAATACCGATTGGCGGAGTTCAATTATGGAATTATTCCAAGGCGAAGCTAATATGCTCGAAGGACCAAAGCTATGAAGACTGCAGTTAAGAATACAGAATTATCATATTATCAACGGTATTTTATACAAGGTCGGAGTATGTTCTTCCTTACTTCGATGTATTTCTCAAGCCGAAGGGCAAGATATACTCCAAGAAATTCATGAAGGCCTTTGTGGTAGCCATCTTTCCCCTCGAGCCTTAGAAGGGAAAAAACTTCACTAGTGGCTTTATAGGGCTACAATAGTAGCTGATGCGGAGACTTTAGTCCGTACTTGCCAAGGTTGTCAATGGATGGAAAGATTGAGTCATCGTCCACCGACACCGCTTCATGTTATTGCTCTGGTATGGCCAATGACCTGGTGGGGTATGGACCTCATTGGCCCCTTCCCAATGGCAAAAGGCAGTTTAAAATTTGCAGTGGTAGCAATTGAATATTTTTCAAAGTGGGTCGAAGCAGAACCCCTAACATCTATCACATCAAATAATGTACAAAAAATTTTCTGGAAAAATATTATTTGCATGTTCGGAGTGCCTCGACAGCTGACAATCGACAATGGCACTCAGTTTGATGTCGAACCCTTTAGAGAATTCTGCAAAGGTCTTGGTATTGAAATGTATTTTGCACTTGTCTGTCATCCTCAAAACAATGGACCCGTCGAGCGAGCTAATGGTAATATTTTATCAGCCTTGAATCGAAGAATAGTAGGATAAGCGAAGGGGCTATGGACCGAAGAACTTCTTAAGATTTTGTGGTCCATTCGGAACACTCAAGAAAGGTCCATAGGTTCCACCACTTTCAAGTTACTATTCAGAGATGAAGCCATGACGCTGACGGAGCTTAAGGGAGGATCTCTTCGCACCATCAAACCTTAAATGGAAAATGAGAGACAAACTTTGCTGGACCTAACTGAAGAAACAAGGCTTCGAGCTGTTGCTAACCTGACGAAGTATCAACATCAGATGAAGACTTGGTATGACACAAAGATAAAGCTTAATGAACTTAAACCAGGTCATTTAGTACTATGAAGCATTATCACTCTAGGGAAATTAGGAAATAAATGGGAAGGACCATATATCATCCTTCGTCCAGGACGGCCCAGGTCTTTTAAATTAGCTAATTTAGAAGGTGAAGAATTAAAACATGCATGACATGCGAAGCACCATAAGCGATACTTCGCATAGGAGCTCCTTGTAATCACTTGTAAATGCTTTCTAAATGAATAAATCTTATGGTTCGAATAATGCATACTTCTCAACATGATTCCTACATCTAGTGGGCGCACTAGGGGGACGGAGCTGCTTGCAGAGGTAAGTATTATTCATTCGAACCTAATTTATGGACTTCGAGCCACCGGCTTGAAACATCCGTCAAGGTGAGAAAGTACCACGAAAAGCTAATTCCAAGCCACGGGCTTGAAAGCATCCATAAAAAGAGTCCAAAGAGACCAAATGATACGGATTTCGAGCAATTAGCTTGAAAGAATCCGTAAAGAGAGTCGAAGGAGACCACAAAAAGTGGATTCCAAGCCACGGCTTGAAAACACCCGTAAAAAGAGTCCAAAGAGACCAAATGATATGGACTCCGAGCAATTAGCTTGAAATCGTCCGTAAAAAGAGTAAAAAGCGACCATTATAATCGGATACTAATACATCCGAAAAAGAGGCCAAAGCGACCACATCCGAAAAAGAGTACTAAGCTACCATTTTTGGACTACAAACCAATGGGGCCGAAGAAATCTACGAGGTCCCTAGTGACCATCTATTCGATCCCTAGAGCTAGATTCAGAGTTAGCTCGGCTTCGAAGGCGACTCGTCCTAGAACCCGGAGTCTTCAGAACTTTATGTTTAACTCATTTCCCCTTCTTCGTAGCTCGTAAATCTCTTTGTTCTTGGCGAAGCTCGGCCCAGGTCCGATGTCATTCGGGGCTACTCTTCGCTTGCTCCTCGCCAGACCACACTTCTTCAGACCAATCAATATCCTCCGAAGATGAAGACGCTATATTAACAACTTCTTCCCCCTTCTCCTCCTTAATATAGGCTAATTCTTCCTTACATATTTCGGGTATAACCTCTTCATCGCTCCCCCGAGGAATTGAAAATCGGGGATGCCTGTGAGGCCTTAGGGCTTCGAAGGTAGCCCATTGTTGACGGAGCTCTTTGTTAACCTTTAACACATCAAGCTCATCCGTAAAAGGTCGGAAATCCTAAAAACACTTCAAGCATGAGGAGCGGTACGGTCCGGGGGAGAGGCCACGTTCGGCGAAGGCCCGACGCCCCGTTCTGGAGGTACCTGTGGGCCCCGGGGCAGGGAGGCCTAGGGATCTCCGAAAGCCCCGAAGCAGACGGAAGGGGTCCTTGGACAGACGCCTGGCGCGATGCCGGAGGCAAGCCTCCGGTAGGTGCGAAGGCTCCATGGCGCGATAGAAGACCAGGAGGCGACCTGGTCAATGTGGTCCAGGGACAGGATCGCGATCGCCTGCGCTGTGTCAGGCGATCGCTGCAACGCCCGGTATAGCTGATACGCTATCGGGGGCGTGCTTTCTGTCTGTACTATGTAGCATCTATTCTTGTCTGTATTACTAGCCTGTGCTAGGCCGAGTAACGGTTAAGGGGTTTTGGAAGTATTAGATCCCTTTGGGATGGGTTGCTCTATAAATAGCCCGCCCCCCAAGTTGTAATGGACACACGATCCAAGAATACAATCTGAGCTCAACACTTCACTACTCTCATTCCCAAAAACGTGTTTGCTCGATCCGTCGTCCCAACAGTTGGCGCCGTCAGTGGGGATCCTAGTCCAAGAAGATAGCGTCCTCTACATTCATTCCACAAACATGTCGGGTCGGAAGAGCACGAGCATGGTTCCCCTGCGGAGGTCAGCCCGCACCGCTGGAGTCGAGCCTGCTCTAGTTGTCACTCCAGACCCTCCGGCCATCGCTCCCACCAAAGCGCCGAGCATAGAGGCGAACCAAGCTCTCAGGGGGATGCCAGACGCTCAGGGTCCTGCTGGTTATACGGAGTCGGCCTCTGTGAACCCCTCAGGGCTCCAGGATGGGCCTTTTGAGTTGCACCCCCCGTGTAGGCACTCGGTGGTGGCCATCCGGACTAACTACGCCCGCTTGCAAGACCCGAAAACTGCCTCCGGAGGAAGCGGGAGTCAGGCTGATGCCCTGGTAGCCGAGAATGCAAGATTGAAGGTGCAGCTGGCCCAATGGCTCCCAGAGGCGTCACTCCACCCTCCAGGGCCCTCTAGGGTGCTGGGGGTTGTGGCCGTGGCCTTGAGCGACAACGAGGACAAAGGGGAGGAGGAGAACGCGTCGTACGATGAAGAGTCTCCCTTACACCCTGACCTACAGCGGGTGCGGTTCGACTCCAAGTTTCGCGCCGCCAAGCTCCATAAATACTCCGGGGATTCTGACCCTGGAGAGTTCTCCCGCTCATATGCTCTAGCAATAGAAGCGTGCGGGGGGGGGGGGGGGGACCGTGATACCATGGCCAAATGCTTCCCCTTGGCACTCGAAGGGATTGCTCTCCGGTGGTTCTGGTCGCTACGGCCCAGAACCATCCGTTCGTGGGACCAGCTAAAGAAGAAGTTCGTCAACAATTTCCAGGGGACCTTCGTGGCCCCAATGTCAACCGGGAGCCTCTTTCAGATGAAGCAGCAGCCCGGGGAGACGCTGCGGCAGTACTCTTAGCGCTTCGTGCACACCAAGGCTCAAATCAAGGGACTGTCGGCCTCCTCGGTCATTGACGCCGCCCGGGAGGGCGTCACCCAGCCGGGTCTCCTCGACAAGCTGCATCAAAAGCCGATATCCTCGGTAGCCCAGCTCATGACGTATTTCAAGGAATACGCCCGGTCCGAGGAAGGTCAGCTACGCCGACAGGCGATGATCGTCCCCCTCCGGGCTTCAAGGGCCAAGGTGTATGAGGCGTCTCTCGAACCCGTCCATGGGGTCCGCCCCATTCCAGATTTTTGTCACCGGGACTCCCGGCGAGGTCGGAAGCACCTTTGGGGGGAAGTCCTCAGTATCACCCTCAGGGGCCCCACCAAGCACCCACACAATGCCGTCGGGGGACATCCCTACGTGGCCAGGGTTCCACCAAGAGCGCTTCCCAGAGTGGCAACTCTCTACTGCAGCGTCCATGGTGAGAACCGGAGCCATGACACCGACTCCTACCGAACCATCCTCACCCTTCGGAATGACTACCTCGAGTGAAGCTCCGGCCGCGGATCCTCCGACAAAGGGGCTCCCATCCCCCGCCCCGACGCCGTCCAGGTAGTTGGGCGCCGGGATGAGCCAGAAGCTTTGGGCCTAGTCCCAGAACTCGGCAGGTTCCAAGCCCCCAAGCTCAAGGACAGAGCGGACCGAGGGAAGCGGGTGGTCCTTCCCATATCCGGAGGAGGAGCTCTAGGAGCCATGTCCAAGCGTCAGCAAAGGGGATACGTCCGGGAGGTTGGACATATCGGCACCTCGAGCCTATCCACGCTTCCTGAATGGTCCCACGTCCCGATCTCCTTCACCGCCGAGGATGCCACCAGCGTCATGTTCCCACATGCTGATCTCCTTGTCATCTCGGCAGACATTGCGGGTGTCGAGGTGCGTCATATCCTGGTCGATGGCAGAAGTTCTACTGACATCATCTTCGTGCAGGCTTTCGACCAGCTATGCCTTTCTAAGAAACACTGGTTGCCGGCCTCCCGGCCGCTCCAGTGCTTCGCAGGGCCACCGCTCAACGTGCTCGGCTTGATCGGGCTGGAGGTGACCTTCGGGGAATCCCCCCTTTGCCGCAGCGAGGAGATCATCTTTGACGTCGTCGATGCTCCGTACGCCTACAACACCATCTTCGGGAGGGGGATGCTCAACCGCTTCGGGGCCATCGCCCACCACAACTACTTATGCCTCAAGATGCCGACTCCGGGAGGGGTGCTGTCGATCCTGGGAGATCAGGCCGTGGCCCGCTTGGTCGAGTATGGCCACTCGGCCCCATTGGAGCCAAGGCAAGTCCATAGCGTCCGTGGAAGCTAAGGAGAAGCCGGACTGATGGGCACCGGAGACGACCCTCCGAAGGGGCCCCAGCCAAGCCACTCCAAGAAGGTGAGATCGTCATGAAGATCCTGATCCAGAATAGGAAGGAGTGCCCGATCCGGTTCGGAGGCGGCATTGAGCCGAAGTTGTCAGAGCAACTCGAGGAAATCATCCGCAACAACCTTGACATCTTCGCGTGGTCCGATGAAGACATACCAGGCGTCGACCGCTCGATTATCGAGCACTCTCTGGCGGTCGACCCAAAAGCTCACCCAGTACGCAAGGGGCTTCGAAAGCTATCCATCGAGCGAGCTGAGCTTGCCAAGACTGAGACTGAGAAGTTGCTCCGGGCGGGGTTATTCGGGAAGTTAGTCACACCGAGTGGTTGTCAAACCCAGTGTTTCTCCAGAAGAAAACATCTGGCAGATGGCGCATGTGTATCGACTTTACCTCTCTGAATAAAGCTTGCCCCCGTGACCCCTACCCCATGCCTCGCATCGACCAATTAGTTTATTCTACTACTGGTTCCGAGCTCCTTAGCTTTCTTGACACCTATTCAGGGTATCACTAGATTTGGTTGAAGTAGGAAGATCAGGTCAAAACGAGATTCATTACCCCCTCGGGAGTGTTCTACTATGTTCAGATGCCCTTCGGCCTCCATAACGCCAGAGCCACTTTTTCCAGATTAATATCTAAAGCTCTAGGACACCAGATCAGCCGCAATATTAATGTCGAAGCTTATATGGACGACATCGTCATTAAAAGCATGAGCAAGAATTGCCATAGCATAGATATAGCTGAAACATTCAACAACCTTCGGAAGTGCGGGATCCACCTCAATCTGGAGAAGTGTGTCTTCAGAGCTCGTGCTGGGAAGCTTCTCGGGTATCTGGTCTCCAGTCGGGGTATTGAAGCCAGTCCAACACAAGTCAGCGCACTGCAAAATATGTCTCCTCCTCGGAATTTGAAGCAGGCGCAGAAGCTAGCCGGACGCCTTGCCGCTCTTAGTCGTTTCTTGGCAAGATCGGCTGAGAGAAGCCTGCCCATTTTCAATGCATTGCGAGGCCCCAAAGACTTCGAATGGACCCCAAAATGTCAAGACTGCTTCGACAAGATAAAAGAATACCTCGCCGATCTCGTGGCCCTTGCAATGCCCTGGGCCGGCAACCCCCTTCTGGTCTACCTCGTTGCCTCAGGCAGCATGGCAAGTGTGGCCTTGATTCAAGAAGAAGACACTGGCGGGAAGCTGGTGCAACGACCCATCTACTTTGTATCTGAAGCCTTCTCCGGAGCAAAAACTCGGTATTCCGAGCTTGAAAATGTGGTGTATGATCTCGTCATGGCATCCCGGAAGCTTCGCCACTACTTTCTGGCCCATGATATAATTATTCCAACTGCATATCCCCTGGGCGACATGTTCCGGAATAAGGACGCAACTGAGCGAATCGGGAAGTGGGCAGTGGAGCTCGCTCCGTTCGGAATCTCAAATCCTTGCCGATTTCGTCGCTGAATGGACGCCTGCAGTTAGTCATGCCAGTGTCGACTTAGGCGAAGGGGTGTGGACCATCTATTTAGATGGTGCCTACCAAGCTTTCGGAGCTAGCGCCGGGGCGGTGATCATTTCTCCCTCCGGTCAGCAAGCTTTGTATTTCGTTCGGTTGAACATCAAAGCTACGAACAATATTGCCGAATATGAAGGAGTGCTACTGGGTCTTCGCAAGGTGCACACGCTCGGAGCCACTCGCGTGGTTGTCAAGACTGATTCTCAAGTCGTCGCCGGACACATAGACAAGAGTTTCCAGGCCCGGCACCACGATCTTGCTGCCTACCTCGAAGCCATTCGAAAATTCGAGGCATCTTTCAAGGGAATATCTGTCAAGAGCATACCAAGAAGTGAAAATTTCCAAGCTAACATCCTCGCTAAAGCTGGCACTAGCGGTCAAGCTCTCCCGCCCGCTGCCTTTTTCGAAGAACTCGCCGAGCCATCGGCGTCTCTCCGCGGAGAGGTACCGTCTCCCGCGCCGACGGATACCCTGGCGCCCCCTCGGCCGGCTGCAGTCCTTTGCACGGCCGATGGTGATTGGCGCGAGCCCATTCTACGGGCACTCAACGGCGATATGGATGACCGACCTAGTCCAGAGCAGGCGCGGCTTCAACTCCGCGCCAGGCCTTATCAAATCATTAACGTAATCCTGTACAAGTCGGGTGTATGCTTTCCGCTGCTTCGGTGCATTTCTCGTCTAGATGGACTACTAATGCTCCGAGAAATCCATGAGGGTCTATGTGGTAGTCACATAGCCCCTCGAGCACTCGTTAGGAAGACCCTCCAAAAAGGTGTGTATTGGCCCACAATCGTCACCGACGCCGAGGATGTGGTGCACACCTGCCAAGGGTGCCAATGGATGGGGTGACGGAGCCATAGGCCCCCGGTCAGCCTACAGCTTATCGCACCTGTATGGCCTCTAGCTCGCTGGGGGATGGACCTCATTGGACCGTTCCCAAGGGCAAGAGGCAACTTGCGATTCGCCGTCGTCGCCGTCGAATACTTCTCTAAGTGGGTCGACGCCGAACCATTGACTGCCATTACCTCCCAGAGCGTCTAGAAATTCTTTTGGTAGAATATAGTCTGCCGCTTTAGAGTGCCCAAACAACTCACGCTGGACAACGGCACTCAGTTCGACGCTGGGTCCTTCAAAACATTCTGCGAAGAGTTGGGAGTGCAGCTATGCTTCACAGCGGTCCGGCATCCCCACTCAAATGGAGCTATCGAGAGGGCCAATGGCCATATTCTATCCGGCCTCAATAAGTGCATCGTGGGTTTAGCCAAGGGATTGTGGCCCGAAGAGCTACCTAAGATCCTGTGGTCCATTCGGACCACTCCTTCCCGAGCCACCGGGTTCACCCCGTTCTGGCTCCTATTTGGCGATGAAGCAATGACGCCGACGGAGCTTTGGGATAGTTCTATGTGGGTCACGACTCCCGAAACTGATCGGCTCTGGACGACCATGGTCCTACCATCTAGCTACCTTAGAAGGCGAAGATCTGAAGCACACTTGGCACGTCGAGCACTTGAAACACTATTTTGCATAATTTCATAGACGTCTTTCGATGTTAGCTATTGTTTTATCAGATCCTCAATTCTATAATAATATCAGGTGAACGTTTTGACCAAAGTGGACGCATTGCGGTATCAAGCGTAGTTTCACCAAGCTATTCGGGTTCCGAGCTCCGGCTCAACGCACCCCATATTCGGGTTACGAGCTCCGGCACGACGCACCCCTATTCGGGTTCCGAGCTCCGGCTCAATGCACCCCTTATTCAGGTTCCGAGCTCCGGCTCGACGCACACCCTATTTGGGTTCCGAGCTCCGGCTCGACGCACCCCCTATTCAGGTTCTGAGCTCCAGCTAGACGCACCCCTTATTCGGGCTTCGAGCTCCGGCTCGACGCAACCCCTATGGGGTTCCGAGCTCCGGCTCGACGCACCCCTTATTCGGTTCCGAGCTCTGGCTCGACGCACCCCCTATTCGGGTTCCGAGATCCGGCTCGACGCACCCCCTATTCAGGTTCCGAGCTCTCGCTCGACGCACCCCGTATTCGGTTTCCGAGCTCTGGCTCGACGCACCCACTATTCAGGTTCTGGGCTCCGGCTCGAGGCACCCTCTTCTCAGGTTTCAAACTCCGGCTTGGCATACCCCACCTATTCTCTCTTCCCTTCCGACCATCCTAAGTGGAAGCAGTTTGCGCCCAGTCGACAAGTCGTCTACCCGAAAGGAGGGGGGAGAGGAAGGGCAGAGATTCGCAAATACCACAAGAAAGGCTTCGATTATTTACATCATACATAGAGCGTGAATGACATCTGTTGCGAAATCAAAACGAGGAACAAGACTAGGAAAATTCCACATCCAAGCCTAGCAGGAAGCGGAAACCTTTCCGGTCCGAATGGTCACCCAGGCCAGAGCCCCCGCCGGTCGGGGGCTCCGTCGTTGCGCGGCTGGATTTCTCTTTCCTCTTCCGCCCCTTCTCTTCCCTCTTCTGAGCCCGGAAGGCTTTCTGATCTACTTGGAGTTGGGCCCAACTACGCAAACCTTCGCCTCCGGGCTGTGGTTCGTTGACGTCGACATCCACGTCGGACCAATTTACCGGTTCGGGCGACGAGGACGGATCTCGAATCTCTCTTTCCTCTTCCTTGATTAAACTTGGGACCTCGTGAAGGATCTCAGGATTTGCATGTCCGTCGTCATCCCTAGGGATGGTGAAGCGTGCAGGCCGATTAGTCCTAAGAGCCTCGAAAGTGGCCCATTGGCGCCGAAGGGTCTCATCCTCGGCAAGAACCTTGACGTCAAAATCACGGGTGGAGCGGATGCCCTGAATGATTTTCAGGAAGCGATTACCCTTTATTAATAAACTACCAAGTTCCTATCTGTTACAGGAGTTGCGATATTAAGGCCCTAAGGAGACTACACCTTCGGGTCCGATTGGCACGCTACGGCTTGGGGCTTCGAGGAAGTCGAAGGCTTGCTCGAGTGAAGGGCCTCGCCCAGCCAGGCCTTGACCGCGTCAGGGTCCTCGGCTTGCCAAGTCGCCTGGAGAACCCTCCAGGACTGGGCTACCACCGGGCTGGGCGAAAGAAGGTGGCTCCCCCTGAAGGCGACGGGGCGAGAGCTCGAGGGCGAATGCAAGGGGCTCCCGGAAGCTTCCAGCTGATGAAGAATGTCGACGACAGCTACCCGGGACGATACTTCACCGTATATTGACACGGTGAAGCCTATCTGCCGGACGGTGACCTAGATGAACTTTAGCCGATGGCTAAGGGGCTCCCGAGCGACGTCAAATGCCGTGCACACAGTGTCGTAGCGCGCCAGCACCTTTCCGAGGGACACCACAGTGTCAACCGCCGTCTTCTCCCCCTGAGCCAGCGCCTTGGTCGCCGCCTCGTTCCGGGCCAGGAGGTCCGCCGCGGTCCGCTCGAGCTAGAGTACTCGGGCTTCACGGGCTTCAGCGGCAGCCACCTTCTCCCAAAGCTCCTCCATCACAGAGACTTGGGCTTGAAGTGCGAAGACCTCCGCCTCGAGCTGGCCCGCCTCCTCAGCCCGGGACCGGAGCCTCTCCACCTCCACAGCTTGGGCCCAGAAGATGTTGACCTCTGCTTCAAGCTCGTCCGCTTGGGCGGCTCGAGCTTGAAGCCCCTCCAGTTCAGCGACATGGGCTTTGAGGGAGTCAACCTCCGCGGCCCGAGCCTGAAGTGCCTCGGCCCTGGCAGCCCGAGGACGAAGGACTTCAACCTCCGACTCTAGCACTTGAGCCGGTCGATCTCGGCCGCTTGCTCCTGGACCGTCCTCTCGGCGGCCTCCGCTCGCCCGGAGAGCTCCGAAGCGCTGCTCTCGTGACGGCTGCACTCGGAGAGCAAGGATAGTAGCGAGCCCTGCACCACTGCGACTACCTCCACATGAAATGGCGAGTTAGGGCAGGAGAGGCTAGAGGCTCATCCCAAAGTGTCCTGAAGGCATACCTGGCTCGCTGCGCTCTCAATAGCCCGGCCGAGATCAATGACGTCCACCTGGCCGTGCTCATCTATCAGCCCGGTCTCCCTCAAGCGCAGGTAGGAGTCATGGAGAGGAGCTGTCCTCACCGCGAAGTCTTCGCCCTCGTCGAGGAAGGGGACCAAGAGAGGCACGCTGGAGCGCGCGTGCCTTAGGTCGGAGGGTGGCCGGATCTCGGCCTCCCGACCGGCCCCTTCGGGGGTCTCTCCTGGGGCCTCCTCTAATTCTTCCTGGAGCTCCAGCCGCATTTGCAGGGACTTCAGGCCTTATGTCGGCGGCATGCCCGGAGAATGCCCGAGCCAGAGCCAGAACCCGGGCGGAAGTGCCTGCTCGGGGAAATTGGGGATCAGGACCGAGGGAATTTGGTGCGTCTAAGTAAAGAGGCGGGTAGAGCCACGTACCTTTGTCCACAGTTTCAACTGGGACATCCGAAGGCCGGACGCGTCCCGGAGTGCCAGGCCAGTAAAACAGCTCGTCCATCGAGTTTATCGGGGAGCCCACCGCCGCCGCAGCAAATTTGGCCTCGACGTCGGCTCTCCCCTCGACAGCCCCCAGGGGGTCGGCTAATCCCCCTTGGTCCAAGCTATCGGTTTCTCGGCTCCCCCGAGAGCTGGCAGAGACCCCCTCCGAGGCCAGACCGCACGGAGGGGTGGACTTAGGAGACGCCGTTACTCCAGTGGCTAGCGCCTCTGGCCCAGCCCTCGGAGCGGGAGGCTGCGGGCTCGGACAGACCGGTGCATCTCCAGCGTCGCTAGAGGCTGGTTGCTCCGGACGAGTCGGACCGGGATCCACCAAAGAGTCGTTCGGCTCCGTCCCGGCCCTCTCACTAGAATACCCCCACTCGGAGTGGGAGGTGGAGGAGTGAGCCGGGGAAAGTCTCTTCGGACCCTTCGCCGTCCTCTTCTTCTTCGAAGGGCGCTTGGGAGAGAGCCCGGCGTCAAGGTTCACCACCCTCTTCTTCTAAGGCGCGCGGAGGGCCTCCCTCTCCGGGAGGGGTGGAGGAGTGAGCTCAAGCGTGTCCCACACGTGGTTGTATCACTCCCAAGATCCGACGAGCTCCACCCATCGCTTGTACTCGGCCGGAGTGGGGGTCCCGAGGATCTTCTTGGCGAGTCGGGCTACTTCGTCGGGAGTCTTGGCGACGAGCGACCCTGCATCCAAGGGTAGGTATGTTAGCCTCGCGGACTGTGTGGGAGAATCGTGAAGATCGAAAGGAGGCAAGAAGGACTGACCTAGCCGGTTGGAGAGCTCTACCAACGATGATTCATCTCGAGTGCTCCAGAGCAATGCCGGCCATTCTTCCTTCAGCGGCGGAATTTCGAGGGCGACGAACTCCTCCATCAAGTCTCACATGCTCATCCGGCGGGCGACGATATGGAGCAGCCGAATGCGAGCGGAGACTGAGCCGGTACTGGCTTCGATGGTCGCCTCCCTCCAAAAACAAATGTGGCACGGAGGTCCGCCATGTCCGGTGTTCAGCCCCACCCGGACGTAGAACCACCAGTGTACCCACTTGGAGTACCACCGTTCATTGATGGCCTTCGCAGGGAAGGAGTCCACGTACTTCTTCCGGAGCTGGAAGTTGATGCTCCCGTAGGCTAGCACCAGGCCATCCTTCTTCTTCGGTTGGCAGAGGGCTTCGTGCATCTGAGCGAAGACCTCCATTCTACCTTTGCAGCCCTCCGCGTGCATGGCCCACTCAAAGATGGAGAGGCGGGCCACGGCGTTCGGAGACAGCTGTGGGAGCTCGAGGTGGAAGGCATCCAGAACCCCCGACAGGAGCTCTGAAGCTAGAAATCCTAGCCCCGTGTCGAGGAACGCCTCGAAGACGACGACCTCTCCTTCATGCTGTTCCGGGATTGACTATGTGCCCGGCTTCCTGGCCCTCGTGTCGGAGCTAAGGCGGCCCCGAGTCGCAGCCTCGATGGACCCTTCCGAGCACACCGACGACCCCAGCTCCAAAGTTTGCTCCTGAAACCGTTCTGAGGCCAAGCGGAGCTCGCGCGGGTCACGTGTTTTCGACGGGCCAGGAGCTGTCGCCGCCACCACCGCCACTGCCATCTGGCACTGCAGGAACCGTGGGTCCACTGCTACCACACGGGCGCTCCTTTCTACCATGACTGAAGAGAACGAGAGAAAGAGATGAGGAGCTTGAAGGGTGGAAGTCTAGCCGCCAAGCTTGTGACTAAAGGCTAAACAAGTGAGCAGGGGAGGGTTCAGCCGGCCAGCAAGAGCTATTTAAGTGCGAGAATAGCCACTGCCTAGCCATTTCGGTGCCCCGTCGGTCCGCATTCCTCAACTCAGCACACGCGCGCCAGTCGCGTGGTCACCGCATTAAAGCCTTGTCGGTCCACCTTTGTGTGCGCTAGTCTTCGACGGTCCGCCTCCCTCGCGTCGCGCGTGCGCCAAGTGCATTGGTTGCGTTAAAGCCGCGCATTTCCCCCTTCTCGTGCGCCGATGCCCGACGGTCAAGGTCGCGTGGGCGTCATGCCCGGTAGGTCAAAGTTCCCCCCTGCGGAGCGTAATGCGACTAGCTCATCTGAGGTGCTCCGAGGCCAGCCCTAGCCTCCAAGCTCTGGGGCATTTCTAGGGCCCTGGAGCACCTCCGAAGTGCTCAAGCGAGGATGGTTCGCAGCAAGGATCTAGCACCTCTCTGTGAGTTGATTTCCTATAAATTATCGGAATTATCTTGTGCGCTCCTTCCCTTTCTTCCGTGCAGGACTCTCGAGCAGAAACAAGTGAGGGGCTACTGTTGGGGAGATAATCCCGAAGGAAGTCGAAAGCATGAGGAGCGGTACTGTCCGGGGGAGAGGCCACGTCCGGCGAAGGCTCGACGCCCCGTTCCGGAGGTACCAGCGGGCCCCGGGGCAGGGAGGCCTAGGGATCTCTAGAAGCCCCGAAGCAGACGTAAGGGGCCCTCAGACAGACGCCTGGCGGGATGTCGGAGGCAAGCCTCCGGCAGGTGCGAAGGCTCCAAGGCATGACAGAAGACCAGGAGGCGACCTGGTCAATGTGGTCCGGCGACAGGATCGCGATCGCCTGTGCTGTGTCGGGCGATCGCTGCAACGCCCGGTACAGCTGATACGCTGTCAGGGGTGTGCTTTCTGTCTCTACTGTGTAGCGTCTATTCTTGTCTGTATTACAAGCCTATGCCAGGCCGAGTAACGGTTAAGGGGTTTTGGAAGTATTAGATCCCTTTGGGTTGGGTTGCTCTATAAATATCCCCGCCACCAGTTGTAATGGACACACGATGCGAGAATACAATCTGAGCTCAACACTTCACTACTATCATTCCCAAAAACCTGTTGGCTCGATCCGTCGTCCCAACACTACTGCTTGGATCATCTTCATCTTTCATAGCAGGGAGTCATTGGCTAATGGCAATGAGGCGCAGGAAGTACCAAAGTATTACAGAACACCCCGGAGGGCATCCATGGTCTCGGAGGCCACACTCTCACACTTTATCTTTTCTACAACTGTTTCCATCATTAGGATAGTCTTCTGTCCGAGCAACTTCTTTGCCTCCTCAACCAAACCTTGCTGCTCTTCTCGGAGCTTGACAAGTTCAGCTGCCGAAGCTGCCTGCTCCTCTGGAAGCCATTCCACATGGGCCCAGAGTACAACCCGCTCAGCCTCGAGCTCCTTCTTAACAGCTTCCAATTTGGCTTTAGCGCTCTGCTCTTCCCATGCCATCTCTTCCAAGCTTGAAGCCCTGTTCTAAGAGTCGGTAAGACTCCCTTGAAGAGCCATCACCTTCTCTTTGAGCTGGTTGCATTCTCGCTCGTTCGACACAGCCACAGCTCGAGCTAGAACGATATGTTGCAAAGGAAGAGGAACAATGTAAGTAAATTATATATACATGTTTAGATTAAACTAATTTTTGCAGGTGCTTCATACCTTGTAAGCCACCCGTTCAAGAGCAGCATCAAGCTCCAACCCTTCGGCCACTCCTAGGATGGAGACCAAGTCAGTCTCCCCAACTTCGCGACTAGCTCGAGACAGAGGCTCTAACAAAGTCCAAAGCCCTGTCCTCCGTTCAAGGAAGGGGGCCAGGAGAGGGAGCCTTGGCAAGGCACTCTGATCATCATCGCTAGGAGAAGGACCGAAGCGCAATGAAGCACCCTTAGAGGCCTCTATGGATTGGCCTCTATCAATAGACTCCGACAGAGTACACCCTAGAAGGGGAGCAGGCATGGGCCAACTTTTACCTTTACCCTTTCCAGGGCCTGCCACCTCCTTCGGAGCTACATCCAAAATTGGAGTGACCTCATGTTCCACAACCGGTGATGGCACCGAAGCCGCCACAGGCTCCGAAACCACTTCCACAGCTGAAGCCACCTCCACCAGAGCCGATCCTATAAAGACCAAAGGTATATGATATTGCTTAAATTGTGTAGGTAAAAAAATAAGAAGAAAAGATATTAAACTAAGGCTTACCTCCGACATCTTGTTGTTGGATGAGCACTGAACCGCTCGGAGGGTCAAACATCTGACCGAAGTCCACTTCGGACTCCAGACTTTTAACCGAAGGAATGGCTGCAGAGATATCTTTGACTCCACCTTCCTCCATGGTAGGAGCATCCTCCTGGCTAGACGGGACATTTACAGTCTATGCCTGCTCAGGGTTATCTTCAACCATTGGTGCCGCCAGCACGCCGTCTCGAATGGAGACCTTAGCTCCCATCCAAGACCCTTCTGTTGACATGAAAATGTGCCCCCACACTTGGGTCAATTCGACGATCCAAAATTGTGCAGATACTTAGGGACAAGCCTAAGCATAACACAAAACCGACATCGCGTTCCCACTACCCTTAGCTGTTGCAAGGGGGGTGGAGTCACCAGGTAATCATATTACACAAAATAATCCAATTAGTTGAAAGAAATATATTAAGCAAAACAAATCAGCAAACCGAGTGAAGCCTGACTGATTCAAAGTATAGTGCGAAGGGTGTCGCCAAAGGGTACCTTCAGCGTCTAGTGCGAATTGTCCTGCCGAAGGGTACCTTCGGCGTTCGAACTGATCTGGCCAAAGATGAACTCTGAACAAATCTAGTTGCGACAATCACCCCCGAATAGTGGGGTTCGATGTGATATCTCTGATACAGTGAGATACATGCTAATGACTTAGGCGCAACACGTGATCATGACTTCATCCAGAGTGGAGTACGAGCGGGGCGAAGCCTTTTGTGATGAAGTCTGTTGGCGAAGCGTGTTGGCGTGTGGTCGAAGCAGCACTCTCGCTGAAGGGTGTTCTGGAAACCTCCGAAACCAATCTCTCAGCTCCGGACACGTCCGACGAAGTAGCTCCGAATGTAGGTAACCTTCAACAGAGTAGATTGGAAGTACCAATTTGGCCTGAAGACCGAATTCTACTAAGTGTTTCACTAGGAGCGAAGATAGCAATCTATTACGCAGATTAGCGGATACTTCACAAGCGAAGTAACAAGGTGTTGGCGTAAAACATTACGCTAACAGGTTTCTGAAGATTAGAAACTAACAAACGAAGTGTTTGCGAAGGAAACTATTCCAAGCCTCCGAAAGGATAATAACCTAGAATAGTTTGAAAGTGTGTATTGAATAACTTGTATTTGGTCCTTATTACAGAGTTAAATGTGGGGTATTTATAGGCCCAAACATTAAGGAAAAGACCTTTTTACCCCTATATTACAACCGACATAGTGGAAACTATTCGGTACCCTTAATAGGGCGAAAAAGGTAAAAGACTAATCTAGTGAGAAAGAAGATAAGTCTTCCATCCTAGCTGGCAAAGAAGTTCCTGGAGGAGTCCATGTTCGAAGATATACTCCGAACTAGAGCCCATCATCATACTTCGAGCTTGACATGATGCATCTCCGAAATTATATGCTAGAAGTCTTCGTCTTAATCACTAGTCTTTATCTCGTCACTGCAATAACCCTGAAGATGGAATATTTTCCCCCAACAGTAGCCCCTCGAATACGCTTCTGCGCTAAATCTGTAATGTTAGGAGAGCAGTATACGCAAGAAAAATAATCATGCGTAGGGGTTAGCAGATTTAAACCATCTCCGAACGACGTGAACATGTAAACTTTGAATCAGTTTTTAATAAAATTACTTTCGAAGTAACTTAGAATTAACTCGAAAAGTCTGAAAGCCTTTTTAGACTTAGAAGAAATAGCTGTTAGCTTCTTTCTTCTAACGGATGTTACGGAATGCTTTAATTTCGGAGCAAAGTAACGGTTAAGAATGCGAAACGACACAGACAAACGGTAACAAATCAGGGTTTGGGCTATAAATAGAGGGCCCAAACCCTTCTTGAGTACCTTTTCACTGCTTTCATGCAAACAAGCCATCACCAGAGCCCTAGCCACCATTTTTCCTCTGAAACAATCCACCAGATCCAATGGCAAAAACTAGTTTCAAGGGTCCTGGAGCGACTTCAGCCTTGGCCCAGCGTCAAGCTGCAGCGGCAGCAGCGGCTGCATCATCGGCGACGGCAACATCAAATCCTTCAGTGGCGGTAATGGCGCCGGTGGGTGGAAATCCCCAAAATGTCAGTCCCCAAGACCTCTTCCCGGTGTCAACGAAGTATACGGACCAGTCTTATCAACTGGGGCCATCAACCTGCAGAAGGGAATCGCTTGCGGCTGCAGTGGAAGGCAAGATTAGTTCGGGGGTTATGATTCGCAAACCTGGGAAGGAAATCATTCCGTCACCGAGACCCGGAGAAGTAGTCGTCTTCGAAGCCTTCTTCGAAGCTGGTTTGGGGCTTCCGGTGGTAGACTTTTTGGCGGAAGTATTAGACTTGTTTCACGTCACCCTCCCCCAACTCTCTCCGAATGCGGTAGCGTGTCTTGCCATCTTCGAATGGACGTTACGAGCCGAAGGTTGTGAAGGAAGGGCGGAGATCTTCGCAGCACTTCATAGAGCTTCATGCCAACCGAAAACTTTCGTAGGCCCCGGAGGTGAAAAGCTGGTAGTGGCCTTCGGAAGCATCGATTTCAGACTCTGGGATGAGTATGCTCTCCGGTTTCCCGCTAAGGCCATCAATGCCAGATGGTACACTGATTGGATCCTAAAGTGGTTTTACGCTGAAGTTGGGGCAAGCAGCCGTCTAGCCGGACCTTTGCAAGACATCAACTTCCGAAATAAAGCCCTTGTGCATTCAGATCCGGGTCATCTCGAAGCTCACCTCAGCTTACTTCAAAAGATCAGTCATCGGTTGAGCATGCGAGACTTAGCCGAAGAATTCCTCGGGCTTCAAATCCCTCCTCTGATGGCCAACTGGCCAATCACTTTCGAAGAGGATTCGGAAGGTGGTCTTCGGAAAATTTCTTCAACTTCGAGTCTTGCAGGTAACTTCGAAAATAACATACTCTATATATATTTATTCGAAGAGTTAACGGACATAACTCATTTTTCAGCTTCTTCAGCCCCTATAACTTCGGAGCAAATCGTACGAGCTTCGGAGAAGATTTTGGGCATCCCAACTTCGACCGAGAAAGAAGGGAGAATCAAATTGGTTGGTAGTTGGGAACGATCCAACCGAGTATGGGGGCTGCTCGAAGTTGTTCCGCCCCCTCTGATGGATTGGGTGCCTTCGGAGAAAGGGCCCAAGAAGAGGAAAGCCGAAGCTGGAACTTCGAGCTCTGCCAAGACTCCGGTCAAGAAGGTGGCTCGAAAGCCAAAAATCCTGCGCCTTCGAGCCCAAGAGCTTCAATCTCCGATTCTCGGGAGGATGAAGGCAGGTTGCTCGTGAGGCTAATTGACGAAGATGCAGCTCAAACAGATACGCATATTGAAAATGCTGCGAGCGTGCCGGAGTCTCAAGTCAACCTCGAACAAGTGAGGATTCCGACTGCTCAAGAAGATTTACCTCAAGAGGGTGTCGTTCGAGACGGAGCCCCTGTGGATGAAAGAGGAGTCGAAGTTACTGCAGCTTCGATTCCGGGTGAAGTAACAACGGCTGTTCAAGAAGATGATCCGATAGTCGAAGATCTGACTATTGACTCTGACGAAGACCTTGCCTTCGACCCGCCAAGCAGCCCAATGCTCACCCGTCGCCAAAATGTCGAAGGTAAACTTCACATAATTCTTTTGTTCTTTTTTCCTGCGAAATTATACAATGTATAATACCTTTGTTTTTACAGGAACCACTTCCATGGAAGAGGTCCATCCCGAAGATACAATTCTTGGACCTTCGACAACTTCGGAGCCAATTCCAGGAGCCACTCAAATGGGGCCTGGAAAAGGCAAAGGGAAGATGGACCCCCTCCCTGCTCCATGCTCAGGATCAACTCCATCTGAATCAACAGACGAGAGCCAATATACTGGGGCTCCAAAGACCACAGCTCAGCACTCCAGACCTTCGCCAAGCGAAGATGACAAGCAATCCTTGAGCATGCTCCCCCTTCTAGCTCCTTTCTTGGAGCGAAGAACTGGGCTTCGGACTTTGCTCGAGCCTTTGGATCAAGCTAGTCGCGAAGTCGGGCAGACGGACTTGGTGGCTATCTTGAGCGAGGCGGAGAGTTCGGAGCTTAACTCTGCCATGGAACGCGCAGCATAGCAGGTACAAAGTATCTGCAAAACAACATCAAATTTGTATACAAATAATTTCTTACCTTGGTTTTTTCTTTTCGCAGCAAACAATCTTGGCCCGAGCTGCGAACATCTCAAATGAACGTGGAAGCGTTCGCCTTCGAGAAGAAAATGCAACTCTTCAACGAAATCTTACTATCTCCGAAGGTCGAGTAGCCCACATGGACAACATGGTTTCAACGGAGCGCAGGGCCAGACAAAGCTTGGAGGCTGTGAACAAAGAGCTCGAAGCAGAAAAAATTGTGCTTCGAGCAGAAATTGAAAAGATGCGGGCGGAGCACGCTACTGCGGTGGCCGAGCTTGTTAGACTCTGAGAAGAAGCTAGCCAGCTACTGAATCAAAAGAATTCTTTAGCTACGGAGGCAGCTAGGCTCTCTGGAGTAGTAGGAGAGCTAACCTCGACAAAGGATGCATTAATTGAAGATAAGCTGAAGTCAGAGAAGGTAGCTGCGGAGGTCATGGACCAATTGCTAGGCGTTCTAGAGTACTTCGGTACTACTGGGATGCTTCCTTCGGATGACAACATCTCTCTGCTGCGCCGGCTGAAGAGGATCCAAGGAGCAGCGAAGCAAATGAAGACATCAGGCATTCGGTACGGAGAAATCTCCGGACAAGTGGCTGCTATCGGCATACTTCGTTACTACGAAGATTTGGGCCGATCAATAACTCCGAGCGCAGGAGAGGGTCCCATTACCTTCGATGATGACCAGTTTCTCACTCCCTCCGAAGGTGTGGCCGCTGCTTGGCAAGCCTTTCAAACTTCATGGAGAGCCGAAGGTCACTCTGCGATCAAGGCCTGGATTGACGAAGGACAATGCCAGAAGCAGGTTCGGTCTCAAGCTTCGAGCAGTCAGCCTCCTCCAAACCCGCAGGTTTAGAATTACCTTAGGATCTTCAACTATGTAAAGCACTACGCTTTGTACATTTATGAATGAAAATTTGTTTATCATGTTTTTAGGCTTTGCCTCATATGGAAGATGGTGAAGTGTTAGATGTTAACGACGAACTTCGCTTATTATTGGCTACCTTCGATATCTTAAAACTTCACAAGCGCCCTCGATTTCATGTTCCTCGAGATAGTTCCAAAGCGATTACGTCCGAAATAAGCAAAGATGTATTATCTTGTATTAAAGAGGAAGAAAAAGAAGTTAACTTGGAAACTTCATCTTCTGAAGACATTATATGGTCCGAAGACGAAGATGAAGCTCAAGGTAAAAAGCCTGAAGAACTTGGAAGCTGGGAAAGGAGCCCCGAACGGCTTCGAACTTGGGCCGAGCTTCAACAAGAACAAAAAGACTTTAGAGCTTCGAAGGGAGGCAGAAGAGTTAAACACAAAGTTGTTAGAACTCCCGACACTAGAACTAGCCGTTCCAACCCTAGCTCTAGAGATCGAAGAGGTCTTCGATTCCTTCTTGGTATAGATACCAATTTTCCATGATGTAATCATATTTGCTCGAATAATAAATATCGATTTAAAATTGTCTCCCTATTTATTAGCCCCTCTTTGGGCGTAAGAAACTTCGAACTGTATTCAAAGATGGTTAGGCGCAAAGAAAAACTTAGGAGTACAATTTTGGGGGTTCAGAGCCCCTCAGTAATTTAAAGATCGACTAAAATCATATAAAATGTCTTCGACTATTTGTAGTCTGAAGATTGGTAACTTAGTACCTTATGTTTTTGAGATAACTTTCCGGACACTTTAGTGTCTTAGATAATTTGTCACTTTGGACTTCCTTAACAAACATTCGAAGCTCATGGTTCAAACTCTGTTTTGTTTTGGCCTCCTTCGGCTCTTTTTTGCGAATTTTGTCAAACCAGTGGTTTGGAGTTCGCAGTGGTCTCTTTGGACTCTTTTTACGGATACCTACAAGCCGGTGGCTTGGGCTCCGCATTATTTGGTCTCTTTGGACTCTTTTTACGGATGTCTTCCAGCCGGTGGCTTGGACTCCGCGTTCTGTGGTTTTCGGGCGCTTTTACGGATGTCTTCAAGCCGGTGGCTTGGACTCCGGATTATGTCAGCCCACCACCTCGGAAAATATGATTCAAATTAATGACACTTCCCTCTCGGTCAACTCCACGGTTCTAGTGCGTCCACTCGGAAGCTTGAACTTTATGAGGGGTAGGCACTTATCTGAACCATATGCTTTATTGATTTGAAAAGTGATTACAAATGATTACAAGGAGCCCTTATGCGAAGTATCGCTTTAGGCGCTCCGCATGCCAAGTATGTGCTAACTCTTCACCTTCCAAATTAGCTAATTTAAAAGAGTCAGGACGTCCTGAACGAACAATTAAGTATGGACCTTCCTATTTATTTCCTAATTTTCCTGGCGCTATGATGCTTCGTAAAACGAGATGACCCGGTCTAAGCTTATTGATCTTGACTTTCGGGTCGAACCAAGTCTTCGTCTGTTGTTGATACTTTGTCAAATTGGCTACAGCTCGAAGTCTTGTCTCTTCTGTTAAGTCTAGCGAAGCTTGTCTTTCTCCTTCAATCTCTGGTTCGGTGCTGCGAAGTGATCCTCCTTTGAGCTCCGTTGGAGTCATAGCTTCATCTCCGAAAAGCAGTCTGAATGGAGTGACACCCGTGGACCTCGTTTGCGTAGTCCGAATGGACCATAAAATCTTCAGAAGTTCTTCGGTCCATAGTCCTTTTTCTAATCCTACTATCCTTCGATTTAGCCCCGATAAAATATTTCCATTGGCTCTTTCTACAGCTCCATTAGACTGAGGATGTCTCACTGCAGAAAACATAACTGGATGCCCAGCTCTTCGCAAAACTTCCTGAAAGGTTCTGCATCGAACTGTGTTCCATTATCAACTGTGAGCTGTCTAGGCACTCCGAACTGACAAATGATACTCTTCCAAAAGAGTTTTTGTACATTGTTCGAAGTGATAGCTGTTAAGGGCTCTGCTTCTACCCACTTAGAAAAATATTCAATAGCTACCACTGCGAACTTTAGATTTCCCTTAGCTACCAGAAAGGGACCAATCAAATCCATACCCCATCTGGCCATGGGCCATACCGGAGCAATAACTTGAAGGGTTGTTGGTGGACGATGACTCCGTCGTCCCATCCACTGACATCCTTGGCAAGTGCGGACTAAATTCTCCGCATCTGCTACTATTGTAGGCCAATAAAGTCCCTGGCGAAGTATTTTTCCTGCCAAAGCTCGAGGGGCCAGATGGCTACCGCAAAGTCCTTCATGGATTTATCGAAGAATTTCTTGACCTTCGGCTTGAGATATACATCGGAGCAGAGGGGAACATACTCCGGCCTTGTATAAAATACCATTGATTATTTGATAATTCTGAGTTCTAATCTTTAACCTTGAAAGTTGTGGCCCTTCGGACATATTTGCCTCTCCTTGCAACACTTCCATGATTGAACTTCGCCAATCTATACTTGGAATGCAAAGGACTTCTACAGCGGGGATTTGTGGTACCGAAGGTGTATTGAGTTCTTCATAAAAAGCTTCTTCGGGTATGTCCATAGCTCTGGCTGCAGCTTTCGCTAAGATGTCCGCTTGCATTTTTTCTGCTCTATGTATACTTCGAATGGAAATCCCTTTAAATGTTGCTTCAATCTTCTGGATTTCTTCTAAGTAATTTGCAAGCCGCGGATGTCGTACTTGGAAACTCTTGTCCACGTGCCCTGCTACAATCTGAGAATCTATTTTAATAACAACTCTTGTAGCCCCTAGAGCACGCGCCTTGCGAAGTCCCAATAGAATTCCTTCATACTCCGTTGTATTATTTGTAGACTTAAAGTTGAGTCTTGCGGAGTACAAAGCCTTTTGCCCTGAAGGCGAAATTATCATAGCTCCGACACCTGCTCCAGATGCTTGAAAAGCTCCATCAGAGTAAATAGTCCAAATTTCTTCGCTTGGCTTTTCTGGAGCCCATGTTGCAGGGGGAGTCCACTCTGCTACGAAGTCAGCCAATACTTGCGACTTAATTGCTGTTCTTGCCAGGAAAGATATGCCGAAGGGTGCTAATTCAACAGCCCACTTTCCAATTCTTCCAATGGAATCCTTATTTCGGAGCATATCTCCCAAAGGATACGAAGTTGGTACCACAACATTATGTGCCAAAAAATAATGCCTTAGCTTCCTCGAAGCCATTATCAGAGCATAAATGAATTTCTCAAGCTCGGAATATCTTGTTTTTGCTCCGGACAATGCTTCGGATACAAAGTAAACTGGATTTTGTACCAACTTCCCATTGAAATCAATCTCTCTGACAAGAACTGCAATGACAGCAGAGCCAGTAGCTGCACGGTAGAGAAGTAGGGTTTCGTCTGCAATAGGCACCGTGAGTGTAGCAAGATTACTGAGATAATTTTTAATATCTTCGAAGCTCTTTTGACACTCTGGTGTCCATGCAAAATCTTCGGACCCTTTCAATGCTTTGAAAATAGGCAAACTTCTCTCCGCAGACCTTACTAGAAATCTGCTAAGTGCTGCTAGACGACCGGTCAGCTTTTGCACTTGCTTTTAATTCTCTGGGGGAGCCATCTTCTGTAACGCAGTTATTTGAGTGGGGCTAGCTTCGATCCCTCTGCTTGAAACTAGGTACCCTAACAACTTTCCAGCCTGCGCCCCGAAGATACATTTTTCGGGGTTGAGACGGATCCCACATGCCCGAAGGCTATTAAATGTTTCTGCTAAGTCTAGGCTATGCTGGTGCTTAAAAGCACACTTGATTACAATATCATCCATGTAGGCCTCTACATTACGACCTAGCTGATGACCTAGAGCCTTAGCAATTAACCTCGAAAATGTAGCCCCAGCATTTCTTAGGCCAAAGGGCATTCTTACATAACAAATAACTCCTGAAGGAGTTACGAAGCTTGTCTTGATTTCATCTTCGCGCTTCAACCAAATTTGATGGTAGCCGGAATACGCGTCAAGGAAGCTTAATAACTCCGAACCAGCAGTGGAGTCGACCAACTGATCAATTCGGGGCATGGGGTAGGGGTCACGGGGGCATGCTTTATTCAGAGATGTAAAATCAATACACATGCGCCACTTCCCTGAAGATTTCTTCTTAACAAATACTGGGTTGGCTAACCACTCCGTATGAGCCACTTCTCTGATAATCCCAGCCTTCAGTAACTTTTCAACTTCGTCTTTAGCAAGAACAACTCTTTCCACAGACATCTTTCGAAGTCCTTGCCTAACAGGTCGAGCCTTCGGGTTCACAAGTAAACTATGCTCAATAATGTCCCGACTGAATCCGGTGATGTCTTCATCAGACCAAGGAAAGACATCCAAATTTTCCTCAACTACTTTTTCTAAGGAGGCAGCAACTTCTGGAGGCAAATCTTTACCAAATTGAAAAGAATATTCCTTGCCATCTTTGACAATAACCTTCGTTGCAATCTCTCCTTCAGGACTTGGTCTCGGGAAGGATCTTTTCGAGGATTCGCTAGGAGTAGAAAAATTCTACGGATCATCTTGAACACAGTTCACCTGCCTTGGGTCAAGAGGTGGGCCATGACCGTACTATGTTCTTCTTGCGATGGCCTGATCTCCGAAGACAGTGAGTACTCCTGCTTGTGTGGGCATCTTCATACACAAGTAATTATGATGCACCACATCTCTGAATTGATTTAGCATGCCTCTTCCGAAGATGACATTATATGCATACGGAGCATCTACAACGTCAAAGATCAATTCCTCTGTCCTGGCCATTAGCCCCTCTCCGAAAGTAACTTCCAGGCCAATTTGGCCGAGGGCATCAAGAGGGGTCCTGCAAACCCTTGCAAAGGACGGGCTGCTGGGAGAAGATGCTTTCTGGAGATGCAGAGTTGGTCAAAAGCTTGGACAAAAATAATATCCGCCGAACTCCCTCCGTCAACTAGCACTCTTCGAACTTCATTTCCTGCTATGTCAGCAGTGATGACAAGTGGGTCTGCATGTGGGAATTTAACACCAACTGCATCATCTGCGGAGAAAGATATTGGCACATGAGACCATTCGGGCATAGCAGCTGCAGATGAAGAGGTTCCAATATGTCCCACCTCTCTGATATACTCTCTTCTCTGCCTCTTTGACATACTTCCTAGAGTACCTCCTCCAGAGATGGGGAGGACTACTCTTTTCCCTCGATCTTGCCCCTCTTCTTGCTTCGGAGGTGGCATAACATTGACCACCGGAGGGCGTCTTGCAGCTTCAAAATTTTCTATCTGCGCCACAGCCTGGATAGGCTCTAGACGCACTTCAGCTAGAACTCGGTCAGTAGTACCTCGACCCAAAGTTCTTTCTAGATATTCTCCTCTCAGGGCAAGTATAGCTTTTCACGCATCAGTTGCGTGACTTCGGTTTTCACCATGAATACAGCAGAAAAGGGTTTGGCCCTTGCCAGCCGGTTTCCCTGGCGGCCTCCAGCTGCTGGCCTTGTTCCCCGAAGATTGCGGAGCTCTTTGGGCAAACTTCTGCGGGAGTGCAATGTTTAGCACTTCTAAACGAGGATGCTTTTGCCCCCTACGCCTGTCATGTTGAACCTCGAAGCTAGGCTCTTGCGGCTGCGCTAAAGTTTTTACTTCCAACTTCACTTCTTGCACTATCGACGGGGTTGCAGCGGTTCTCCGAAGCCAACCTTCTTCTGACCTTGCATACTCTTCGAAATATGACATTAACTGAGACACAGAAGATATGCTTTTCCAGTGAAGTTTATCAAGGAGGCCTGGATGAATGACTCCTTCTCGAGCTGCGTCAACTACTGAAGACGTAGTTAACCCTCAAATTTGCGACTTCGTATGAGCGAAGCGCTTGAAGTATTGTCTCAATGTCTCTCCAGGGAGCTGTTTCACCTGGAAAAGACTTCCCGTTGACATTGGGGGCACGAAGGTGCCTTGGAAATTTCTTACGAACTTCTTCTTCAGCTGCCCCCATGAATTAATTGATCCTGGCTTTAAAGACCAGAACCACCGCAATGCCACTCCTTGAAGAGCTAGGGGAAAGCATTTTGCCATGGTGTCCTGCACTCCTCCACTGGCTTCAATTGCTAGAGCATAAGAACGAACAAACTCTCTAGGATCTTCATCTCCAGCATACTTGCAAAGCTTCGAAGTTTTGAACTTGGGGTCGAAGCGTACTTTCTGCAACTCGGGATGTAGCGGAGACTCGGTATCGAAGGAGGCATTCTCTGGGGCTTCGGGATAAATAACCTCGTCATCTTCAGGCACTTCAGGAATGGTTGGGATGGGATGAGAGCGAAGCCTATTCGCGGCTTCTTGCCGCCACCTTGCAACTTCGGCTTGGAGACTGGCCATTTGAGCAGCCATATCCCCAAGATTGTCTTCATCTCCTTCGGAAGGATCTTCTAGGTCTTGAGAACTGTATTGATCTGTTCGAAGTGGAACCTGAGGTGGAAGTGGAACTCTGGGTGGTCTAAGTATGGATGGAGTTGGTGGAGGAACTCTGTATGCTCGAGGAAGGGGAATCCCTTCCGGGGTTTGGGGTGGAGGAAACGTCGAAGGTCCTCCGACCTCAACTGTATCTGAAGATCTTACTGCAGAGGTTCGGGGGGACCTCCGAACAGGATTACCAGCTGTACTCCGCTTAGGAGGCATGGTGTGAGAAGTTGGTAGAGAACGAAGTTTCTTGGACTAGGTTCCCCACGGACGACGCCAACTGTTGGCGTAAAAGATTACGCTAACAGGTTTCTGAAGATTAGAAACTAACAAACGAAGTGTTTGCGAAGGAAACTATTCCAAGCCTTCGAAAGGATAATAACTTAGAATAGTTTGAAAGTGTGTATTGAATAACTTGTATTCGGTCCTTATTACAGAGTTAAATGGGGGGTATTTATAGGCCCAAACATTAAGGAAAAGACCTTTTTACCCCTATATTACAACCGACATAGTGGAAACTATTCGGTACCCTTAATAGGGCTAAAAAGGTAAAAGACTAATCTAGTGAGAAAGAAGATAAGTCTTCCATCTTAGCTGGCAAAGAAGTTCTTGGAGGAGTCCATGTTCGAAGAAATACTCCGAACTAGAGCCGCGTCATCATACTTCGAGCTTGACTTGATGCATCTCCAAAATTATATGCTGGAAGTCTTCGTCTTAATCACCAGTCTTTATCTCGTCACTGCAATAACCCTGAAGATGGAATATTTTCCCCCAACACAAGGCGATGGAAATCTATTACATAGATTAACGGATACTTCATAGGCGAAGTAACAAGGATTACCACTATTTCGAAGTGGCCGTCGGAGGGCTTCCAGGCAAACCCACGAAGAGTACAGAAAAGTAAAGATAAAGTAAATACGATCCAAAGCTAGGGCTTTGTGGTTGATTTGTGTTGGGGGGCTTCTGAATCGACCTCACCCCTATATTTTATAGGGGCTAGACTTCTAATCTCTAAGTCTAATCTGTTATAACTTGGCTGAATTACGCGTAGAGATAAACACTTAGACAGAATCAGATCCAACTCTATCTCTGCCCGAAGTGGGCCTTCGGCTAGGCACGCCGAAGCCTGCTCCTCGGGCCGAAGCTTCGATGGAGTGGGCCTCCGAAGGTCTCCTGGCCGAATGCTGTGGGCTGGTTAGAAGCTTCCGGAGCCCGTAGCCCAGTGGTCCTTCGGCCTTGTAGGGCTTCGGCCTAACCCGAGACATGTGCATTCTCGGCCCAAATTACCAAAACTGATATTTTGACAATCTTAACCATTGATGCCATTTTTTGCTATCAACACATGCCCCCTGCCTTTTAGTGAACTAAGTGAACTAAAAGCACAACGGGATAAAGACAATACCTTCCATATCGACATCTTTTAAGTTGTTTGCCACACACTTGGGAAATACCTTTTCAAGTATATACCATTCAAAGCTCTTCGAAACCGCTCTCATTGTAGAGATTCTAACACATATGCATTGCCATGAGCGATTTCGACTATTTTGAAAGGGCATTCCCAACTAGGCGACCTTTTACCAAATCTGGGACTCTTAGTACCTAAGGGTAAAATTGTCTTCCAAACCAAGTCACCTACATGAAATGATTTTGGTTTAACCTTCTTATTGTAGGCTTTAGCTACTCTCCTCTTGTCTACTTCTATGGCTTCTAAAGCCTTCAATCTCTTATCGGCCACTTCTTCTAGATTGTCTTTCAAAAGAGTTTCATACTCATCGACTGATAAGCCACCTTGCTTTAACACTCTTAAAGAGGCAAGATCTACTTCTACATGTAGAACAGCTTCTTGTCCATACACCAACTCATATGGACTAACTTTGGTAGCACCATGCTTTGCAATTCTACAAGCCCATAGTGCCTCGGAGAGCACTTCATGCCACCTTTTAGGGAACTCTTCAATTTTCTTCTTAATGAGCTTAATCACGGTTTTATTACTAGACTCAGCCTGACCATTGGCCTGAGCATAGTAGGGTGAAGAGTTTATCAACTTAATACCATAATATTCGGCAAAGTCCCTCACTTCTTTAGAAACAAATGAACTACCTTGATCTGTAGTGAGAGTTTGGGGAATACAGAATCTATGTCTGATGTGCTTCAAGATAAAGTCAAGTACCTCGTTGTGAGTCATGTTCTTGAGAGGCACGACCTTAGTCCACTTGGTGAAGTAATATGTCGCCATCAACACGAACTAATGCCCTTTTGAGGAAGGAGGGTGAATTTGGCCGATGAAGTCTAAACCACAACCTCGGAATGACCATGGCTTGACAATAGGGTTAAGTAATGAAGCAGGAGCTAGTTGAATATTGCCAAACTTCTGACATGCTTCACACCCTCTATAATACTAAAAACAATCCTCAGTCATAGTCGGCCAATAGAAACCCGCTCTTTTGAGCATCCAACTCATTTTCTGGGCCGACTGATGAGTGCCACAAAGTCTTTCATGGACTTCCCCCTTAGCCACCTGGGATCGTTCGTGGTCTAGACACTTTAACAGTAATTCATCAATGGTTTAGCGATACAGCGTGTCGTCTAGCAACACAAATTTAAACGCTTGCCGCCGAACTTTCGATCAACCCTTTGGCTAGGGTATCTCAAATACTAGACGATTGGAGTTCTCCAATCGCCCTTGTGGACTTGTGAGGGGTTCGCTAGTTCACTCCCTGAAAAAATGTCTAGGCTTCTGATTTCGGAGTGCCTCTCGAGCCCTTCTTGCTTCTGCCGAAGCCTGGGCGGACTGGTTGCGCGGATCGCATCAGGCTGAAACCCCCTGCTGGAGGGTCTGGGTTCATGGAAGCCCTCACTGTCCTGAACACCTCAGCTCATGGTCTTCGTCGTGCCAGACCCTTCGGTGAGCGGAGTACTCTGGTCCTGGGACCTCAGCGCGTGGTAGTCTCCAGCATCTGGAGGTGTTCGACCCGGAGGGTGCACTCGTCCTAAGTCACTGGCTTCGGTAGTGAGAACAAACATCGGCTTCTCCCATAAAGAAAATTTCCCTCTTCTAACTCGGTAGCCAGATGCTTGCTGAGCCAAAACATTCGCAACTGAATTGGCCTCTCTTTACACATGAGAAATGTCGAAGTTGTAAAAAGTAGCAACTATGTCCATGCACTTATCCATGTAGCTGTTCAGCAAGCCGTTAAAACATTGAGCACTCTTAGCCACTTGCTGCACTAATAACAGGGAATCACCATGTGCATGAACATGTTTAACACCCATGGATTCCAATAATTCAAGCCCTAGTAGTAAAGCCTCGTATTCAGCTTGGTTATTAGTAGAAGGAAACTATAAATGAGCCGAGGTTTGAAAGTGCGCTCCGCTAGGTGATACGAGCACCACTCCAATACCTTTGGCATTTTTGCAAGCTGAACCATCAAAGTAAAGTTTCCACGGCACTACCTCAATCAAAGCAACATTATCGCTCCAACTGACATCTATGCGGTGAAATCATATTCAATCAAAGCGTAAGCCCACTTTCCGATTGTTCCACTTAGAATCGGCTTTTGCAACATGTGTTTTATAACATTGGTTTGGCAAATGAAAACACATGTAGTTGGGAGAAGATAGTGGCGCAATTTGGTACACGCGTAGTAAAGTGATAAACATAAATGTTCCACAAACACGTACCCGGTCTCGACGTCCAGCAGGTGGCGGCTCAAGAACATGATGATGTACTCTTTTCCTTCTACCTCCTGGGTTAGCATGGCCCTAATCACGCTATCTTCAGCAGCGATATATAGCCAAAACGGAATCCCAGCTTTGGGTGATCTCACCACGGGCGGCGATGACAAGCACTCCTTGATTTTCTCAAAGGCTCTTTGCTGGATTGCCCCAAGTGAACTCGGCCTCGTTCTTTAGCCAGAGTATGGGGACAAAGGCATCAATCTTGTCGGACAAGTTAGATATAAAGCGATGCAAATAGTTCATCTTGCCTAGCAACATTTGCACATATTTTTTGCATGTCGGTGTCGTAACATTTCTAATCTTCTCAAGCCTCTTAGGATCAATCTCTATGCCTCTTTCATGAATCATGAAGCCTAAGAACTTACCCACCGACACGCCAAAAGCACATTTGAGTGGGTTCATTTTTATGCCATACTGTCGCATCCTATCAAAAACAACTTTCAAATCAGTTAAATGGTTTCCCATAGCGTCTGATTTGACTACAACATCATCAATGTAATCTTCTAACATAAATCCTAGCAAGTCATGGAAGATCAAGTTCATAGCACGCTAATATGTGTAGTGGCACCAGCATTCTTCAAACCAAAAGTCATAACGACCCACTCGAATAAACCGATGAAACTAGGGCATCGAAAGGCTGTCTTGTAGATGTCCTCTTCAGCCATAAAGATTTGATTATAACCAGCATTGCCATCAAGAAAACTTAGTACCTTGCATCCTGAAGCATCGTTGATCAGCATGTCGGCTATCAGCATCGGATACTCATCCTCCAGAGTGGCCCTGTTCAGATCCCTCAAATCAATACGTACTCATATCTTGCTGCTCCCTTTCTTCTCTACAGGCACAATGTTAGCGAGCCATTCTGCGTACCTGCATGGCCTAATAAATTCAGCTTTGAGTAGTCATTGTACTTCTTCTTTAACTCGGTCATAGACGGTCGAGTTAAAGTGATGAGGAGGCTGTTTATAAGGCCTAAATATGGACTTGATAGGTAGCCGATGCTCTACGAGCTCGCGGCTTAGTCCCGACATCTCTCTATACTCCCATGCAAAACAATCGACATAAGACCAAAGTAACTTTATTACTTCGGCCTTTTCATCAGGCTGTAATTGTTGGTTTACAAAAGTCGACCTTGGGATGCTGCCATCACCTATGTCAACTTCTTCTAAAGGATTGGCCGACCCAAAAACCTTGTCCTAATTTCTCTACTTCGCTAAAGTCCTCGATGGCTTCAACGATACTGTCTTTAGTAGACCGATATTGCTCTACACGAGACTTTAGCCAATCCAAATTACCCTTGCTAGACATGAATACTAATATAAAAATAGTCGTGCTACACCAGCTGGCTTTACAGACACTGGTACAAAACGTCCTCCGGACATGCTAACAAAATCGTAATCCGAAAGATCTCTACCTGACAGGCACTCCACCTTGTTGTGAATGGAGTCAACTGACACATCGGCCAATGCCACTTGGGACGAAGTGTCTGCGGGAATGACCTCTACTTCATCGCCGTCCCACTGAATTAGGCAGTGGTGCAGAGTAGAAGGATTGCAGCAATTTGTGTGAATCCAGTCGCGCCCAAGCAGTACACTGTAGTTACCTTGCACATCGACAACGAAGAATTCTGTTGGCAATGTCTTGTTGTCTACTGTCAACTCCATGGAGAGCACGCCGTTGGCCTCAGAACTCTCGTCGTTGAAACCAGTGACCATCAAGTCGGTCTTCTTCAGATCATCCTTGTCCCTGCCAAGTTTCTTCAACCGTGAGTAGGGCATTAGGTTAACAGTGGCGCCACCGTCAACAAGCATCTGGGAAATTGGATTTCCATCAATGTGACCTCTGACGTAGAGAGGCTTCAGATGGCGAGCCGAGTCCTTGGGCTTCTCAAAAATAGCGTTGTGCGGGCCGAGGTTCAACTGAGCGACCTCGGCCTCGTCCTGTGGTGGGGAAAATTCAGCGGGTAGCGTGACGACGTTGGAGTCCATCACCGAGGGTGCGGGACCCTCGGAGACGGGCAAGTAGTCATCGTCGAGCAAGTCTTCTTCGTTGTCTCTTGGACTAGGATCTAGATTGGTCATCTCAATCGGCTTAACTTTCCATATATGTCTCGTAGTTGGTCGAGGGTAGATTTCTTCAAAAATAGTGTCGTGCTCATCCTCGGCCTTCTTCTCGCGCATCTCCTGTGCCCGTAGTCGTTATAGGTGCCTCTTTTGTGATTTGGACATGCCTGGAGGTGCCCAAGATGGTTCTGGCTTGGTGCCAGGTGCCACTGCCTGGTTCCTGTCAACTCTAGCTGAAGTGGTACTTCCCACCTTGTCCTCCCACACTTTGTATTCAGAGGAGCCTTCGCTGTGGACCCCGGCAATCAGACCAGCCTCGTTCGCCCGATCGAACAAAGCTCCAGTGTGGGCTTCAGCCGAAGCAGGGGGCTCACCTCTGTCAGACTTCGGCGATGGGGCCTTCGGGGTTGGGACTTCCTGAGACCCTACTCTGGCTGTGATAGCTTCAGACTTCTTTTCCTTTGCCCCTTCGCGTTCGTACCCTTCGACTTGCTGAGCATATTCAGAGGTACTAAGGACAGCCTACGGACGATGCCTCCTTTTGCTGCGTCTGTTTGTCCCTGCCATTCATAACACTCCAAAGGAAAACAAGGCATAGTGTTAAGTTGCGGAGGGTACTCCGGTTGTGATACATATGGAGCCCACGGAGTCCCTGCCCAGTTGTACGGCGGAGGCATCGGCGGCTCTAGTGGCTTCGCCAACTATGGGCCCAACTCGTTCCCCGGGGGGGTTCGGCAAAGTCGATGGTGTCTCGGACAATATCAGTGAGGGGTCCTACCAGGCCAGAGGTACGTTCATCTATTGTGGGCAGAAGCCTCCTGTCGAAGGGTTCATCCAGAGTGGTGCAGGGTTCGGCCATTGGGGCCTGAACTCACTCCGCATGGGGTTTGGCCAGTGGGGTCCGAAGCTACTATATGGTGGGTTCGGCCACTGAGGTCCAAAGCCACTGTATGGAGTGTTAGGCCACTATGGCCTGAAGTCACCGTGCGGAGGGTCTAGCCATTGTGGTTCGAAGCCATCATGAGGAGGGCTTGGCCACTGTGGTCCGAATCAACCCTCCGGATGCCTTGGGCCCTTCGGTTGACTTAGTTTCTTAGCGCGGGGGCTTGTTTCCTTAGATTTTCTTTGGTGGTTGTTTAACAGCATCTTATACGTTACCTTTGGCTTCTTGCGAGCCCTAGCCGAAGGAATGATAATGTTATGCTTCCACACTCCCACCTCAGGGTTCTTAGGTACGAGTGTGCGTATGCACGGCTCTTTGAATATTACAGCCTTCCCTTTAGTCAACTCAGCCTGTTCTAGCCGAATCAACACCTTCTACTCGTCGAGGTCAACGGCGCTGATGGGGAATGGATCTTTGTCCAGCTTCATTTTTGGATTGTGGTCTATTTTCATTCGTCCTTCTTCTATGGCCGATTGAACCTACCGCCGAAAAACATTGCAGTCATTAGTATTATGTGAATGCGAGTCATGCCACTTACAGTATGGATGTTTCTTCAACTCATCGGCAAATGGAATGACTTGGCCTTTAGGCAACTTGAGAAGCTGGTTCATTAAGAGAAAATCAAATATTTTATCACACTTAGTTATGTCAAATGAGTACTTGACCTCACTAGGTCGATTCTTCGTGGGAGACAGTCGTAACTCGGAGCAAGTGATAGGTTTACTCTTAGCGTTCCAAACCCATTCGGCCACGTACATGTCGGTCGAATCCTCCTCTTCTGATTCCTCCTCATTAGAGTGTTCCATGACGTGGATTTCAGCCCTAGGCTTGTTAAACATCTTGATAAACTTTTTATTTTTTGCTCGGCCTTCCTGGATCAGAGCCTGCTGCAAAACTTGGCTAACCTCTAAGAAGTTCTGGTTGTCTAGTTTTTCTTTAATCTCGGAACGCAACCCGCTAAATGCTAGATCCGCCAAATCTCTTTCTGAAATATTAAGGCTAAAACATCGTTTTCTAGTGTCCCCAAAACGCTTGATATATTCAGAGACGCCCTCGTTAGACTTCTGCCTAACCGATGTCAAGTATGAGAGCCTAAGTTCTGTCTCACCCATATAAAAGTAGTCATGGAATTTTTGTTCTAATTCATCCCACGTCTGGACGGATTTCGGAGGGAGTGCCGAAAACCAAGTGAAAGCGGTGCCGGATAGCGAGAGAGAAAAAAGTCCAAGTTTCAGAGCGTCCGACCAACTAGCCTCTCCGCACTGTGCTAAAAGTTGACTAACATGCTCTAGTGTGGTTTTGTTTCCCTCGCCGTCGAACTTAGTGAATACGGGGATTATATAGCCACGGGTGTAGGGTATTGTATCGAAATGATCGGGATATGGCTTCCGGTAAACCCTAGCCCGACCCTAGGCACGAAACTGGCGCATTCCCTAAATAGTGTGCGGATTCGCTCCTCTAGGTCATCTTGGCCTACTGCCTACGCACGTCTCTCGTGCGGGGGCGCGACACATGGTGGGATATCGGCATGTCGGCCATGGGCATCTTCCCTATGCGCTAGCTATACGACGTGCTTGATCCTAGGTGCCTGTGCATGTGGTGCGTGGTGGTGCGTGGTACGTGGTGCTAGATTGGCCCTAAGAATAATGACTAGTCTCAGCCACTGGTGTTGAGGCCGGAGACAACGGTCTTGCTAGTGCTACCGTCAGTTCTGTTGTACACATGATTTACTGGAGGCATACTAGCAATAGGGGCTGATGGTATGGCCTTTGTAAAGCCGAACCTCCTAAGTGTCACCTCTACTTGGGAGCTAACTGCCGAATCTAACCGGTTGGCTAGCGAAGCGCTAACGGCCTGATCTACAGATGCGGCTATTTTTTGCTCAATCTCTAAAGAAGATAAACGGGGCGATATGGGTGTTACCTGGATCCGAGCAAGGTCGGGGGCGATGAAGTCACGCTTGATGAAGCCCGTGCGTGTCTTGACGTAGCTCCCAAGCATCATGTCTTGGAGCACCCTCAACTTTTCCTCGATCTCTCCTCGGTCTTCTGTGGGAATATATTCAAGAGTAGGTGTTAGGATGTTGCGGTTGTCGATATCCGTGCCTCCTATGGTGTCCATCGGTGGTGTAGACGTAGCAGTCATTGTAGATGTACCGGTGGCCGATGTAGACATACGCATCATGTTGGAGTAGCTTCTCCCCAGTGGAGTGACCAAAAAGTGTGTTGACACGAAAACGTGCCCCGCACTTGGGTTAGTTCGATGATCCAAAACTATGTGGATATTTAGGGACAAGCCTAAGCGTAACACAACACTGACGTCGCGTTCAGATTACACAAAATAATCCAATTAGCCGAAAGAAATATATTAAACAGAACAAATCAGCAAACTGAGCAGAGCCTGACTGATTTGATGTATAGTGTGAAGGGTGTCACCGAAGGGTACCTTCGACGTCTGTTGCGAAGTGTCCCGCCGAAGGGTACCTTCGGCGTTCGGACTGATCTGGCCGAAGATGAACTCTGAACAGATCTTGACGAGACAATCACCTCCGAACAACGGGGTTCGGTGTGATATCTCTGATACAGTGAGATACAACCTAATGACTTAGGCGCAACACGCGATCGCGACTTCGTCCGGAGTGGAGTACGAGCGTGGCGAAGCCTGTCGTGACGAAGTCTGTTGGCGAAGCGTGTTGGCGTGCGGTCGAAGCAGCAGTCTCGCCGAAGGGTGTTCTAGTAACCTCCAAAACCAATCTCTCAGCTCTGGACACCTTCGATGAAGTAGCTCCGAACGTAGGTAACCTGCAACAGAGTAGATTTGAAGTACCAATTCGACCTGAGGACTGAATTCTACTAAGTGTTGCAGTAGGAGTAAAGATAGCAATCTATTACGCAGATTAGCAGATACTTCACAAGCGAAGTAACAAGTCGATAGCAATCTATTACGTAGATTAACGGAGACTTCACAGGCGAAGTAACAAGGATTACCACTCTTCCGAAGTGGCCATCGGAGGGCTTCCAGGCAAACCCACGAAGAGTACAGAAAAGTGAAGATAAAGTAAATACGATCCAAAACTAGGGCTTTGTGGTTGATTTGTGTTCGGGGGGGCTTCTTAACCGGCCTCACCCCTATATTTATAGGTGCTAGACTTCTAATCTCTAAGTCTAATCTGTTATGACTCGGCTGAATTACGCGTAGAGATAAACACTTAGCCACAATCGGATCCAACTCTATCTATGCGCGAAGTGGGCCTTTGGCCAAGCCCGCCGATGTCTGCTCCTCTGGCCGAAGTTTCGGCGGCGTGGGCCTCCAAAGGCCTCTTGGCCGAAGGTTGTGGGCTGGCTGGAAGCTTTTGGAGCTCGTAGCCCAATGGTCCTTCAGCCCTGTAGGGCTTCAGCCTAACTCGGGACATGTGCATTTTCGCCCCAAATTACCAAAATTGATATTTTTACAATTCTAATAATTGATGCCATTTTTTGCTATCAACACCCTCGTCCCTAGCAAGAAGAGCCTCGAACTCCGCCGCCATCACCATGTCTACATCCTCTTCCTCTTCAGATTGCTCCAGCCACGAGAAAGGAGATTTCCAAGGAGTAAGGGCCTTCGGCTTTTGGACCACCTTCTTTGCAAGCGTCTTCACCAATCCCGAAGACCCCACCTCCGCCTTCCTTTTCTTCGGAGCCTGGTCCGAGGCGGACTAGTCTGGAAGGGTTGGGGGTTCAACTCCGAGCACACTCCATACTCGGTTGAAATGCTCCCAAGTCCCGACCAACTTCACCATCCACTCCTTTTCAACGAGTGTAGGGGCTCTGAGAACCTTCTCCGCAACTCGGACGATTTGTTCTGGAGTAAAGGTCAAACACGGAGCTGAAAGATAAGATATCATTTTGATTATGTCATTTCTGTAAAATCAATACTGTGTGCAAAACACTTTGATGTAGGATATATGAAAAACCTACCTGCAGAGCTTGAAGGAATCTTCTGAAGTCCCCCTCCAGGTTTTCTTCGTAGTTGATCGGCCAAGCAACCATTATTAGAGGAGGGATTCGGAGTCTGATAAACTCCTCCGCCAAGTTGCGCATGCTCATGCGACAACTAAAGGAGTGCAACAATCCGAGACAGACTTGAAGCTGGCTTGGGTCTGGTTGGACATCTGCTTTCCTCCGGTAGAAGATGTCCTCCAAGCATCTAGCGAAGGCACAGTCTGTTCCTACCTCAGTGTAGAACAAGCGAAAAAACCAGTCGGAGTACCATTTGTCATTGATGGCCTTCGCTGGGAACCGGTCCTCGAACTCGTCACGGAGTTGGGAGTTGATGCTCCTGAAGGTGATCACCATCTTCTCCCCTCTGACTCCGGTGAAGGTCTTCGGCTGGAACGAAGCTTTATGGAGAGCTGCAAAGATCTCTGCTCTCCTGGCGCATCCTTTGGCCCGCATCGCCCATTCAAAGATGGTCAGACGAGCAATTGCATTTGGGGAAAGTTGGGGAAGTGACAAAGAACAACCTCAGTACCTCAGAGAGGAAATCTACCGCCAGAAGTCCCAATCTGGCTTGGAAGAATGCCTCGAATACTACCACCTCCCCAGCGCAAGGTGCTGGGATCACCTCCTTCCCAGCTTGGCGAACTTTGACTCCGGGCCCCATCTTCCCGGCGATTGCCACAGCAATCGACTTCTTGGAGCACGACGACGCCCCAAGCTATACAATTGATCCGTATACTGGGGAGACGCCAGACGAAGCTCATAAGCACCGACCGGGCGAGGGTTATCTGAAAGCCCTGCCACCATCGCCATTGCTTGTTGTCGGGCCAAGGTTGAAGCAGGAATGGGAGCTTTGTGGATTGTCTTCGCCATCGGAGAAAAAGAGAGTTTGCGAAGATGAGCTCAGGAAGAAGAAAGGTGAAATGTGAAAGTAGTCGGTAAAGTATCTGAAATTTACCTTTACTTTCTTATTTATAGCAGGGATTCCTTGTACTGTACGTTACAGTGCGCCGTTTGATTGCCCTGTTACATCCCCGATACCATCATAATTTCTAAAAACGTTTCATGAGAAGTTATAACCCACAGAGATGAAACGACTATTAGCCTCCTTAGAGAGTAACGGCTCTATTTCCGAGTCTAACGTCTTTGAAGTCTAGCGACCTTGAATACTAATGGCTATATTAGCTCGGAAAAAATCTATCTCCGAAGATATTTTCGTGAATGTCTCCGCACAGAAGTTGGTCCGAAGACCCTCAACTACCGAATGTTTCTAATGATGGTAAAGTTTTTCAAGTTGCTTTCTAAATTGTAAGCATGAAATTATTTCTTGCGTATACTGCCCTCGTCATTGTATAGACAATTCAGAGCGAAGTATTCGAGGGGCTACTGTTGGGGGGAAATATTTCATCCTCTAGAAGATGAGGACACTTTCATGTCAACACAAGTAGAAGAAACATAGTCAGAAACTTTGGTCTCCGAAGATCCTAAAAACATCAAGGCTCCGTCAGATTCGGAGCCCTAAACAGCAGAGTCCTCCATCGAGGCTTTAGCACAATGGAGACTCCCGAAGCCTCTTCACCCGAAGGGGGTTGCCAACAAGGATAGAAGATTTATATTCTCACTAATTAGACTAGTCTTTTAATCTTTTACCCCTATGAAGAATATTAAAAAGTATATTCTTAGTCTATTGTAATTAGAGGGTAAAGAAGTCTTTTCTCATGTATTTGGTCTATAAATACCCCTCTTCACTCTATAAAGGGTATCGAATACTCAGATATTCAATACACAATTCGAACGATATCAAGCTATTATCCATCTCGGAGGCTTGGAATAGTTTACTCAAACAAACACTTCGTTTGTCAAACACTTAGTTTCCTAAACCTGTTAGCGTAATCTTTTACGCCAACAATTTCCTAACCCATTTTTTAGAAATCCATTTTACTATTCGAAATGGTGGGTCAATTTTTTCAGGCTTTCTGATGAGGACAACCCTACCAATGATACAACCATACATGAATACCAAGATACAATTATTCGAGTTCGAGCACGACGATTAAATCTCCAAGTCAACTCGTTTCTAAGTATCTTAGTAAATTATCTTGGGAATAAATTACTACCTAATATTATTATTATTGTTAGGAACCATGGAGATGATGAAAATCACTTGGAGATAAACAAAGAGTTGGAGAAGATCCAGGAAGGACGTCCAATCCAATTTGAGAATCCAATCCAACTACAATTCGTGTCCAACTCGGATTCTAGGAGCAGCATGCACTAAAATCATCGCCCAGGCCGCATAAGGACTCCGTTCTTGATGTTCCACCTAGCCACGGAAAGATAACTTAATAACCTTTCCAATTCCGTCAGTTTCATCTCCAAATTCGTTCTAGATCAACAGGAATCGTCAAAATAAGATAGAGTCCAGAATCTGTCGGCATGTTGTTTTCTGCGTTATTGGGCCTTTAGGCCGTGTATCCAGTTGAGCCCATTAGGGGTGCATCCCAAACTACTATATAAGGTGTTTCTACATCCATATAGGGTTTTTGGGGTTTAGTTTACACGTTGCTTTGATAGTCGCTGCTTCGTCGGATTTGTATGTGAACCCCAATTCCCATAATCCAATAGAATTTTCAGTTCGATTGTGTTTTCTGCGTTCTTACTTGTGTTCTTCGATTCGCAGGCAAGGATTAGCCTTCTTGGTGAGGTCAGTCAGGCTGTGCTTAGTTGATAACTAACGGAGCAGTGGTGTAGTGATTGCAAAGTGGTGTAGTGATTGCAAGGGCCGATCTCGTGGGTCGGAAGCCGGATCGTCAACGTCGAGTTCTCCACAAATCGTTGTTTATCCCCCACCTGACGGAAGATCGGGCACCCCCCTCCTCCATCAAGTGGTATCAGAGCTTGGTTTACCGTCAGGTTCGTGTATCTTAGATTAGATTGATTTCATATTCATCCCATAGTCCAGAAAAAGCCAACAAAAAATTTGTAGTCGTAGGTTTTCCCCAATCCAAGATCATTCCTAGCCTTTGCATGTTTTGGTTTCAGGGTCCGTAGTATTGAGATTGTGTCCTTGGTCAAGTGTGGTTGCTGGTTAGTATTGTGATCCCTTTTTCTAAATCCCTTATACTAGCCACCACCCATAAATCCCCTTTAATTTGCAATTCGCGTCCGAACTAGAACCTCAAAACCCTGATTTATACCGCCTCTGATAAAACAGTCATATCTTTTGCATACGGACTCCGAATAAGGCAAATAAATAGATTTTCGAAATCTACAGAAAACGTTATATGTAAGTTTTCCTAGCTAGTTAGGTTCGCCGATTTTAGTTTTTCCAAATTCGGCCGAAAAGATTGAGTTTTCCAGCCCCGAAGTTTCTTGCGCAGATTTTTTAGCTCATTTTTATCTACATAGCACTTTTTTGCAGCAAAATTGTATCACATCTTCTTGGTTTGTCTTGTTTGTGCTCCTAGTCAAAAAAAAGTGTCAAAAAAAGAGTTCAAAAAAAGAGTTAAAAATATTGAAAAAAGAAGAATATCGAAAAAAGAGGAGCACTTAGTGATAAGCTGTGAAGATATTAGTTTTGTGTAATGCTGTTTTCGGTACTGTTTTGTGCTGATTTTATCAATCTAATTACCATCCTTTGAGCATCAACCACTCTCTCATTTAAGCCTTGTTGTCATAGGGATCACATTCAGACCAGCAATTAGTACAATTACTCTGGACATTTATTTAATATTACTATCTGTTTCTGAATCGTGTTCCACTAGATTACTCTTATTTAACCACCTAGACTCCACATATATACTTCTGATCAGTGCAGCTTGCGTCTTTGCAATCATATACCACTCTCTTTGGAAGTCACCAACCAGTCAAGAATTGTGCCATGACCAAGATTGTGTCATCCACTGCTCTGTGATGGTAAGAACCTTGTAAGATTGTGGCAAGATGCTTGAGTGTGAGCGAGAATACATTCCACTACCTAATAGTTGATAGGGCTAATATTTTTTCAAGTGTTTTTCCTTTTCTACTAACCATGGCAGGTATGGAAGGTGCGACAAATCATAATCATGGTAACAATGTTTCTTCTATCAAAAGTAAGTTTACCATCCCATCTTTTTATGGTGAATATGATGCTGAAGAATACCTAGATTGGGAGATGACAGTAGCGCATAAATTTAACTTATATCTAGTTCCTGAACAACATAGAGTTAAACAAGCAACTAGTATGTTTAAAAATCATGCTTTAATCTGGTGGGAAGATATAAGTGAACTTGAATTACAACCTGATACATCTGGTCATTTAAAAAGAGCTATGTATTGTAAATTTGTCTCTCCTTCTTATCGTCATGAATTGTGTAAGAAACTACAATGCTTAGTTCAAGGTAACATGTCTGTGAGAGAGTATTATGCTGAGCTTCGTGAGAGCATGACCCGTTGTGGTGTTGTGGAGCACTCGGATGAAACGATGTGGCACTTCTATGATGGATTGAGGCATGAGATTCAAGATATCATTTATTACAAAGAATTTAGTACTCTTAGTTGTTTGTTGCATCTTGCCATCATTGCAGAGAAAGATTTGCAGGAACAACAATACAAGGTAAGAGACTCCTATCCACCGCGAGTGACGAGCACACTGGTACTAACCAAGCCTTTCTCTTCTTCAAGTGTTCATCATGCACCTGCACATGTAACTACACAAACATCAGCAATCATATTGCATTCCATCTCTGCACGAGTTGAGCTATCACGTAAAAAGTCCTTATAGGTACCCGTTGAGGTTGTTTCATCAGCTGAAATAATAGAACACCCTTTGCAATTTGATAATGATGCACTTCACCATGATAGGACTAATAATTATACCGTTGTGCATGAGAATGTGAAATCTACTTTGTTACTTTCAACTTATGATGAAATTGTTAAAAATGATATTGAGACGACAACTAATGAGAGCAAACAACTTGATATTAGATATGAAATTCAGCATGAAATCGAATTAAAAGATTCTTATATCCTTCCACATAAAACTGATCAAACTGAAATTCATAGTCAAGATGTGTGCTATGTTGTGATTTGTGAAACTCCTTATTATTCTCTTACTAATATAGTTTATACTTTGCCATCAGTTATCACTAAGTATTTATCTCATATTGAGCTACATAAGTGTAAATTTGATATGCCTCCCGAGTTATTATCTTATGTTGAGTTACATAAATATAAACTTGTTTTGTCTCCCAAGTATTGGGATAGTTCCACATTTAACGTTGCAGAATTGAAACCAACCATGGGAGCAACAGATGAGTATGAGTCGAGGACGACTCTATTTCAAGAGGGGGGATGATGAGAACATCACCAGTTGGGATAGGATCATGATTCTGAGGAAACAAGTTAAGGTGCATGCTTTCTATGTTAGATTTAATTTTTATATATTTGAACCTCAGATGCTACACCAAGAGATCCGTTCATTTTCAATTTCAGAAATATTTTCTTGGATCAATAGAAGAGATGCATGTATATGGAACTGTTGTATTAACATGGAAGTTGATTGGGGACCAATAGACGTTGAGTCGAGGATGACTCCAGATCAAGAAGGGGAGGATGATGAGGACAACCCTACCAATGATACAACCATACATGAATACCAAGATCCAATTATTCGAGTTCGACCATGACGATTAAATCTCTAGGTCAACTCGTTTCTAAGTATCTTAGTATATTATCTTGCGAATAAATTACTACCTACTATTATTATTATTGTTAGGAACCATGGAGATTATGAAAATCACTTGGAGATAAACAAAGAGTTGGAGAAGAACCAGGAAGGACGTCCAATCCAGTTTGAGAGTCCAATCCAACTACAATTTGTGTCCAACTCGGATTCTAGGAGCAGCGTGCAATAAAATCATCGCCCAAGCCGCATGCAGACTCCGTTTTTGATGTTCCACACAACCACAGATAGATAACTTAATAACCTTTCCAATGCCATCAGTTTCATCTCAAAATTCATTCTAGATCAACAGGACTCGTCAAAACAAGATAGAGTCCAGAATCTGTCAGCATGCTTTTTTCTGCGTAATTGGGCCTTTGGACCGTGTATCCAGTTGAGCTCATTAGGGGTGCACCCCAAACTACTATATAAGGTGTTTCTACAGACATCTAGGGTTTTTGGGGTTTAGTTTACACGTTGCTTTGATAGCCGTCGCTTCATCAGATTTGCAAGTGAACCCCAATTCGCAAATTCCAATAGAATTTTCAGTTCAATTGTGTTTTCTGCGTTCTTGCTTGTGTTCTTCGATTCGTAGGCAAGGATTAGCCTTCTTGGTGAGGTCAATCAGGCTGTGCTTGGTTGATAACCAACGGAGCAGTGGTGTAGCAATTGCAAGGGCCGATCTCGTGGGTCAGAAGCCGGATCGTCAACGTCGAGTTCTCCACAAATCGTTGTTTATCCCCCACCTGACGGAAGATCGGGCACCCGCCTCCTCCATCACTTTCCCTTCTTCCTGTAGTGCTTGATGTTCTTGGTTTTCTAATGTGCTGCCATAGATTTTCATAGCTGCCACATCTGGCGTGTTGGCTCAAATATCTCATATTGATTTTGGTGTACTTGTTGGGGAATGGGGAAGCTATGATAGTCGACAAATTTAAAAATTTCGCCCCAAAGCCCAAGAATCATGTGTGTTGGCGTAAAAGATTACGCTAACAGGTTCACGAAGATTAAGAACTAACAAACAAAGAGTTTGTGATGCAGACTATTCCAAGCCTTCGAATAGGATTATAGCTCGAATTAGTTCGAAGTTGTGTATTGAATATTTGAGTATTCGATGCCTTATTACAGGGTGAGAATGGGGGTATTTATAGGTAAAAACTTTAAGGAAAAGACCTTTTTACCCCTCAATTACAACCGACATAGTGGAAACTATTTCGGTACCCCTAATAGGGTTAAAATGGTAAAAGACTAATCTAATTAGAAAGAAGATAAGTCTTCTATCCTCGCTGGCAGCTATGCACTACGAAGATTGAACCTTCGAAGTTATACTTCGAACAGGAGTCTGGACGGATTCTCCGAGCTTGATCATACGCCAGGCCGGAGTTAAGTCTTGGACTTCGGTCTAGTAAATTGTCTTTGTCTTATAACCTTGAAGATCCTGGGGATGAAGTATTTTCCCCCAACAATAGCCCCTCGAATACGCTTCTCCGAGTAATCTGTAAGGTTAGGGAAGCAGCATACGCAAGAAATATATTCATGCTCAGGGACTTAGCAAAATTTACCATCCTTGGAAGTATTCAGAAATTTACAATATTTGAATCGACTTCCATGCGAAGGTATCATCGGAGCAGCTCCGAAAATAGTCTTTGTGAAGCTAAAAAGACCGTTAGACTCACAAAAATAATCGTTACCCTTTTTTCTCTGAAAGAGTTATGACGTCGCTTCATTTTTGGGAAAATGAATTCTCACGAAGGGCAGCGATGAATGGTAACGGTACAGAAGATGGAACGACATGTATGAACGGTAAAATGCCTGTGAGCATAGACTATAAATAGAGGGACAAGGGTGCGTTTGAGATACTTTACCCACTACTCCTGCATTGTTCCTCTTTCTACTTCTTGAGCTCATGTTTCAAACTCCATCTTCTCTCATGGCGAAGACCAGTCACAAGGCTTCCATCCCTGCTTTGACCTTAGCCAGGCAGCAAGCTATGACGGCCGCAGCAGCGGTGATGCCTTCGGGCAACCCTCATCCGGCCGATCCCCATGACCTTCTCCCGGCGTCTTCAAAGTATTCCGATCAGTAGTACAGCCTGGGACCTTCAACCTGCATGAAGAAGTCCATTGCGGTGGTGATTGTGGGGAAGATTAGTCCGGGGATCAATATTCGCCAACCCAGCCAAGAAGCAATCCCTTCGCCTCGGGCCGCCGAAGAAGTGGTCTTGTTCAAAGCGTTCTTCGAGGCTAGGTTGGGACTTCCCGCAGTAGACTTCCTTTCTTAGGTATTGGAGCTTTTTCATGTTACTCTTCCTCAGCAATCTCCAAATGCCATAGCACACCTAGCCATCTTCGAATGGGTGATGCGAGCCGATGGTTTTGAAGGGAGAGCAGAGATCTTCGCAGCACTCCACAAAGCTTCCTGTTGGCGTAAAAGTTACGCCAACAGGTTCTTAGTAGTTAAGAACAAACAAACAAGAGGTTTGTGCTTTTAGGACAAACTTGAGCCTCCGTAAAGGATAACAACTCAAGAGGTCCGAATATATGTGTTTGAACCACTGGTTCTGGATCCCTCTTACAAGGTACAATGGGGGGTATTTATAGGGAGAAAGGTTTAAGGAATAGACCTATTTACCCTTATATTTCAAATGACCTTCAGTATTATAAACAAGGTTATACACGGTAAAGTGCTGCAGGGTAGATGGATAAGCAGGGCATCCAATCAGTCACGTCTTCCTGCTTCGAAGCCTCCTCTCTCCCTTCGGAGGATCCTCCGAGACTTCGCATCGTGACACCCTTCGACCGTGCTGACGTATCATCGAGCATTAGTCAGCCATCTTCGGGACCTTCTTGGAGCCTTCGGAGGGTTAACCTTTAAGTCCTAGAAATGAAGTAATTTCCCCCAACAGTAGCCCCTCGAATACGCCTTTCTGTAGATAACCTATTTTTTTGAAAGAAGGCAGTATACGAAAGGAACATTTTTAGTTTCGGAAGCTTAAAGGGAATGCGAAGATACTATGATTTAGCCTAGAATATTAAGCCCAATATTTTAAAACGTTCGTCTCCGAATTTTGGCATAGTGGGAAAACTCCCTGGAGCAGCATGGCTTCGGAGCATGAGTGTTACGAAAGCGGTTACGGAGTGCGAACGTCGTGCAGGCGGTTACGAAGTGTCTTTCGTCGTGGCGTCGGTTACGGAGTGTGAACGTCGTGGGGTACCGTCAATATGACCGTTACGGCGCAAATAGCCGTTACCCTCTGTAAAAAAGAAGTAACGGTCGATTTCTTCAGCGGTTGCACGCCGTTCCAATTACCAGCCCCACCTGTCGGCGACGGAAGCCGAACCTGCAGTGTGAAACTTCTCGAAGAGCAGTATAGGTTGTGCGGTTATAAAAGGGGGAAATAGGGATTACTGGAAGTTTTTTACCGCATTCACCGTCTCTGCAATTCACCTTTCTCTTCAACCTCCCGCACCTTCGAGTATTTGAGCACGATGGCGAGAACCAGCCACACAACCCCTTTGGCGGCCAGCACTCTGGCGCAGCGGCAGGCGTGGGCTGCATCAGCAGCTACGGCAATGGCAGGGGGTCCGGGCGGTGGTTGGCCCAAGAACCCTCGGGCGCTCCGTCCGCCCTCCAAGAAGAAGATGGCCCAAAGCTTTGTCATCGGTCAGTCTGTGAGCACCGCGGAGTCTATTGAAGAAGCAGTAGACGGGAAGCTGGGAGCCGGAATGAGGACTCGGGTCCCCGGGACAGAATCGACTCCCCGGCCTCGGAGTGGAGAGGTGGTAGTCTTCGAGGCTTTCTTCGAAGCAGGTCTGGGGCTACCAGCCGTGGATTTTCTGGCAGAGGTACTGGACCTGTTCCACATTACCCTGCCTCAATTGTCCCCCAACGCAATCGTCCGCCTGGCCGTCTTTGAGTGGGCTCTTCGAGCGGAGGGGTGTGAAGGGCGCTCCGAGATCTTCGCAGCGACCCATGAGGCCATCTGCCAGCCGAAGCCTCAAGACGGGCCTGGAGACTCGAAGGTGACAGTGGCCTTCGGCAGTGTTAATTTCTAGCTTCGGCGAGAGCACGCTCTTCATTTCCCTGCGAAGGCCATAAACGATCGATGGTATACAAATTGGATACTTCGGTGGTTTTACGCCGAAGTAGGAGAAGACTCCCCCCTTTCGGGCCCTCTTCAAGAAATCTGGTTCCGGAAGGAAGCGGATATTTCTCCGAACCCTAGCCTGCTCACGACGAGACTAGGGTTGCTAGCTTCAGTGGCTCATCGCATGAGTATGCGCGACCTGGCCGAAGAGTTCGTCGGCCTTCGGATCTCTCCCCTCGGAGCCAGTTGGCCAATCTCCATCCCGCAAGCCTCGGAGGGGGACCTCCGAAACATAGGTACGCCTTTCTCCTGCGGCATTAGTTTATATGAACACATTAATTATACTTATGCTTCTTATACTTTTTTCTTTTCAGCGGCGCCTCTGGCCTTAGCTCCGGACGACATAGTCCGGGCTACCGAGCAAATTCTCGGAGCCCCTTCGGTGGCCGAGAGGCAGAGGAGGCTGGAACTGGTGGGGAGTTGGGAGCGCTCGAACAGGGTGTGGAGAGCCCTCGGCATGGAGCCCCCGCAGCTTCCCGACTTCGCCCCAGCTGGAGCGACGGCTCGCAAGAGGAAAGCAGCGGCCGAGCCCTCTAAAAAAGCTGGCAAGCAACCTGCTCAGAAGAGGGCGGTGAAGCAGCCTTCTCACTTGACGCCCGCTTCATCTTCTTCATCGCCGGACGAGCGGAGCCCAACTCCCGAAGAGACAGAAGACTCCGGGGGCGCTACAGCGAAGGCCTTCGAAGACTATCTTCTGATTGACGAAGATATGGGGGAGGTCCCCACAAACCTCCCCGATAGGGAGGGTGTTAGTGTAACTCCACTGACTCCTCCTGCACCTGCCAACGTGCAAGTGGAGCCAAACCCTACCTCCGACTCGCCTGCACCCGAAGGGGTTCCTGCGGAGGTCGTGGCCCCGGCGGACGAAACCGAGGGTAGGGCTTCGGGGGATGACTTCGACAACATCCTCCGGATGTACGAAGTCCTAGAGGATCCGGCGATCCTTCCTCAAGCGGCTTTTGGAGGTATTTTCCCGGAGCTCTTTCTTTTTTCGTCGGCATTCGCTTGCTATCTGTAGAGTATGTTAATTAATCTTAGTATTTGACATAGGTACCTCTTCAGGTACCGAAGCCTTGGTGGCGCCCGACGTCCCTGCTTCTTCGGAGACGGTCACCCGAGCGGACTCTCCGGCTCCCTTGAGGGCTTCGAGCCCGGTGGTGGAGAACATATCCTTCGGGGCGGACGATGTGCTCCCTGGGACGGAGTTGGCTCCGGCCGTGGCGACCTCGACTACCGAAGGCGCCTCCGACAACGTGGCTCCGGCCGGAGATGTGGCGGCTGAGGATCGGAATGTTCTTGCCTCTCCCCCTTTCGTGCCGGGGAGGGGTAAGAGTATTTCCAGCCTGGGCCTTCGGGTTGACCAAGCAGCACCTTCCGTTGGCAACTCAGAGGACGAGGCTGCAGAGGACGACGCCCGGGCCTTGTCTTGGCTCCCTCTTCTGGCTCCTTTCCTGGAGCATCGGAGCGGCCTTCGAAGGCTCCTGGAGCCCCTGGCTGAGAAAAGCCAAGACATTGCCAATTCGGAGTTGATCTCCGCTTTGAGCGAAGTTAGGGCTTCGAGCCTCAACACGGCCCTCGAAAGGGCTGCCCTTCAGGTATGAAAAAGATACCATAGTTGCTGTATTTTAATGGTCAAAATTTCTTTAGCACTTACCTTGTTTTCCTTGCAGCAATTCGCCCTTGCTAGAGCGGCAGCGCCTTCTAGCGAGGTCGAAATTAACCGACTTAACCGGAAGGTTACAGCTCTTCAAACAGCTCTTGATGACTTCACCGGGAGGTCCCTCAGGCTGAATGAAGAACTTTTGGAAGAACGGAAGGCTAAGGCAGCGTCCGACGAAGCCCTTCGCTCTTACTCCGAAGAAGCCGAGGCTGAACGAGTGGTCCTCCGCGCGGAGGTCGAAAAGCTTCGCCAGGATGCGGCTACTTCGAACGGTCGCCTGGTGGAACTTCAAGGGGCTCTCAGCCAGGTAATGGCTCAGAAGAGTTCCATGATGCTTCGGGTGGCCGCGTTGGATGCAACTGTAGCAAACCTGGAAGCAGCAGAGAAAAAGAATTCCAGTACTGCCGACCGTACCTTGGAAGCTCTTCAGGGTACGTTAGAGTACTTTGGCACCATGTGCCCTTCGACCTCTGCTGCAACCTCCGAGCCGCTCGATCGGAAGCTGACGAGGATCCAGGTGGCTTCGTCGCTGATGAAGAATTCCGGAGTACGGTACGGAGAGATCTCCGGACAGTGCGCTGGCATCGGGGTTCTTCGCCACCTCGAATCTCTTCGGGTTCCCTTCGATTCGGTTAGTGGTTCGTCTCCTGGAGGCTTCGCGGATGATGACCTGCTGCGGCCGTCTTCGGGGGTGGCTTCGGCTTGGGAAGCTTTCCGATCAGTATGGAAGGCCTATCATAAGGTTGCTGCTAAGGCTTGGATCGACGAGGCTCGCCGGCAAAAGCAAGCTCAAGCGAAGCCACCGCTCCCGACTTCGCCAGCGCCTTCGGTCCCCGCTCCGCCAACCGACCCGCAGGTCTAGCCGCTTAGGGTTGTTGTGTACTTGTGGTCTTGTAAGCTTTGCTTAATTAATGAGAAAGTTATAAACAGTACTTGTCTTGGGTGTTCTGCTCTTTTTTAGGTTCTGTCATGCCCTTCGAGCCCTGACTTCGTACTTTTGGAACCTACTGCCGAGCTTCGAAAGGAGTGGGCAGTTCTTGAGAGTTTGAGGCCTTATCGCCGCTCTCGCTTTTCTGTTCCTCGCGGAGACGGGGTGGAAGTTACCCTTGAAGTACGAAGGGATGTTTTGTCTTATATTAAAGAGGAAGAAAAGGAAGAGGGGTCTTCGTCTTCCGAGCCCGTCGACTGGTCTGACTCAGAGTATCAAGCCGAAAACCTTGCTGAGGCCGGCTCCGAAAGGCTCTTGACGTGGGCCGAACTTCAGGAGGAGCAGAAGAAACTGCGAGCCTCGAAGAAAAAGAGAAGTTCCCGGCCTAAAAAGACTTCAAGCTCCGAAGGGCAAAGTAGCCGCAGGGGTAGCTCTAGGGGTCGAAAGGGTCTCCGTTTTTATTTGGGTTTAGATAACAATTTTTCCTGATGTATGAATATAATATTTTAATGTGGAATGCTTCGACAGCATGCTGTGTGACTCCTATCCTCCTACCCCCCTTGTGGGTGGCGGAGCTTTTATCTTATATAAGGGTTCGCTAGGCACAATGATTGCCCGAGCACCTGTATGCTTCGAATTTTTGCACATGTCACCATCGATAAGTAGACAAAAAATTTAAAGTCCTTAGACTCTTCTACGGATCCTAACAAGCCGGAGCCTGGAATCCGTAGGTTGGCCACCTACGGCTCTTTTACAGATACTTCGCACCCGGAGGCTTGAAATTCTGTCTTGTTTAAAGTCATTAGACTCTTCTACGGATCCTAACAAGCCGGAGCCTGGAATCCGTAGGTTGGCCACCTACGGCTCTTTACAGATACTTCGCACCCGGAGGCTTGAATTTCTGTTTTGTTTAAAGTCCTTAGACTCTTCTACGGATCCTAACAAGCCGGAGCCTGGAATCCGTAGGTTGGCCACCTACGGCTCTTTTACAGATACTTCGCACCCGGAGGCTTGAATTTCTGTTTTGTTTAAAGTCCTTAGACTCTTCTACGGATCCTAACAAGCCGGAGCCTGGAATCCGTAGGTTGGCCACCTACGGCTCTTTTACAGATACTTCGCACCCGGAGGCTTGAATTTCTGTTTTGTTTAAAGTCCTTAGACTCTTCTACGGATCCTAACAAGCCGGAGCCTGGAATCCGTAGGTTGCCGGAGCCACTGAACCAATGATTCGTAGCAAGCCCCTTGGGTTTTTTCGAAAAATTCTTGGCTCTGCTAGCATCACCGACCTTCGAATGCGTCCATCCGGAGGGTGGGATGTTCGAAGGGCAAAACAAATCTCAACCCTTTAGCTTTATTTATAAAAGGAGTGTTACAAGTGATTACAAGGAAGCCTTAAGCATAATATCTCTTAAGGTGCTCCGCATGCCACGCATGTTTCAACTCTTCTCCTTCTAAATTAGCTAATTTAAACGAGCCGGGGCGTCCTGAGCGTAAGATAACATATGGTCCTTCCCATTTGTTTCCTAGCTTCCCCGGAGCTATTACATTTCGTAATACTAGATGACCTGGTTTTAACTCAGTTAATTTGACCTTCGGGTCATACCATGTCTTTGTGTGCTCTTGGTACTTCGTCAGGTTGGCGACAGCTCGAAGCCTTGTTTCTTCCGACAAGTTTATTGAAGCACTCCGATCATCTTCATCTTCGTGTTGAATTACGCGAAGTGACTCCCCTTTGAGCTCCGTAGGGGTCATGGCTTCGTCTCCGAAGAGCAACCTGAATGGCGTGAAGCCGGTTGATCTAGTTTGCGTGGTTCGGATAGACCATAAAATTTTGGGTAGCTCTTCGACCCATAGGCCCTTGGCCAATCCGACGATTCGGCGATTTAACCTGGAGAGGATATTCCCGTTGGCTCGTTCGACGGCTCCGTTGGATTGCGGATGTCGCACTGCTGCGAAGCATAGCTTAATGCCCAGTTCTTCACAGAATGTTTGGAAGGTATCAGCTTCGAACTGGGTTCCATTATCCACCGTTAATTCTCTGGGGACTCCGAACCTGCATATAATATTCTGCCAGAAGAACCTTTGCACATTCTTTGATGTCATGGCTGTTAGCGGCTCTTCTTCCACCCATTTTGAGAAGTATTCTATCGCTACGACCGCAAATTTCAATCCGCCTTTTGCTGGTGGGAAAGGGCCTATGAGGTCCATGCCCCATCTAGCCATTGGCCATACCGGGGCAATAACTTGAAGTTGAGCTAGTGGGCGATGGCTCCTTCTGCCCATCCATTGGCAGCCTTGGCATGTTCGAACTAGGTCTTCGGCGTCTCTGACGATCGTCGGCCAATAAAAACCTTGCCGGAGCGTCTTGCCTGCTAGTGCTCTAGGAGCTAGATGACCTCCGCACAGCCCCTCGTGGATGCCTCGAAGTATGTCTTGTCCTTCAGGTTGAGAGATGCATCGAAGCAGTGGTGAGCATACTCCGGCTTTATATAGTACTTCCCCAATAAGTTCGTAATTTCGAGCTCTCGTTTGCACTCTTCGAGCTTCTGGGCCTTCCGGAGGGTCATTGCTACCTTGCAACATAGTTATTATTGGAGTTCGCCAATCCGTAGCTTCAATACACATTACTTCTGACGAGGGTATTTGGTCAGCTGCTGGCTGCTCTAACTCTTCATAGAAAGCGCCCTCCGGGAGGTCTACTGCTCCTGCTGCGGCTTTTGCAAGAATATCTGCAAGTTGATTTTCTGCTCGCGGTATGCTTCGAACTGTAAACCCTTTGAATGCTGCTTCTGCCTTGCAGATTTCTTGAAGGTATTGCGCGAGATGTGGGTTTTTTGCTTGGAAGCTTTTATCAATATGCCCCGCGACGACTTGGGAATCTGTCTTGATCATTATCCTTGTAGCTCCGAGTGCTTTAGCCTTTCGGAGGCCTAGCAAGATTCCTTCATACTCGGCGACGTTATTAGTGGTTCGAAAGTTAAGCCTTGCAGAGTACATTGCCTTTTGTCCTGATGGTGACAAGATTACTACCCCTGCTCCGGCACCTGATGCTTGATAGGCTCCGTCGGAGAATATTGTCCAGAAACCGTCGGAGGGTTCTTTCGGAGTCCATACTGCAGATGGAGTCCACTCTGCTACGAAATCTGCTATAATTTGAGATTTAACGGCCGTCCTTGCTGTGAAGGAGATTTCGAAGGGTGCTAGCTCGACTGCCCACTTTCCAACCCTGCCTGTGGAATCTTTGTTTCGGAGCATATCTCCAAGAGGATACGATGTAGGGACAATAAGGTTATGCGCCAAGAAATAATGCCTTAGCTTTCGCGAGGCCATTACTAAAGCATAAGCAAACTTTTCAAGCTCGGAGTATCTGATCTTGGCTCCTGATAATGCCTCCGAGACAAAATAAACTGGGTTTTGTACCAGCTTGTCTTTGAGCTCGACTTCTCGGACCAGTACTGCGCTTACTGCTGACCCTGTCGCTGCAAGATATAAAAGCAATGTTTCCCCTGGAAGAGGAACAGTTAAGGTTGATAATGTTCCAAGGTAGGCTTTTATCTCTTCGAAGCTCTTTTGGCACTCCGGCGTCCAGCTGAAGCTTTCGGAGCCTTTGAGTGCCTTGAAAATTGGGAGGCTTCGCTCTGCCGATCTGGACAGGAACCTGCTGAGTGCTGCTAGCCTTCCTACTAGCTTCTGTACTTGCTTCAAATTCTCGGGTGGAGCCATTCTTTGCAGTGCACTTATTTGCGTTGGACTGGCTTCGATCCCCCTGCTCGAAACTAAGTACCCTAGCAGCTTCCCTGCTTGTGCCCTGAATATACATTTTTCGGGATTGAGGCGTACTCCACATGTTCGGAGGCTCTCAAAAGTTTCATCTAAATCTATGCTATGCTGATGCTTTTGAGCACTTTTTATTACAATATCGTCCATGTAGGCCTCGACATTGCGGCCTATCTGATGGCCTAAAGCTTTAGCTATTAAGCGAGAAAATGTGGCTCCGGCATTCCGTAAACCAAAAGGCATTCTTACATAGCAGAATACTCCTGAAGGAGTTATGAAACTTGTCTTGGCCTCGTCTTCTTGCTTCAGCCATACTTGATGGTACCCGGAGTATGCATCGAGGAAGCTTAATAGTTCGGAGCCGGCTGTGGAATCTATTAATTGATCTATTCGGGGCATTGGGTAGGGGTCTCGCGGGCATGCTTTATTTAGTGATGTGAAGTCAATACACATGCGCCATTTGCTGGAATCCTTCTTTCTTACAAAAACAGGGTTGGCCAACCACTCGGTATGGGCCACTTCCCTGATAATGCCAGCTTTTAACAATTTTTCCACTTCGGCCTTGGCTAAATTTGCTCTTTCTGTTGATAGCTTTCGGAGCCCCTGGCGCACTGGCTTGGCCTTCGGGTTGACGAGCAGACTGTGCTCGATGATGCTTCGGTCGACCCCCGTGATATCTTCGTCGGTCCAAGCAAACATGTCTAGATTCTTCTTGACGACTTCTTCTAATGAGGCGGTTATCTCCGGAGATAGCCCCTTGCCGAATTTTATTGGGTACTCTTTGCCGTCTTCTGAGATTATTCTTGTCTCGACATCACCCTCCGGGCTTGGTTTGAGCGAGGATCCCTTAGGGGGGCTCAAGGCTTCTGGTACTTCTTTGGCGCTCTCCCCCACATTGTGCACTTGTCGAGGGTCCAATGGCTGCCCGTGGCCATATTCTGTCCTTCTGGCTACAGCTTGGTCTCCTGAAATAGTGAGCACTCCACCTTGTGTGGGCATTTTGAGACAAAGGTAGTTGTGATGCGCTATAGCCCCGAATTGGTTTAACATCCCTCGTCCGAAGATAGCATTGTAGGCGTAGGGGGCATCCACCACGTCGAAAATCACCTCTTCTACTCGGGCCAGCGGCCCCTCTCCGAAGGCAACCTCGAGGCCTATTTGGCCGAGGGCATCGAGAGGCGGTCCTGAGAACCCTTGAAGTGGCCGGGCTGCAGGGAGTAGATGCTTCCGGGGTATACACATCTGGTCGAAGGCTTGAACGAAGAGTATGTCTGCGGAGCTTCCACCGTCCACCAGGATCCTCCGAACATCAGCCCCTGCTATATCGGCAGAGATGACTAATGGGTCAGCATGGGGAAACTTCACCCCTACTGCATCGCTGGCTGTGAATGAGATGGGTACACGGGACCATTCTGGCATCCCTTCAGCGGAACTTGAAGTCCCAATGTGCCCAACTTCACGGACGTACTCACGGCGCTGTCTCTTGGACATGCTGCCGAGGGTCCCTCCTCCGGAGATGGGTAGGACCACTCTCTTGCCGCGGTCTTGCGGATCTTCGTGCCTTGGTGGTGGCATAATACTGGCCACCGGTAGCCGTATGGGGGCTTCGAGGGCACCGGCTCGGGCCACAGCTTGAACAGGCTCCGATCGTGCCGTAGGTGGAGCGCGGTCCGAAGTACCCCTCCTGGTATTTCGGTCAATGTATTCACCCCGAAGGGTCAATATCGTCTTGCAGTCCTTCGTGTCATGGCTTCTATTATCGCCATGCACGCAGCAAAAATGACTCTGGCGCCTTCCAGGCACCCTTTCTTGAGGTACTGATGGCCCAGCCTTAAAATTTTTTACCTGCTGGAAACTGGCCGGTGCCTTCGAAGCTGAAGGTGCAATGTTTAGTACTTCCGAACGGAAATGCTTTTTTCCTCGCCTATACTCGCTAGGGTGGCTGTCTTGTGGAGGTTGTGGTGGAGCGGTGGCCTCTGGCTCCCTTTTGACTTCCCGGAGGGTGGGTAGTGCTGCCTCAGCTCGCCGAAGGCATCCTTCCTCTGCCTTGGCATATTGCTCGAAGTATGCCATGAGTTGTGCTACGGATGTTACCGGCTTCCGATGGAGTTTGCTGAGGAGGTCGGGGTTCAGCACCCCTTCTCGGGCAGCATCAACTACCGAAGAGGTAGTAAGGCCCTTGATCTGTGACTTGGTGTGGGCGAAGCGTGTGAAGTACTCTCGGAGGGTTTCTCCCTCCCGCTGCTTTACTTGGAACAAACTTCCCGTGGACATTGGGGCCACGAAAGTGCCTTGGAAGTTGCTCACGAACTTCTTTTTGAGTAGTTCCCATGACTTGATCGATCCTGGTTTTAGGGACCAGAACCACCGGAGCGCCACACCTTCGAGAGCGAGTGGGAAGCATTTTGCCATGGTGCTTCGTACCCCTCCGCTTGCTTCTATAGCTAGGGCGTAGGAGCGGGCGAACTCTCCGGGGTCCGACCCCCGGAGTACTTGTGCAGCTTCGAGGCCTTGAACTTGGGGTCGAAAGGCACTCTCTGCAGATCAGGGTGCAATGGAGACTCATTGTCGAAGGACGCATTCTCGGCCTCTTCTTGGACTTGTATAACTTCTGGGGGGTTGCGGCCTCCATCGTCTGGAGGCCCCCTTGGAGTTTCAGTGGAAGCTTGAGTGCGGAGTCTGTCGGCGGCCTCCTGCCTCCATCTGGACACCTCCTCCTAAAGCCTGGCTAGCTGCGTAGCCTCGGTTTCGGGAGGGCCTTCGTCTTCGTCGGAGGGAACTTCAGGGTCTTGGCTTGCTGCGTAGTCGGTCTGAAGCATTGTAGGGGGGGGTAGAGGGCCCCGGGGCGCTCGACGCCCATCGGTTCCGGCAGGAACCGTCGGATTAGCTGAGGGTCCGGCTCCGTTGGTCCGAGGGGACCTTCGAAGGGGACCTGCAGCTTGACCACGCTTCGGAGGCATGGTTAGTCGATGAGGTGTCTTGGAAATGGAAGGCTTCGAACGACTCGAGGGGGTCGAGGGAAGGCCTTCGGGCTGCACTAAGAAGCCCTTAACTGAAGGGTGCGCGGAATCTCAGGATTCCGAGGCTCCCCCCGTAAGTTTTCTTCAGAGTGCAGTCAGCAGTAGAGAACAAGCTTTTAGAACTTGGATCCCCACGGACGGCGCCAACTGTTGGCGTAAAAGTTACACCAACAGGTTCTTAGTAGTTAAGAACAAACAAACAAGAGGTTTGTGCTTTTAGGACAAACTTGAGCCTCCGTAAAGGATAACAACTCAAGAGGTCCGAATATATGTGTTTGAACCACTGGTTCTGGATCCCTCTTACAAGGTACAATGGGGGGTATTTATAGGGAGAAAGGTTTAAGGAATAGACCTATTTACCCTTATATTACAAATGACCTTCAGTATTATAAACAAGGTTATACACGGTAAAGTGCTGCAGGGTAGATGGATAAGCAGGGCATCCAATCAGTCACGTCTTCCTGCTTCGAAGCCTCCTCTCTCCCTTCGGAGGATCCTCCGAGACTTCGCATCGTGACACCCTTCGACCGTGCTGACGTATCATCGAGCATTAGTCAGCCATCTTCGGGACCTTCTTGGAGCCTTCGGAGGGTTAACCTTTAAGTCCTGGAAATGAAGTAATTTCCCCCAACACTTCCTGCCAACCAAAAACTTACCAAGGCTTTGGAGGAGAGAAGATAGTAATTGCCTTCGGCAGTATCAACTTCCGGCTCTGAAATGAGTATCAAACTTGGTTCCCAGCGAAGGCCATCAACTCTAGGTGGTATACGGACTGGGTCCTCCACTGGTTTTATGCCAAAGTAGGAGCGGACGACACCTTGGCTGGGCCTCTCGAAGACATCTTTTACCGGAGAGAAGTAGAGGTTCACCCGGACCCGGGCCAGCTTGAAGCTTGCCTCAACCTGCTACAAACAATAAGTCGCTCCATGACCACGCGGGACTTAGCGGAGGAGTTTATCTGACTCCGAATTCCACCCCTGATTGCCAACTAGCCTATTAACTTTGAAGAGAATCCGGAGGATGGACTCCAAGAAAGCTCTTCAAGTGCTGCAGGTAACCTTGAAAGCTCTACGAAATGTTTTATATGCAATAATAACTTCATAAAAATGATTTAACTGAAATAAAATATTATCTTTCAGCTCCACGCGCCACCCTGACTTCGGAGCAAATTGTATGGGCTTTGGAGAAGATCCTCGGAGATCCTACGCTTGCCGAGAAGGAATGGAGGGTGAGGCTCGTGGGCAGGTAGGAGCGATTCAACCGACTATGGAGCGTACTCGGAGTTGAAGCTCCTTCTCTTCCGGACTGGAGCATGTTCGAACTGGGTCCCAAGAAGAGGAAAGCCGAAGCGAGGACCTCAACACCGACCAAGACACCGGTGAAGAAGGTGGCCCGAATGCCAAAGTTCGTCGCTCCTTCCAAATCCCATACTTCGTCTTCGGAGTCATCTGAAGATGAAGGACAAGTAGAAATACGGAGGGAGTTCGAAGCCCTCATTACCGGGGATGAGGATATACAAACAGAGGTTGAAGTCCCCGCCCAGGATGACGCGGCGGCAGTGCCCATTGCTAAGGACAACCTCGAGTAGGAAGAGACTCAAAATGTCCTGTCTGGCCAAGAAGCCCCTGCTGTGGGAGAAGGCCGAGTCGAGACGGCGAATGACCAAGTCTCAGCTCTGGACGAAGTAATAGCTGCGGTTGTTGGAGAGGTTTTGGAAGCTAATCCTTCGGTTCCAAGCACGGAGTCTGAAGAAGACTTCGAAGAAGCATTCGAGCCTCCGAGCAGTCCCGTGATCATCTGGTGGCAGAACGGCGAAGGTAAACTTTAGTACAATACTTTTTATTTCTTTTTGTGTCCTGCAAAACTTATGCAATATAGAATACCTTTGGCCTTTATAGGATCAAATCCCATGGAGATGACCCCTACCATGAAGACTGTGCCAGAGGCTTCCAAATATCTGAAGCCAATCCCAGAGGTAGCCATGAGAATGTGACCTAGGAAAGGTAAAGATAAGGGGGAACCTTTGCCTACTCCTACTCCAGGATGGACCCCATCAGATTCTACCAACGGAGGCCAACCCACGGAAGGGGGCCAATCTACGGAAGTCTCCGAAGACACGATGCTGCGCTCTAGCCCTTCTCCGAACGAAGATGATCATAGAGCCTAGTCAAGGCTCCCCCTCCTAGCTCCTTTTCTAGAGTGAAGGACTGGACTTCGGACTTTGCTAGAGCCTATAGCTCGGGCTAGTAGCGAGGTTGGGAAGACTGACTTTGTTACCATTCTCACGGAAGCTGAGGGGTCAGAGTTGCACGCAGTCTTGGAGCGGGTAGCCTATTAGGTACGAAGTATCTGCAACAACAGAGTTAGTTCAAACATATGTAAATAGTTTGCTTACATTGCTCTTTTCTTCCTTCGTAGCAATTAGTCTTAGCTCGAGTTGCGGCTATATCAAATGAGCGAGAGTGTAACCAACTCAAGGAGAAGATAACGGATCTTCAGGGGAGTCTTGTTAGCTCTGAGGTTTGGACCTCTAGCTTGGATGAAATGGTGGCCGCAGAAAAGAAAGCTAGACTTGGCTTGGAGGCTGCCAACCGCAAGCTTGAAGCTCAACAGATCGTGCTTCGGGACAATGTGGAAAAGCTACAGAGGGAGCAGGCAACTGCAGGGGCTGAGCTGGTCAAGCTCCAAGATGAGCAGTTGAAGTTGATGGAGGAGGCCAACAACTTACTCGGACAAAAGAATTCTTTTATTACGGAGGCATCTAGGCTCTCAACCTTGACAGATGAGCTGTCTACGTCGAATAATGCTTTGTCCTAAGACAAGGCGAAGTGTGAGAAGGTAGCCTTAGAGACCATGGACAACCTTCGTGACGTCCTGGATTACTTTGGTATTTCTTGGACTTTACCTTCGACTGGCGATGTCCCCCTGCTACGAAGACTGAAGATGATCCAAGCAGCAGCGAAGACTATGAAGATAGCGAGTATTAAGTATGGAGAGATCTCCAGCCAAGTAGCTGCTCTCGGACTGCTTCACTACTACGAGGATTTAGGGCTATCTGTAGCACCAGAACCAAAGGCAACTCCTATCAACTTCGGCGATGACCGACTATTAACTCCTTTCGCTGACGTGGCTGCATCTTGGGAAGCCTTCCAACCGTCTTAGAGAGTTGAAGGCCGATCGGTGATCAAGACATGGATTCACGAAGGACTTCGCCAAAAGAAAACGCGGTCGCAACCTTCGAGCAGCCCACCTCCTTCGGACCTGAAGGTCTAGTTCTCCTTAGGGCCCCGATTATGTAAAAACTTATGCTTTTATCCTTTATGAATGAAAAGACTTATTTGGAAATGTTTTTAGGCTTTCCAACCTTTTTTGGATGATCTCGAAGTGCTAGAGATTAACGAAGAGCTTCGCCTGTAATGGGCTACCTTCGAAGCTCTAAGACCTCACAAACACCCTCGGTTTTCTATTCCTCGGGGAAGCTTCAGTGAAGTTATACCCAATATATGTAAAAAAGTATTAGCTTATGTTAAAAACAAGGAAAAATAAGTTTGTTTAGAACCTTCATCTTCTGAAGACATTGAATGGTTTGAAGAAGAAAATACTACTGAAGAGCAAGTAGAAAAGAGCCCTGAACAACTTCAAAGCTGGGAAAGAAGCCCCGAACGACTTCGGACCTGGGCCGAACTTCAGCAAGAGTAGAAGGACTTCCAAGCTTCCAAAGGAGGGAATAGGGTTAAACGTAAAGTTGTTAAAACCCCTCGATCTGGACGAAGTCGCCTTCGAAGTCGTACTAGTTTTAACAGTAGCTCTAGGGACCGAAGAGGTCTTCGTTTCCTTCTTGGTATAGATACAGATTTTTCATGATGTAACGTAATCTATTTGAATGATAAATATTAAAGTTTCAAAATTATCTCCCTACTTCCCAGCCCCTCTTTAGGTGTAAGCAACTCCGAAATTTGGTCGAAGGTGGTTACGCAAAACAAAGATAACATTAGTTAGGATTACAATTTTGGAGGCTCAGAGCCCCTTATCATATTAAAGATGGACTAAGTCCAACAGTGGTCACTAAAGACCTCGAAAATGTCTTCGACTCTACTAATTCGGAGTCGGAAAACTTGTAACTCAGTACCTTTTTGTTTGAATGTAGTCACTTCGGACTCTTTTTTGGACACATTAGCATCTGATAAAAATGGTCGCTTTGGACTCTTTTTATAGATGTTTCAAGCTACCAGCTCGAAGTCTGTTCTGTTTGGCCTCCTTCGGCTCTTTTTATGGATGCTATCAAACCGGTGGTTTGGAATCCCCTTTGTGGTCTCCTTGGACTCTTTTTACGGATGCTTTCAAGCCGGAGCTCTGAATTCGTATCATTTGGTCTCCTTGGACTCTTTTTATGGATGCTTTCAAGCCGGTGGCTTGGAATCCGTTTTTTGTGACTTTCCTACCTCGTAGGAAGCTTCGAACCGGTGGTTCAAAGTCCGTAAAATTAGTTCAAATGAATGACACTTCCCTCAAAACCGACTCCATTCTTCCAGTGCATCCACTAGAAGTAGGGAGTGTTTGAGAGTTAGGCATTATCTAAACCCTGAGCTTTATTTATTCAGAAGGTATTTACAGATAATTACAAGGAGCCCCTATGCAAAATACCGCTTGAGGTGCTCCGCATGCCAAGCATGCTTTAACTCTTCACCTTCTAAATTAGCTAGCTTAAAAGAACCAGGGCGTCCTGAACGTAGAATGATATATGAACCTTCCCACTTATTTCCTAATTTTCCTATTGCTATGATGCTTCGCAAAACTAAATGACCTGGTTTAAGCTCATTGAGTTTAACCTTCGGGTCATACCAAGTCTTCGTCTGATGCTGATACTTCGATAAATTTGCAACAGCTCGAAGCCTTGTTTCTTCCGTTAAATCTAATGAAGCTTGCCTTTCATCTTCTTTTTTAGGTTTGGTGGTGCGAAGAGATCCCCTTTAAGCTCTGTCGGCATCATGGCTTCATCTCCGAATAGTAATCTGAAAGGAGTAAAACCTGTGGACCTCATTTGAGTGGTCCGAATGGACCATAAAATCATTGGGAGTTCCTCGGTCCACAACCCTTTTTCCAATCATACTATTCTTCGATTCAGGCCTGATAAAATATTACCATTAGCTCGTTCGACAGCTCCATTAGACTGAGGATGACGCACAGCTGCAAAACACATTTCTATGCCAAGGTCTTCGTAGAACTTTCTGAAAGGTTCTGCATCAAATTGGTCCCATTGTCGATTGTGAGCTATCGAGGCACCTCGAACCTGCATATAATATTCTTCTAAAAGAATTTTTATACATTATTTGAAGTGATAGCTATGAGGGGTTCTGCTTCGACCCACTTGGAGAAATATTCAATTGCTACCACTACAAATTTCAGACTTCCCTTTGCTACTAGGAAGGGGCCAATGAGATCCATGCCCCATCTGGCCATGGGCCAAACTGGAGTAAAAACTTGAAGAGGTGTTGGCGGACGATGACTTCGTCTTCCCATCCATTGACAACCTTGCCAAGTGCGGACTAAGGCCTCCGCATCAGCTACTATTGTAGGCCAATAAAGCCCCTCGCGAAGTGTTTTTCCTGCTAAAGCCCGGGGGGCAAGATGGCTACCACAAAGGCCTTCATGAATTTCTTGGAGTATCTCTTGGCCTTCGGCTTGAGAAATACATCAGAGTAGGGGGGAACATACTCTCGCCTTGTAGAGAATATCGTTGATAACGTGTTAATTTCAAACTCTTAGCTGCAATCTTGAAAGTTGTGGCCCTTCAGGTAAGGTTGTTTCGCCTTGCAACAATTCCATGATCGAACTCCACCAGTCAGTGTTCGGAATGCAAAGAACCTCCGAAGGAGGAATTTGTGGCACCAAAGGCGAAGTAACCTCTTCATAAAAGGCTTCTTCCGGAATATCCACAGCTCCAGCTGCAGCTTTTGCTAAGGTATTAGCTTGTGCATTGTCAGCTCTTGGTATACATCAGATAGAAATCCCTTTGAATGCTGCTTCAATCTTACGGATCTCTTTTATTATAACATGCTCTGCTACAATTTGAGAATCTGTTTTTATAACAACTCTTGTAGCACCGAGAGCACGCGCCTTTTGGAGTCCTAACAAAATTCCCTCATACTCCGCTATATTATTGGTGGACTTAAAGTTGAGCCTTGGGGAGTACATCGCTCTTTGCCCTAAAAGCGAAATTATCACATTGCATTCCAATTAGTACTATGGCAATGGAATGTAAAGTGAGGCTAATAAAATAACATGTTTGAGTCTCATCGTAAGGACTATTTTTTACAACAAAATAAGTATAATAGATGCCCTAATAATGTTGAGACCCACTGTAAGAAATAAAAGCTGCATCAGGGCACTAAGCTGCAACGTCCTATCTTAAAGGCTAAGCAATTTCTATTTAAGCACATACCTCTCATGTGCTTTGCTAGTGTCATCTTCCTTAAATAGTTTTTTTTGAAGCAGTGGTTGCTTTTGCGAGACAAGGCCTAGTGAGTATGTGTCATTGTTATATTGATTGCATGATACTAAACATGAAATACGTGTAGCTATAAAACGAGTAAACACTCAATAATACAACTTAGAAGTAAGTGACCACACCTTTTTTGTGGCACTGCTACCTCCAATAGACAAAGTTTGCTTTTCATTCATGGTTTCTTGCACTTCAGCTACCTATATAGAGTTAGATACTTAGATATAACATGTTCTATTTTTTGTTTTAGGCCGATGATCTACGATGTGTACATTCTAGACTAAATAAACAACAAAATGATATGTATTCTATGTCAAGTGACTTTATATGCTATGTTGTTCCATGATATAAAAGCTATACAAGTCTAGGAACGTACGATATTGAAAGATTACAAGAAACAATGTTATTTGTAAGTGTTTGAGATGCATAAAGTAAATGTCATCAAGTTGCATCTATTTGAAAACTACTTTTGTTAGAAATAAATATTACCTAATAATTGTTGTATCCATGGTGCCTCTAGAGTTTCTTACATCTTATTACGGTTAGGTAGAAACCCTAGTTATATGGTGTTGGGGGAATATATTTCCATTGAACAGGGACCAAATGACGCAAGCCTCCGACAGCCTTCGGCCCAGAGCCCAGCACTGTCGGAGCCTGTTTTCTCTCTAAGTGTTGTTTTCAGGTCCCAAGGTGCCCTTCGGAGCCTGTAGCTTCGGAGCCCTCAGATCGGGGGGTCCGGCCCGGAGCGCCCAGTTCGGGCCCACCCTCCGGGCGCAAGATGCCGGAGGCCACCCTCCGGGCGAAGGATGCCGGAGGCCACCCTCCAGGCGCAGGATGCCGGAGGCCACCCTCCGGGCGAAGGATGCCGGAGGCTGCCTTCCGGGAGCCCAGTTAGAGGCCCCAGTTTGGCGGACCCGGTTCGGAGGTCCCCAGTTCGGAGGCCAGTTCGAGGTCAAGGCTCCGAAACCCCAGTTCGGAGCATTGTTCGGAGCCTTGCTCGGGGCATGCTTCGAAGCCCCCTTCGGGGTGCACCTCGGAGCCCTCTTCGCAGCCTCTGCCAGAAAGGCTCCGGCCCCTACTTCGAAGCTTAGGAAATATCTAAGTATAGGCCGTACCGGGGGCCTCGCCGCCCCTGGTATGTCGTTTAGCTGGTCAAAGCCTGGCGCAGTCTGACACGCCTGTAAAGCTGTAAAGCTGCAAAGTACCTTTGTACCATAGCTAGCCCTTTTCCCCCTCTCTGCCCCTGTAAGCCTAGGGCTGATAGGGGGCATCCCGGTGTTTTCCTTTGGCCTGTGCGCCTATAAAAGCAGGGCCAAGCCCTTGTAACAGGGACACACGCTCCAGGGGGCCAAGAGACCCTAGAATTATTGCTCCATACTAGGGCATACCATGCCAAATCCCTCACAACTGGACGTAGGGTTATTATCTCCCAGGAGAGGCCCGAACCAGTATAAACACTTTTCTCCCTCTGTTAGAACCCTTCGAGGTTCATTCTCCACATCACACTCCACCACATAAAAACCTGCTGGAACTAACGCAATTGTTCCAACATATGGTATAAAGAAATACCTTGGCAAGGGATGACATGGTGTCAATTCTGGTTATAGCTTTGTCTTGTACAAATGTTGTAACATTGTCAGAAAGTATAAGAGATACCAGATGATCGGGAAGAACAATGGCCTTTGCCTAAACAACTAATTGTGTTACCTTGGTACAAATGGTAGAACCGTAAATTGTTTGGACATAACACATACCTTTTCTTTCTTACTTGTAACCATCAAACTATGTTGTGGACCATGGTATGTACTGGTTGGTGTTGATAGGCCTACTGGTGTAGCCTCATGCTTAGTGGAAACATTAATAATATCACTGTCTTCAATTGATTCGATGTCTGTAACTAATGGAGGTGATCGAAATGGAGCACTTGGTTCTGTGGAAACCATTCCATGTGAAGATTGTGATGTCGTGGACATTAGAAGAGGAAGTTCTCCCTCTATGCAGCAAGATAGTACACTGTTGACTTGCAAGGAAAGCATGCCACTATTGACTGTATTTTTTGTGTAGCTAACATTCTAAATATTTTTTTCAAGTAAGGCATTGATCTCATCTGGTATCATATTACAATTAGGTGGATTATGGTCAGCTAAAACCATCTCCATTGTAATTGCTATCACACTTGATATCCCCTAAAATAGCAAGTATGATCTAAAAAATCACTCCATTGTACTTGCTACTTGACTTGTTATTTTAGGGGCTTGCTATTCCTCTCTCCACACTTGCTACATCTAGCAAGCCAACAAAACTTGCTATTCCATTGAATGTTGAGCTTGTTTAATTATTTTCATTTTCTTTGCATGTATATAAATTGATAAAATATAGTTATACTTAAATAGAGAATCATATTTAGCAAGTACATTGGAGTGAATAGCAAAATAGCAAGTCAATTTGAATAAGAAGGTTTTCTATTGCTATGAATAGCAAGTCAAAAATAACAAGTATAATGGAGATGCTCTAATAAGCCAATCAAACTTGCTATTCCATTGAATATTAAGATTGTTTAATTGTTTTCACTTTCTTTGCATATATATAAATTGATTAAATATAGCTCCATTTGAATAGCAATTCACATTTAGCAAGTATATTGGAGTGGATAGTAAAATAGCAAGTCAATTGGAATAGGGAGACTTGCTATTGCTATGAATAACAAGTCAAAAATAGCAAGTACAATGGAGATGCTCTAAGACTTCTACTAGTTTCTTTGTAAGGCACCGAGCAGTCTTTCCAAATAGGAATAGCTAGTAGTAGCAGTCCCATCTAATGCTAGGACCATAATTTTATACCTATATTTTTTTATGCTTTTTTATACACTATCATAACAATTCACACACATTACATCATGAGAGAGCAAAAGCTGATTTGGTAGATATACCTTGGTACTGGCATTACTACATTGTAACAACTGGTGCACCTATACATATAACCGTAAGGTTTGGAGACTTTATAGCAAATAGAACACGAGCTATACCACTAAGATCTACTATTATTGATTTTATCAATAGTGTTTGTTACAATAAACTTGATTCCCTCCAAAGGAAAAAATTGGGATGGCTACAACGATTACTATTTTAGATAGTAGCATGTAGTTTGTAGTAAGCAAGGACCTTTGACTTGAAGTGTCCTTTCTTCAGCTTCATCTTTTTCAACTTCAAATGAAGATGCATTCACACATTTTGCTACCTTATAGTTTGTCCCAATGTTTTTGGAAGGAATGCAGATGCAATAATATGAAAGCATAATCTTAACTGTAATGTAGTAAAGCCGATACTATAACCAATAGTCTTTTCAATGGTGCACTAACATTGGTTTCAGAGCAGCAACCTTAGGTATATCCTGATTTATGTACCATTTGCATACTGATCCACCAAACAATGACAATCCTACAATTCCATAAATAAGCTATGGTTTGTAGTAGATGAAACAAAAAAAATTGTTGGTGATATATGGATATACCTATGTTAGGATAGGTCTTAGCAAGCATGCTAACAAAAATAATGACATGTGGACAAGCCTCACTAGCTTTTTGTATAGCAGCAGCATCAAATGCAGTTGCACGTTCTCCCTAAAGAAAAACATTTAATGTCGAATTGCTAGCTGTTGGATCGGAAACGGCGACCAGAGGGGGGTCAATGGGATCTTTTAAAATTTCAGGCCAAAAAAATCCTTCTGTTTTAATCTAGTCTCCTGCGGAACAGGCTTCGAACACACCCTTCGGAGGTCTGATTCGGAGGTATTTCACAGCTCCGAAATTAGGCTTCGCGAGGAGCAAATGTTTGAAGTCAAGAAGACTTCTCTCCACCCACAAAACCAAAAACTCAACTCTGCTAAGTCAGTGCAGACTCCACACACTAGGTGCCATCGAGTAGACTTTGCACTTCACCCTTCGCAAGAGATGACTTTCCTCTGAGGACTTCGACCAAATTCTCAGCACTAGCAAATATAACTAGGCTTCATATTCCTAAGGTCTAAAATCACACAGAACACAATACGTTGAGGTCTTTGACAAGGAAAGAGAACAAACTTTGATCTTAGCCACGCACAGTGCTTCGCTAGTAATTAGAGAGGACTAGCCTCTAGTTTACATAGAGCAAACTCACACTAAAAATTACATGCTTCACATGCACAGACTTCTCACACACTCCTCCAAAAACACCCCAGTGCATAAACTCAAACCAGGAAGAAGTGGAGCACAAAGAAATCAAAACATGCAGTGCAAAGCAAGCATACAAGTTCAAGCAGTAAATGGAAAACATAATCAAAGTTTCATTGCTTGAACAGGGAACACAAAATGAACTCACAGGTTTGAATACATGGGTGTGACAGCTAGCACAAGACTTCTAAAATGGCTGCTCAAAAGTGTTGCTCAGGCCTAGCCAGCCTTCACTATTTATAGGCACTATTTAGCCCTGTGAATAGACTACTTTACCCCTAAGGTTTACACTCATTTTGTCTCATCAAAACAGGAGGGTACATATGGTAGTCTACTTTATTTGGAGAATTCTTTTGTCAGCTTCACAAAGTGGACAACATCAGCTTTTGCAGAGCAGACACGATCAGCCTTTGCAGTTTTGGAGTCTTCTGAAGCCCCCTTCACACGCGAGGGGTGCGGTAGCTTCGGTGAGAAGCCTTGAGCCAGACGGCCTTCACTTCACCAAAGTCAGCCTTCGATACAATGACGGTTTTGAGCCGAAGCCATCAAAGCCCTTGAGCCTTCACGCCATCAAAGCCTTTGTTTTACATAGACATCTTCATCTATGAAGCCATTAAGAAATGCACTTTTGACATCCATTTCATAGAGTTTGAATCTCCAGGAGGTCGCAAAGGCAAGCAAAATCCTAATGGCCTCTAGACACTCAACTGGTGCAAAAGTCTCAGTAAAATCAATCTCTTTTAATTGAGAATAACCTTGAGATGCAAGTCTAGCATTGTTTCTAACAACAGTCTCATCCTACCCTTGTTTGTTTTTGAAAATCCATTTCGTTCCAATGAAATGAACATTTGGTGGAGGATCAACTATAGTCCAGACTTGGTTTCTCTCAAAATTTTCAAGTTCTTCATGCATGGCATTGATCCAACTAGAATCAGAAAGTGCATGACTATCATCTAAGGGCTCAAAAAACAACAAAAGTGGAATCAATGAAATGAGCATGAGAACGTGTTACCCTTTGATCAAGCTCACCAATGATCTGCTCCGGAGGATGTATGCTTTGAATATGGTGTGGAGCCTCACGATGAGATGTAGTCTCCCCCTCAACTTGTGCGTTGGAGTGGTCAAAGATGACCGATGTTGAGGTAGTTGCTTCGGGACCTTGTGTCGAAGTGGTCGAAGCAGGGTCGGCTTTAGGGTCGATGTCGAGGGTAGTAGGGGTTCATCCTCAAAATCTCCAGGATCTTCATATTCGAAGATGGTCTGCTTCATGTCGTTTTCATTTGCGTGTTCAAAAGTAGAACTAATAGAGGGGGTTGATTCTTCAAAAGTCACATCATATGACTCGATGACTGTGTTAGTTTCCAAATTAAAAACACAATAAGAGTGACCATGAGTAGTATATCCCAAAAAATCCCGTCAGAAGAACGTGACTCAAATTTGTCCAAATTTCCATGTTTTAGGATGAAGCATCGACAGGCAGAAACCCAAAGATGAGTAACTTTGGGCTGTCTCCAAAACGTAGTTCATAAGATGTCAAGTTCAAAATTGAGCGCAAGAAGATTCGGTTTGAGATGTAACATGCAGTGTTCATGGCCTCAGCCCAGAATTTTCTAGGAGTCCTGTGCGCATCGAGCATCATCCTAGCCATCTCAACCAAAGTGCAGTTCTTCCTCTCAACAACACCGTTCTGTTGAGGAACCCGCGGAGCAGAGAATTGATGTTCTATGCCGTGCTCCATGCAAAAGTACACAAAGAGACTGTTCTTGAACTCAGTGCCATTATCACTTCGAATGAATTTTAATGCACTAGGGAGTTCAATGAAAAGTCTCAAAGCCAAGCTCTGAAAGTGTGAAAACACTTCATCCTTGCTGGCTAGAAAGAAGACCCAAGAGTAGCGAGAGAAATCATCAACTATGACTAACACATACCACTTGCCGCCTAAAGAACTAACCCAAGAAAGACCTACAATGTCCTTATGGAGAAGTTCTCCAGATTGTTCAGTCACCACCATGGTGACAGGCGAGTGGGAAGCGGCAATCATCTTTCCATGTCGATAGGGCGCGGAAACTAAATTCTTCTCAAACTTGAGCTTGGGAAATTCTCGGATCAAACCTAAGGCACTCAGACAAGTGAGAAACTCAAAGCTCATATGCCCTAGTCTCCTTTGCCACTTCCAAAGCTCAGAAGATGAATGTGTAACAAGACAGTGAGAAGAACCAGATGACTTAGAAAAATTGGCTCCAAAAACTATCCCAACTCTAATGATCTTACAAACTGTAGTGCCATCAGAATTGAGTACTTGCAAAGTATCGTGATGGAATCATACTTCGAAGCCCTCATCAAGCAGTTGAGATACAGAAAGCAAATTGTATCCCAAGTTTTCAACCAAAGCAACATTTTTGAGAGTGAAATTCGAGTTGATTCTTACCACACCTTTACCTTTCACTCTACTCCTTCGATTGTTGACGAAGGTGATATGTTACTTTTGCTTGGTTGTGGTGAGGCTAGAGAACCATGCTGCATCTCTAGTCATATGGCGCAAACAACCGGAGTCCATGATCCATGTGTCCTCCAAGCCTTGGTCTGGCGCCTACAAATGATAAGAGAATCTCGATCGCTTAGTGCTGGGGTGAGTGAAAACATGACGAGGCATCCAACACTGAGTGATACAAGTAATAGGCACAGTAAAAATAGACTGTCTACCCACAGAAAAATCAGAATGATGCAAAGCGCGAGGTCTTCCTACATGCTGTGATGCAAATGCATGACGAGGTCTCCTAACCTGTCAAGGCACAAAGCTACTCACACGGGATCTACAACCATATGGAACATGGTGAACATCTCGATGAGCAAAACCTCTCTGGGAGCCTTGAAAACAGGACGTGAGTGAAACTCAGACTCATACATACCTAGAGATGGGTAATGCATGTCCTAGAAACTCATAGCCTGAGAGCGTCGCTCATCCTTGATGCGACGAAAACAGAACCCAACCAGATAACCCGCCCGCTGACAATAGGAACAATGAAACACTCTCATAGGGGCACTCTTAAGGGTCATAGGAGCAATCCTCACAATCTCCTTGGGTTTCGACTGAGGGTTTTTCTTGAGTGGAGGAGACAACTTTTTCTTGTGAGGATGGGTAGGTTTCGTGACTTGTTGGGGGAAAATATCTCATCTTCGGGGTTATTGCCGCAACAGCATGACAGCAGATAGTGGATTCGAAGGTTTCCAGACGTCCATCTTCGAAGATGCCCTGAGTCAAGCATGAAGTACGAAGATAGGTATTGGTTCGGAGTACATCTTCGAACTAAGGCAATTCAAGATCTTTATTGCCAGCTAAGATGGAAGATTTATCTTTTATACTATTAGATTAGTCTTTTACCATTTTAGCCCTATCAAGGGTACCGAATAGTTTCCACTATGTCGGTTGTAATAGAGGGGTAAATAGGTATTTTCCTTAATATTTGGGCCTATAAATACCCCCCATTTCACCCTGTAATAGGGACCGAATACAAGTTATTCAATACACACATTCGAACTATTCTAAGTTGTTATCCTTTCGGAGGCTTAGAACAGTTCACTTCGCAAACACTTCGTTTGTTAGTTTCTAATCTACAGAAACCTGTTAGTGTAATCTTTTACGCCAACAGTTGGCGCCGTCCGTGGGGAACTTAGTCCGAAAAACTTCGTTCTCTACCAACTTCTTACATCATGCCTCCTAAGCGGAGCGCACCCCGCAATCCCACTCGGAGGTCTTCTCGGATCTCCGGAGAGATACCATTCGACACGGTTGAAGTCGGAGGGCCTTCGACATTCCCTCCGCAAACTCCGGAAGGGGCTTCCATCCCTCGAACATACGAAGCTTCTCCGCCAACCCCTTCCATACTTCGACCACCCGGAGTCCCTCCTCCACCCTCCATCCCAATTCGAACTGATCTTACTAGTTCTCAAGACCCGGAAGATCCTTCCGGAGGAGATGAAGACAATCTTGGAGATATGGCAACTCAAATGGCCAACCTTCAAGCTGAGGTAGCAAGGTGGCGACAGGAAGCTGAGAACAGGCTTCGCTCTCAAGCCACCCCAACTATCCCAGAAGTGCCCGAAGACGATGATCTCGATTATCCCGAAGCCCCGGAGAACGCCTCCTTCGATAATGAATCTCCGCTGCATCCTGAGCTGCAGAAAGTTCGCTTTGATCCAAAGTTTAAAACTTTGAAGCTCTGTAAGTATGCCGGAGATGAAGATCCCGGAGAGTTCGTTCGTTCTTATGCCCTAGCAATTGAAGGACTGCCGCTACTTCGTCCATATTGCAAGAAGTTAAAGTAGAAGTGAAAACTTTGACACAGCCGCAAGAACCAGTCTTCGAAGTTCAACATGATCGGAGAAGAGGGCAAAAGCACCCTCGTTCTGAAGTCATGAATATTGCACCCCCACAGAAGTTTACACAGAGAGCTCCACAGTCTACGGGGAACAAGGCCAGCGGCTGGAGGCCGCCAGGGAAAATGGCTGGCAAGGGCCAGACCCTTTTTTGCTGCATCCATGGAGAAAATCGAAGCCATGCAACTGATACTTGCAAGGCTATACTTACCCTAAGGGGAGAGTACCTAGAGAGAACTTCGGGTCGAGGTACTACCGACCGAGTTCCGGCTGCAACGCGCCCAGAGCCGGTCCAGGCTGTGGCGTGGATAGAAAACTTTGATGCTGCAAGACACCCTCCAGTGGCCAATGTTATGCCACCTCCGAAGCAAGAGGAAGGGCAAGATCAAGGGAAAAGAGTGGTCCTCCCCATCTCTGGTGGAGGTACCCTCGGAAGCATGTCCAAGAGACAGCGAAGGGACTACGTTAGAGAAGTAGGCCATATTGGGACTTCATCGTCTGCAGCTGCAATGCCGGAGTGGTCTCATGTACCGATATCCTTTTCTGCGGAGGATGCAGATGGTATTAAGTTCCCGCATGCAGATCCACTTGTTATCACTGCTGATATTGCGGGCACTGAAGTTCGAAGGGTGTTGATTGACGGAGGTAGTTCGACAGATATCATTTTTGTTCAAGCCTTCGATCAATTGTGCATTTCCAGGAAGCATCTCCTTCCAGCGGCTCGTCCTCTGCAAGGCTTCGCAGGACCTCCGCTTGATGCACTTGGCCAAATATGCCTGGAAGTTACCTTTGGAGAAGGTTTATTGGCCCGGACTGAGGAACTAATCTTCGATGTTGTAGATGCCCCGTATGCTTACAACGTCATCTTCGGAAGAGGCATGCTAAACCAATTCGGAGCTGTGGCGCATCACAATTATTTGTGCATGAAGATACCCACACAAGCAGGAGTCCTTACTGTCTTCGGAGATCAAGCTATTGCTCGGAGAGCGGAATATGGTCATGGTCCCCCTCTTGATCCAAGACAAGTAAACAGTGTACAAGATAATGAAGAAATTTTTTCAGCTTCCTCCGAAGCTTCGAAGAAGTCCTTTCCGAGACTAAGTCCTGAGGGAGAAATTGCAACGAAGGTCATTGTTAAAGATGGTAAAGAGTATACATTTCAATTTGGTAAAGATTTACCCCTAGAAGTTGCAACCTCCTTGGAAAAGGTGGTAGAAGAAAATTTGGATGTCTTCGCTTGGTCTGACGAAGATATCACCGGAGTCGATCGGGATATCGTTGAACATAGTTTACTTGTAAACCCGAAGGCCCGGCCTATTCGGCAAGGACTCCGGAAAATGTCTGCAGAGAGAGCTGCTCTAGCGAAGGACGAAGTTGAGAAATTGTTGAAGGCTGGGATTATCAGAGAAGTGGCTCACATAGAATGGTTAGCCAACCCAGTCTTCGTCAAAAAGAAGTCTTCCGGGAAGTGGCGCATGTGCATCGATTTCACATCCTTGAATAAAGCATGCCCACGTGACCCCTACCCCATGCCCCGAATTGATCAATTGGTCGACTCCACCGCATGTTCGGAGTTATTAAGCTTCCTTGACGCGTATTCTGGTTATCATCAAATATGGTTGAAGCGCGAAGATGAAATCAAGACATGCTTCGTAACTCCTTCGGGAGTCTTCTGTTATGTAAGAATGCCCTTCGGCTTAAGAAATGCCGGGGCTACTTTTTCGAGGTTAGTTGCTAAGGCTCTAGGTCATCAATTAGGTCGCAATGTGGAGGCCTATATGGATGATATTGTAATAAAGAGTGCTTCAAAGCACCAGCATAGCCTAGACTTAGCAGAAACTTTCAATAGCCTTCGGGCATGTGGGATCCGTCTTAACCCTGAAAAATGTATCTTCGGAGCTAAGGCTGGAAAGTTGTTAGGGTATTTAGTTTCAAGAAGGGGAATTGAAGCTAGCCCTACTCAAATAACTGCGCTACAAAAGATGGCTCCTCCGGAAAATTTAAAGCAAGTGCAAAAGCTGACTAGGCGTCTGGCAGCACTTAGCAGGTTTTTATCAAGGTCTGCGGAGAGAAGCTTGCCTATATTTAAACATTGAAAGGGTCCGAAGATTTTGCATGGACACCGGAGTGTCAGAAAAGCTTCGAAGATATTAAAGAGTATCTCAGTAATCTTGCTACACTCACGGTGCATACTGCGGACGAAACCCTACTCCTTTACCTTGCAGCTACAGGTTCTGCTGTCAGCGCAGTCCTTGTCAGAGAAGTGGATTTCAATGGGAAGTTGGTCCAAAATCCTGTTTATTTTGTATCCGAAGCATTATCAGGAGCGAAGACAAGATACTCCGAACTTGACAAGTTCGTTTATGCTCTGATAATGGCTTCGAGGAAGTTAAGACATTATTTTTTGGCACACAATGTAATTGTACCAACTTCGTATCCTTTAGGAGATATGCTTCGAAGTAAGGATTCCACTGGAAGGATTGGGAAGTGGGCAGTTGAGCTAGCACCCTTCGGCATATCTTTCTTGGCAAGGACAGCAATCAAATCGCAAGTCCTAGCAGATTTTATAGCAGAATGGACTCCACCTGCAAATTTGGTTCCGGAGAAGTCAAGTGACGGAGTTTGGATTGTTTACTCCGATGGGGCTTTCCAAGCATCCGGAGCAGGCATTGGAGTAGTGTTGATTTCACCTTCAGGGCAAAGAGCAATGTACTCCGCAAGACTCAACTTTAAGTCTACCAATAATATAGCGGAGTATGAAGGGATTTTATTGGGACTCCGAAAAGCACGTGCTCTAGGGGCTACAAGAATAATTATAAAGACAAATTCTCAGATAGTAGCAGGGCACGTAGATAAAAGTTTCCAAGTTCGGCATCCACAGCTTGCAAAGTACTTAGAAGAAATCCGTAAAATTGAAGCACACTTCAAGGGTATTTCCATTCGGAGTATACCAAGAGCAAAAAATGTGCAAGCGGACATCTTAGCAAAAGCTGCAGCCGGAGCTGTGGATGTGCCCGAAGATGCTTTCTATGAGGAGCTCAATATACCTTCGGTGCCACAAATTCCCTCTGCAGAGATTCTTTGCATTCCTAGTGCAGATTGGAAAAATTCAATCATGGAACTTTTACAGGGAGGAACAAATTTGCCCAAAGAGCCACTGTTGGGGGAAAATATCTCATCTTCAGGGTTATTGCCAAAGCAGCATGAAGACAGTCAACCAGTTCGAAGATTGTCCGAAGACCATCTTCGAAGATGCCCAGAACCTGGTTCGAAGCCCGATGACAGACACTGGTTCGAAGTATGCCTTCGAACCAAAGCCCTTCAGGATCTTTTCTGCCAGCTAAGATGGAAGACTTATCTTCTATCCTATTAGATTAGTCTTTTACCATTTTAGCCCTATTAAGGAAACTGAATAGTTTCCTTAATGTCGGTTGTAATAGAGGGGTAAATAGGTCTTTTCCTTAATGTTTAGGCCTATAAATACCCCCCATTTCACCCTGTAATAGGGACCGATTACAAGTGATTCAATACACACTTTCGAACTATTCTAAGCTATTATCCTTTCGGAGGCTTAGAACAGTTTGCTTCGCAAACACTTCGTTTGTTAGTTTCTTTTCTACAGAAACCTGTTAGCGTAATCTTTTACGCCAACAGTTGGCGCCGTCCGTGGGGAACCTAGTCCAAAAAACTTCGTTCTCTACCAACTTCTTACATCATGCCTCCTAAGCGGAGCGCACCTCGCAATCCCACTCGGAGGTCCTCTCGGATCTCCAGAGAGATACCCTTCGACACAGTCGAAGTCGGAGGGTCTTCGACTATCCCTCCACCTCAAACTCCGCAAGGGGCTTCTATCCCTCGAGGATACGAAACCTCTCCGCCAACCCCTTCCATACTTCGACCGCCCGGAGCCACTCTGCCACCCTCCATTCCGATTCGAACTGATCATACCAGCTCTCAAGACCCGGAAGGTCCTTCCGGAGGAGATGAAGATAGCCTTGGAGACATGGCCACTCAAATGGCCAATCTTCAAGCCGAGGTAGCGAGGTGGCGACAAGAGGCTGCGAACAGGCTTCGCCCTCAAGCCACCCCAGCTATCCCCGAAGTGCACGAAGACGACGATCTTGATTATCCCGAAGCCCTGGAGAACGCCTCTTACGACAATGAATCTCCGTTGCATCCCGAGCTTCAGAAGGTTCGCTTCGATCCGAAGTTCAAAGCTTCGAAGCTTTGCAAATATGCCGGAGACGAAGATCCCAGTGAGTTTGCGCGTTCTTATGCCCTAGCAATTGAGGCTAGTGGCGGAGACAGAGAAACTATGGCGAAGTGCTTCTCGTTAGCCCTTCAAGGAGTGGCGTTGAGATGGTTCTGGTCTTTAAAGCCAGGATCAATCGCTTCGTGGTCACAGTTGAAGAGGAAGTTTATAAGTAACTTTCAGGGCACCTTCGTGCCCCCCATGTCGACAGGAAGCCTTTTCCAAGTGAAACAGCTCCCCGGAGAAACATTGAGGCAGTACTTCAAGCGCTTCGCTCACACGAAGTCGCAAATTCGGGGGCTGTCCACATCCTCGGTGGTTGATGCGGCTCGAGAAGGCGTCAGTCATAAAGGCCTTCTGGATAAACTGCATCGGAAGAGCATCACCACAGTATCACAGCTGATGTCGTACTTCGAGGAGTACTCGAAGTCAGAAGAAGGTTGGCTTCGGAGGACTACTGCTACTTCGACAGTATTGACAGAAGTTAAAGTAGAGGTGAAGACTTCGGCTCAGCCGCAAGAACCAGTCTCCGAAGTGCAACATGATAGAAGAAGAGGGCAAAAGCACCCTCGCTCTGAAGTCTTAAACATTGCACCCCCGCAGAAGTTTGCACCAAGAGCTCCACAGTCTGCGGGGAACAAGTCCAGCGGTTGGAGGCCACCAGGGAAAACGGCCGGCAAGGGCCAGACCCTTTTTTGCTGTATTCATGGAGAGAATCGAAGCCATGCAACTGACACCTGCAAGGCTATTCTTACCCTTCGGGGAGAATACTTGGAGAGAACTTCGGGTCGAGGTAGTACCGACCGAAGTCCAGCAGCAGCAGTGCACCCGGAGCTGGTCCAGGCTGTGGCGCGGATAGAAAATTTTGATGCTGCAAGGCATCCTCCGGTGGCCAATGTTATGCCACCTCCGAAGCAAGAAGAAGGGCAAGATAGAGGGAAGAGAGTAGTTCTCCCTATCTCCGGAGGAGGTACCCTCGGAAGCATGTCCAAGAGACAGCGAAGAGAGTACGTTCGAGAAGTAGGCCACATTGGGACTTCGTCATCTGCAGCTGCAATGCCGGAGTGGTCTCATGTTCCAATATCTTTCTCTGCGGAGGATGCAGCTGGTATCAAGTTCCCGCATGCAGATCCATTGGTTATTACTGCTGATATTGCTGGGACAGAAGTCCGAAGGGTGCTAATTGACGGAGGTAGCTCGGCAGATATCATATTTGTACAAGCCTTCGATCAGTTATGCATTTCCCGGAAGCATCTCCTCCCAGCGGCTCGTCCTCTGCAAGGCTTCGCAGGACCTCCGCTAGATGCACTTGGCCAGATAGGCCTGGAAGTAACCTTCGGAGAAGGTTTACTAGCCCGAACTGAAGAAGTTATCTTTGATGTTGTAGATGCCCCGTATGCTTATAATGTCATCTTCGGACGAGGCATGTTGAATCAGTTCGGAGCTGTGGCGCATCACAACTACTTGTGCATAAAGATGCCCACACAAGCAGGAGTCCTGACAATCTTCGGAGATCAAGCCATAGCTCGGAGGGCAGAATATGGTCATGGTCCTCCTCTTGATCCGAGGCAAGTAAACAGTGTCCAAGATAATGGAGAAATTTTTTCAGCCTCCTCCGAAGCTTCGAAGAAGTCATTTCCAAGACCAAGTCCCGAAGGAGAGATTGCAACGAAGGTCATTGTTAAAGGTGGTAAAGAATACACTTTTCAATTTGGTAAAGATTTACCTCCCGAAGTTGCAACTTCCTTGGAAAAGGTCGTAGAAGAAAATTTGGATGTCTTCGCTTGGTCTGACGAAGATATCACCGGAGTCGATCGGGATATTATTGAGCACAGCTTGCTTGTAAACCCGAAGGCCCGGCCTGTTCGACAAGGGCTCCGGAAGATGTCCGCAGAGAGAGCTGCTCTAGCTAAGGACGAAGTTGAAAAACTGTTGAAGGCTGGGATTATCAGAGAAGTGGCCCATACAGAATGGTTAGCCAACCCAGTCTTCGTCAGGAAGAAGTCCTCCGGAAAGTGGCGCATGTGCATTGATTTCACATCTTTGAATAAAGCGTGCCCACGTGACCCCTACCCCATGCCCCGAATTGATCAACTAGTTGACTCCACTGCAGGTTCGGAGTTACTAAGCTTCCTCGACGCGTATTCCGGTTATCATCAAATATGGTTGAAGCGCGAAGATGAAATCAAGACGAGCTTTGTAACTCCTTCGGGAGTCTTCTGCTATGTAAGAATGCCCTTTGGCTTAAGAAATGTCGGGGCTACTTTTTCGAGGTTAGTTGATAAGGCTCTAGGTCATCAATTAGGTCGCAATGTGGAGGCCTATATGGATGATATTGTAATAAAGAGTGCTTCAAAGCACCAGCATAGCCTAGACTTAGCAGAAACTTTCAATAGCCTTCGGGCATGTGGGATCCGTCTTAACCCTGAAAAATGTATCTTCGGAGCTAAGGCTGGAAAGTTGTTAGGGTATTTAGTTTCAAGAAGGGGAATTGAAGCTAGCCCTACTCAAATAACTGCGCTACAAAAGATGGCTCCTCCGGAAAATTTAAAGCAAGTGCAAAAGCTGACTAGGCGTCTGGCAGCACTTAGCAGGTTTTTATCAAGGTCTGCGGAGAGAAGCTTGCCTATATATAAAGCATTGAAAGGGTCCGAAGATTTTGCATGGACACCGGAGTGTCAGAAAAGCTTCGAAGATATTAAAGATTATCTCAGCAATCTTGCTACACTTACGGTGCCTATTGCGGACGAAACCCTACTTCTATATCTTGCAGCTACAGGTTCAGCTGTCAGCGCAGTCCTTGTCAGAGAAGCGGATATCAATGGGAAGTTGGTCCAAAATCCTGTCTATTTTGTATCCGAAGCATTGTCAGGAGCGAAGACAAGATACTCCGAACTTGAGAAGTTCGTTTATGCTCTGATAATGGCTTCGAGGAAGCTAAGGCATTATTTTTTGGCTCATAATGTAATTGTACCAACTTCGTATCCTTTAGGAGATATGCTCCGAAGCAAAGATTCCACTGGAAGGATTGGAAAGTGGGCAGTAGAACTAGCACCCTTCGGCATATCTTTCCTGGCAAGGACAGCTATAAAATCTCAAGTCCTAGCAGACTTCGTAGCAGAGTGGACTCCACCTGCGAAGTTGACTCCGGAGAAATCAGATGACGGAGTTTGGACTATTTACTCTGATGGGGCTTTCCAAGCATCCGGAGCAGGCATTGGGGCAGTATTGATTTCACCGTCAGGGCAAAGAGCAATGTACTCCGCAAGACTCAACTTTAAGTCTACCAATAATATAGCGGAGTACGAAGGAATTTTATTGGGACTCCGGAAAGCACGTGCTCTAGGGGCTACAAGGATAATTATAAAAACAGATTCTCAGATAGTAGCAGGGCACGTAGACAAAAGTTTTCAAGTCCGACATCCACAGCTTGCAAAGTACTTGGAAGAAATCCGCAAGATCGAAGCACATTTCAAGGGTATTTCCATTCGGAGTATACCAAGAGCTGAAAATGTGCAAGCGGACATTTTAGCAAAGGCTGCTGCCGGATCTGTGGATGTGCCTGACGAAGCTTTCTATGAGGAGCTCAATGTACCTTCGGTGCCACAAGTTGCTTCTGCAGAGATTCTCTGCATTCCTAGTGCAGATTGGAAAGATTCGATCATAGAACTCTTGCAAGGAGGAACAAATTTGCCCGAAGAGCCCCAATTGTCAAGATTAAAGCTCAGAGCAAGAAACTATCAGTTAATCAACGGTATATTATACAAGGCCGGAGTATGTTCCCCTCTACTCCGATGTATATCTCAAGCCGAAGGCCAAGAAATTCTTCGAGAAATTCACGAAGGCCTTTGTGGAAGTCATTTAGCCCCTAGAGCTCTGGCACGAAAAACACTTCGCCAGGGGCTTTATTGGCCCACAATAACAGCTGATGCGGAGAGCTTGGTCCGCACTTGTCAAGGATGCCAGTGGATGGGTCGACGGAGTCATCGCCCACCAATAGCTCTTCAAGTCATTGCTCCGGTATGGCCTATGGCCAGATGGGGTATGGATCTAATTGGTCCCTTTCCGTCAGCAAAGGGAAATCTGAAGTTCGCAGTGGTAGCCATTGAATATTTTTCTAAGTGGGTGGAAGCAGAGCCCTTAACAGCTATCACTTCGAATAATGTACAGAAATTCTTCTGGAAGAACATTATTTGCCGGTTCGGAGTGCCTAGATATCTCACAGTTGATAATGGAACACAGTTCGACGCAGAACCCTTCAGGAAGTTTTGCGAAGACCTAGGCATTCAACTATGTTTTGCTGCAGTAAGACATCCTCAGTCAAATGGAGCCGTTGAGCGAGCCAATGGAAATATTTTATCAGGGCTAAATCGAAGAATAGTAGGATTATCAAAGGGACTGTGGACCGAAGAGCTTCCGAAGATTCTGTGGTCCATTCGGACTACGCAAACAAGGTCCACAGGTTTTACTCCGTTCAGACTACTATTCGGAGATGAAGCTATGACTCCAACGGAGCTCAAAGGGGGATCATTTCGCAGCACCGAACCAGACATCGAAGAAGAAAGACAAGCTTCGTTAGATTTGTCAGAAGAAACAAGACTTCGAGCTGTAGCTAATTTATCAAAGTATCATCAGCAGACGAAGACTTGGTATGACCCGAAGGTTAAGCTCAGCGAGTTAAGGCCGGGTCATCTTGTTCTACGAAGCATTATAGCACCAGGGAAGTTAGGCAATAAATGGGAAGGTCCATATCTAATTGTCCGCTCAAGGCGCCCTGGTTCATTCAAATTAGCTAATTTAGAAGGTGAAGAGTTAGCACATACTTGGCATGCGGAGCACCTAAAGCGATACTTCGCATAAGCGATACTTCGGAGGATCAAAAGTGTAGTCCTCATCCGAATCAGCCGCTAAATCTTGGACTGCAGGAGCATCGTCCTGAGGAGTCCTCGTTACTTCTTCGGGAATCGAAGCCATAGTGACTTCGACCCCACCTTCATCCACAGGAACTCCGGCCTGAGTTGTATCTTCTTGAACTACCGAAGTCATTGGTTGATCAGCATTATCTCCAGACTCCGGTACGTTCGCAGGCACTTCGGCCTCATCTACACCCATAGGGGCTTCGATTTGTTCTTCCTGGGTATCCGGAGCTCTTACTTCTTCGATGTTGGCTTGGGGCTCCGGAATACCTGCAGTATCTTCAATGTGAATACTTCGTTGAGTTGCATCTTCATCAATTAATTTTACTAATAAAATACCTTCATCCTCTTTAGAACCAGAAAGTGAGGTTCTTGAGCTTGAAGGAGCAGGATCCGAAGGTGCGAGATTCTTTGGCTTCCGAGCCACCTTCTTCACCGGAGTCTTTGCTGAACCTGAAACTCCGGCTTCAGCTACTCTTTTCTTGGGGCCTTTCTCCTGAGGCACCCAATCCATCAGAGGGGGTGGAGTTAACTCCAGCATTCCCCATACTCTGTTAAATCGCTCCCAACTTCCGACTAATTTGATTCGCCATTCTTTTTCCGACGGAGTTGGAGCACCCAGAATCTTCTCCGAAGCCCTTACAATTTGCTCTGAAGTAATAGGGGCTGAAGAAGCTAAAAAATAATTCGAGTTAATCTTTCTTCGAAGTAAATATGTACTATGCATGTTGGTTTCGAAGTTACCTGCAGGGCTCGAAGTATAGTTAATCTTGCGAAGACCGCCTTCCGAGTCATCTTCGAAGACGATAGGCCAGTTGGCCATCAACGGAGGAATTTGCAGTCCGAGGAACTCTTCGGCTAAGTCCCGCATGCTCAACCTTCTGCTGATTTTCTGAAGCAAGTTGAGGCGAGCTTCGAGTTGGCCTTCGTCAGGTTGCACTAAGGCTTCATTCCGGAACTGGATTTCTTTGAGGGGACCGGCCAGAGGACTCCTCACTCCAACTTCGGCATAAAACCACCTCAGAACCCAATCGGTGTACCATCTAGCATTGATGGCCTTAGCAGGGAATTGCAGGGCATATTCATCGCGAAGCCTAAAATTGATGCTTCCGAAGGAAACCACCACTTTCTCACCTCCGGAGCCTACGAAGGTCTTTGGCTGAAAAGTTGCTCTATGAAGCGCAGCGAAGATTTCAGCCCTCCCCTCACAACCTTCGGCTCTCAGTGCCCACTCGAAGATAGCTAATCTGGCTACAGCATTCGGAGACAGCTGGGGGAGGGTTACATGAAACAAGTCAAGTACTTCGGCCAAGAAATCCACAGCCGAGAGGCCCAAGCCCGCTTCGAAAAAAGCTTCGAACACTACAACTTCTCCGGGTCTCGGTGATGGAATCGATTCTTTGCCCGGCTTCCGAATCATAACCCCATCACTAATCTTTCCCCCCGCTGTGATTGCCAAAGACTCTTTCTTGCAGGTAGACGGCCCCAACTCAAAAGATTGATCCAAGTATTTAGTCGAGGGTGGGCACAGACCTTGGTCGTCGGTGATTTGGGGATTTCTCCTCCCTGCCGCCATGGATGCTGCCGCCTGCATCGAAGGTGTCGCCGCCAAGGTTGCTGCTGCTGCTGCTGCGGCCGCCTGTTGCCGAGCCAAAGCCGAAGGAGGTGCAGATCCCTTGGTCTTCACCATCGCGATTGCTGGATTGATCTGAAGGAATGGAGGCTAGGGCTCAAGAACTCAGAGGCTAGGGCTCAAGAACTCAAAGGACTCAAAAGTTTTTAACTGAGAGAAAGCGGTGAAAAGGTAATCGGGTAAGTTTTGGGCTCTTTATTTATAGCCTAATCGTTCCGTTGGTTACCGTTTGGGCTCTGCCTTTTCGCATTCCCGCCCGTTATATTCCTCCGGAAATAACGCATCATATAACTTCCGTTAGAAACAGGAACTAACGGCTATTTTTTCTAAGTCTAAAAAGACTTTCGAACTTCCTGAGTCAGTTCTAAGATAGTTCGAAAAGTAATTACCTTATAATTGATTCGAAGTTCATATCTTCATGCATTTCGAAGATAAAATAAAAACCAATAACCCCTATGATTGGTTATCTTTTCTTTCCGTATACTGCTCTCCTAACGTTACAAGTCAAACGGAGAAGCGTATTCGAGGGGCTACTGTTGGGGGAAAATATCTCATCTTCGGGGTTATTGCCAAAGCAGCATGAAGACAGTCAACCAGTTCGAAGATTGTCCGAAGACCATCTTCGAAGATGCCCAGAACCTGGTTCGAAGCCCGATGACAGACACTGGTTCGAAGTATGCCTTCGAACCAAAGCCCTTCAGGATCTTTTCTGCCAGCTAAGATGGAAGACTTATCTTCTATCCTATTAGATTAGTCTTTTACCATTTTAGCCCTATTAAGGAATCTGAATAGTTTCCTTAATGTCGGTTGTAATAGAGGGGTAAATAGGTCTTTTCCTTAATGTTTAGGCCTATAAATACCCCCCATTTCACCCTGTAATAGGGACCGATTACAAGTGATTCAATACACACTTTCGAACTATTCTAAGCTATTATCCTTTCGGAGGCTTAGAACAGTTTGCTTCGCAAACACTTCATTTGTTAGTTTCTTTTCTACAGAAACCTGTTAGCGTAATCTTTTACGCCAACAGCCACAACTGTCAAGATTAAAGCTTAGAGCCAGAAATTATCAAATAATCAACGGAATTTTACAAAAGGCCGGAGTATGTTCCCCTCTACTCCGATGTATATCTCAAGCCGAAGGCCAAGAAATTCTTCGAGAAATTCATGAAGGCCTTTGTGGAAGCCATTTAGCCCCTAGAGCTTTGGCAGGAAAAACACTTCGCCAGGGGCTTTATTGGCCTACAATAACAGCTGATGCGGAGAGCTTAGTTCGCACTTGTCAAGGATGCCAGTGGATGGGTCGACGGAGTCATCGCCAACCAACAGCTCTTCAAGTCATTGCTCCGGTATGGCCTATGGCCAGATGGGGTATGGATTTAATTGGCCCCTTTCTAGTAGCCAAGGGAAATCTGAAGTTCGCAGTGGTAGCTATTGAGTATTTTTCTAAGTGGGTGGAAACAGAACCCTTAACCGCTATCACTTCGAACAATGTACAGAAATTCTTCTGGAAGAACATCATTTGCCGGTTCGGAGTGCCTAAACACCTCACAGTTGATAATGGAACACAGTTCGACGCAGAACCCTTCAGGAAGTTTTGCGAAGATCTAGGCATTCAGTTATGTTTTGCTGCAGTGAGGCATCCTCAGTCTAATGGAGCCGTAGAGCGAGCCAATGGAAATATTTTATCAGGGCTAAATCGAAGAATAGTAGGATTAGCAAAGGGACTGTCGACCGAAGAGCTTCCGAAGATTTTGTGGTCCATTCGGACTACGCAAACAAGGTCCACAGGTTTTACTCCGTTCAGACTACTATTCAGAGATGAAGCTATGACTCCAACGGAGCTCAAAGGAGGATCATTTCGCAGCACCGAACCAGACATTGAAGAAGAACGACAAGCTTCGCTAGATTTATCAGAAGAAACAAGACTTCGAGCTGTAGCAAATTTATCAAAGTATCATCAGCAGACGAAGGCTTGGTTTGACCCGAAGGTTAAGCTCAATGAACTAAGACCGAGTCATCTTGTTCTACGAAGCATTATAGCACCAGGGAAGTTAGGGAATAAATGGGAAGGTCCATACCTAATTGTCCGTTCAGGGCGCCCTGGCTCCTTTAAGTTAGCTAATTTAGAAGGTGAAGAGTTAGCACATACTTGGCATGCGGAGCACCTAAAGTGATACTTCGCATAAGGGCTCCTTGTAATTCGCTTGTAATCATCTTCTAAATTAATAAAGCATATGATCTTGATAGTGCCTTCCCCTCATAGACTTCCAGCTTCCGAGTGGACGCACTGGAACTGCGGGGTCGACCGAGAGGGAAGTGTCATGAAGCTGGGTTGTATTTTCGGACTTCGAACCTGCAAGTTCGAAGCTTCCGACGTGGGGGCTGACATAATCCGGAGTCCAAGCCACCGGCTTGTAGGCATCCGTAAAAAGCCCAAAACCACATCATACGGAGTCCAAGCCATTGGCTGGTAGACTTCCGTAAAAAGAGCCGAAGGTGGCCAAAACATACAGAGTCCAAGCCATTGGCTGGTAGACTTCCGTAAAAAGAGCCGAAGGTGGCCAAAACATACGGAGTCCAAGCCATTGGCTGGTAGACTTCCGCAAAAAGAGCCGAAGGTGGCCAAAATATACGGAGTCCAAGCCATTGGCTGGTAGACATCCATAAAAAGAGTCCAAAGAGACCATTGCAAACTCCGAACCATTGGTTCGACAGAGATCGCAAAAAAGAGCCGAAGGTGGCTAAAGCAAAACAGAATTTGAGCCATGAGCTTCGAATGTCTGTTAACACAGTCCAAAGAGACAAATTATCTAAGATACTAAAGTATCTTGAAAGTTATCTCAAGTGATTTCTTTCATAAAACAAAGGTACTAAGTTGCCATTCTTCCGACTGCAAATAGTCGGAGACATTTCATAAGATTTTAAAAGATCTTTAAATTACAGAGGGGCTTCGAACCCCCAAAAAATTGTACTCCGAAGTTTTTTCTTTGCGCATAACCATCTTTGAATATATTTCAAAGTTGCTTATACCCAAAGAGGGGCTAGTAAATATGGAGACAATTTTAAATCGGTATTCATTATTCAAACAAATGTGTTTACAGATTACATTATGAAAAATTGGTATCTATACCAAGAAGGAATCGGAGACCTCTTCGGTCCCTAGAGCTAGGGGTAGAACGACTAGTTCCAGCACCGGGAGTTCTAATAACTTTGCGCTTAACTCTCTTGCTCCCCTTCGAAGCTCTAAAATCCTTCTGTTCTTGTTGAAGCTCGGCCCAAGTTCGAAGCCGTTCGGGGCTCCTTTCCCAGCTTCCAAGTTCTTCAGGCCTTTATTTCGAGCTTCATCTTCGTCTTCAGACCAAATAACGTCTTCAGAAGACGAAGTGTTTACATTAACCTCTTTTTCTTCCTCTTTAATATAAGACAGTACATCTTTGATTACTTCGGGCGCAATTACGCCGGAGTCATCTCGAGGAATTAGAAATCGAGGACGTTTATAAGCTTTAAGAAGATCGAAGGTAGCCCATAATGAGCGAACTTCGTCGTTAAGGTCTAACACTTCGATGTCTTCCGTAAGAGGCAAAGCCTAAAAATATGACAAACAAGATTTTCATTGATAAATGTTTATAAGCATAAAGCTTTACATGGCCAAAAATCCTAAGGTACTTCTAAACCTGCGGGTTCGGAGGAGGTTGACTGCTCGAAGCTTGAGTCCGAACTTTCTTCTGGCGTTGGCCTTCGTCGATCCAAGCCTTGATCGCGGAACGACCTTCGGCTCTCCATGAGGTTTGGAAGGCTCGCCAAGCAGCAGCCACACCTTCGGAAGGTCTGATAAGTCATTCGTCGTCGAAGGTGATTGGGCCCCCTCCTGCGTCCGGAGTTATTGATCGGCCCAGATCTTCGTAGTAGCGAAGTAGGCCAACAGCAGACACTTGTCCGGAGAGTTCTCCATATCTAATGCCCGCTGTCTTCATCTGCTTCGCCACTCCTTGGATCCTTTTTAACCGGCGCAGAAGAGTGAAGTTATCGTCAGAAGGAAGTATCCCAGTAGTACCGATGTACTCCAAGACATCTAACAATTGACTCATAACTTCCACAGCCACCTTCTCAGACTTCAACTTGTCTTCGTTCAGCGCATCCTTCGTCGAAGTGACTTTGCCCAAAACCCCAGAAAGCCTAGCATTCTCAGTGGTCAAAATGTTCTTCTGTTTTAACAGTTGGCTAGCTTCCTCTTGGAGTCGAACGAGCTCGGACCCCGCAGTAGCGTGCTCCGCCCGCAGCTTTTCAACTTCTGCTCAAAGCACAATCCTTTCTACTTCGAGCTCTTTCTTCGCAGCCTCCAAACTTTGCCTGGCCCTTCGCTCTGTTGATATTATATTATCCATTTGAGCCACTCGACTTTCGGAGATGTTAAAATTCCTTTGAAGAACAGTATTTTCCTCTCGAAGACGAGCGATATCTTCGTCATTGCTTATATTCGTAGCCCGGGCCAAGACAGTTTGCTGCAAAAATAAAAAACTAAGGTAAATATTTATTCGTAGATGAATTCTATGATATTTCGCAGTTGGTTCGTACCTGGTAGGCTGCACGTTCAATAGCGGCATTAAGCTCCGTCTTGTCAGCCTTGCTCAGGATGGCCACTAAATTGGTCTCCCCTATGTCACGGCTAGCTCGATCCAAAGGTTGGAGCAAAGTCCGAAGACCAGTTGTTTGCCCTAAGAAAGGAGCCAGCAAGGGGAGCATGCTTATTGCCTGTTGGTCATCTTCATTCAGCGAAGGACCGGAGCTTTGGCCTGTGGTCTTCGGAGCCACTGGAGATTGGCCCTCCCCGGAAGATTGGCTCTCTTCTGTCGAATCAGACAGAGTTGATCCGGAGCTCACAGCAGGGAGAGGCTCTATATGTCTTTTGCCTCTTCCAGGTCCCATTTGAGTAACTCTCTGGGCTGGCTCCGAAGTTGTCGAAGGTCCAGGAATTATTTCCTCTTGACGGACTTCTTCCATAGGAGTGGACTCTATAAAAATAATGAAAAGTATTATACATTGTATAAATACTCAAAATAAACATGAAAAAGTTATTCGAAGTCTACCTTCGACATTTTGTAGTGGAGTCATCGTCGGACTGTTCGGTGGATCGAAGGCTAGTTCTTCATCCGAATCAGCCGTTAAGTCTTGGACTGCAGGAGCATCGTCCTGAGCAGTCCTCGTTGCTTCTTCGGGGATCGAAGATATAGTAACTTCAACCCCACTCTCATTCACAGGAACTTCGTCCTGAGATACATCTTCCTGAACTACCGAAGTCCTTGGTTGATCAACATTATCTTGGGACTCCGGCACGTTCGCAGGTACTTCGACTTGTGCAGTCCCTTGAGTTTCATCTTCTTCTATTAGACGCACAAGCAATCTCCCTGTTTCTTCTTGGGAGTCGGAAACCGAAGCCCTCGAGCTCGAAGGCGCAGGATTCGAAGGTGCGAGATTTTTTGGCTTCCGAGCCACCTTCTTCACCGGAGTCTTTGCGGAGCTCGAAGTCCCAGCTTCGGCTTTCCTTTTCTTGGGTCCTTTCTCCGAAGGCACCCAGTCCATCAGAGGAGGCGGAGTGAGTTCCAACATTCCCCACACTCTGTTAAATCTCTCCCAACTCCCGACCAACTTGATTCTCCATTCTTTTTCAGTCGGAGTTGGGGCGCCCAAAATCTTCTCCGAAGCCCTTATAATTTGCTCCGAGGTAACAGGGGCTGAAGAAGCTAAAAAAATAAAATAAATCAAGTTAGTATTTCTTCGAAGTAAATATGCATAATACATATTGTTTTCGAAGTTACCTGCAGGGCTCGAAGTCATGGTAATTTTTCGGAGACCGCCTTCCGAGTCCTCTTCGAAGACGATAGGCCAGTTGGCCATCAGTGGAGAAATTTGTAACCCGAGGAACTCTTCGGCTAAGTCTTGCATACTCAACCTCCGGCTGATCCGCTAAAGTAGGTTGAGGCGGGCTTCGAGCTGACCTTGGCCGGGATGCACTAAGGCTTCTTTCTGGAATTGAATTTCCTTCAAAGGTCCGGCCAAAGGATTACTCGCCCTAACTTCGGCATAGAACCACCTCATAACCCAGTCAGTGTACCATCTTGCATTGATGGCCTTAGCAGGGAATTGCAGGGCATATTCGTCCCGGAGCCTAAAATTAATGCTTCCGAAGGCAACCACTACCTTTTCACCTCCGGGACCTACGAAGGTTTTAGGCTAGCATGAAGCCCTATGCAGTGCAGCGAAGATCTCTGCCCTCCCCTCACAGCCTTCGGCTCTCAATGCCCATTCGAAGATAGCCAGTCTAGCTACTGCATGCGGAGATAATTGAGGGAGGGTGACATGGAATAGATCGAGTACCTCCGCCAGGAAGTCTACTGCAGGAAGGCCCAAGCCGGCTTCGAAGAAGGCTTCGAATACAACCACCTCTCCGGGCCTTGGTGACGGAATAACCTCTTTTCCGGGCTTGCGAATCATCACTCCGGTACTGATCTTTCCTTCTACTGCAATTGCTAGCGATTCCCTTTTGCAGGTAGAAGATCCCAATTGGAAAGACTGGTCCAAATACTTCGTCGAAGGCGGGCAGAGACTTTGATCATCGATGTTTTGAGGATTTCTTCCTCCTGCCGCCATGGACGTTGCTGCAGATGCCGGAGGAACTATCGCCAATGTCGCAGCCGCTGCTGCCGCAGCCGCTTGCTGCCGAGCCAAGGCCGACGGGGCTCCAGAACCTTTGGTCTTCACCATTGCAGTCGCCGGATTGCTTTGGGGGAAAATGGGGTCTAGGGCTCAAAGAACTCAAAGGGCTCAGAAGGTTTTTGATTGTGAGAAAGCAGTGAAAAGGTAACCCGGTAAGTTCTAGGCCATCTATTTATAGCCTAAACTTTACATTTTTACCATTAGCCCATGCCGTTTCGCATTCCTGCCCGTTACTTTTCTCCGGGATTAACGCTTTCTACAGCTTCCGTTAGGAACAGAAAGCTAACGGCTATTTCCTCTAAGTCTAAAAGACTTTCGAACTTCCTGAGTCGGTTCTAAGATAGTTCGAAAAGTAATTATCTTAAGATTGATTCGGAGCTTATATCTTCGTACATTCCGGAGATTAAATGAAATTGAATAACCCATATGTCTGGTTATTTTTTCCTTCCGTATATTTCTCTCCTAACATTACAGGTTAAACGGAGAAGCGTATTCGAGGGGCTACTGTTGGGGGAAAATATCTCATCTTCGGGGTTATTGCCGCAACAGCATGACAGCAGATAGTGGATTCGAAGGTTTCCAGACGTCCATCTTCGAAGATGCCCTGAGTCAAGCTTGAAGTACGAAGATAGGTATTGGTTCGGAGTACATCTTCGAACTAAGGCAATTCAAGATCTTTATTGCCAGCTAAGATGGAAGATTTATCTTTTATACTATTAGATTAGTCTTTTACCATTTTAGCCCTATCAAGGGTACCGAATAGTTTCCACTATGTCGGTTGTAATAGAGGGGTAAATAGGTATTTTCCTTAATATTTGGGCCTATAAATACCCCCCATTTCACCCTGTAATAGGGACCGAATACAAGTTATTCAATACACACATTCGAACTATTCTAAGTTGTTATCCTTTCGGAGGCTTAGAACAGTTCACTTCGCAAACACTTCGTTTGTTAGTTTCTAATCTACAGAAACCTGTTAGTGTAATCTTTTACGCCAACATGACTGATGGAGTGTCTAACTAGGCTCCTCCTTTCTCTAAGGTAGTGGGTGAGGTAAAAACAGTTTTGTTCTCACTATCTAAAGGAATCCTCTCAAAGCCCAATCCCAGAGCTAACCCTTCCCTGTCAGCACACATCTTGGTCTTGACCAAGAGCAAATCCATCCTACCCTTTCCCTCAGTGCATTTATTAACCACAAAAAGAAGGTATTCATTTTCAGTCATGAGGTTTTCAGCTCGCTCTCTAACAACGCCTAGCTGGTTTTTAAGGGTTATGCAAGTGTCACACACAGGTTGCACATCCTTAGAACTATCGGCCCTCTCCAATCTAGCCTCTAAATCCCGAACATGCTTATCACGTAAATCAATGCTCTCATGTAATAAAGAATAGTTCATGCATTCATTTTCATCATGAGGACTAGAATCAACCATCAAAAGCTGCTTCTATGCAGTCTCAAGCTTAGAAAAGAGTTTGAGCATGCATGGAACACAAGTGAGCAAGCTCATCCATGACAACAGTGCAAGATTCACATTCAGCGTCATTAACCCTAGACTTAAGCATGGCATAATCAGTAGAAACAGATTCTAACCTAAGTCTAAGGTCTTTTCTATCTCTAGAGGCTTGCACAAGCAATCTAACTGACCAAGAACTACTTCATTCAGTTCATCTATTTTAATTGAAAGCTGGTCATAAGATAAAGGTACCTCACATGAGACAAGCTCATCGCCGCTGTGATCGCTGTCGGCCATGAAGCAGAGGCTAGTGAAATCTCATTCCTTCTTCTTCTCCTCCTCCTTCCTTGGGGACTCCTCCAACTCATTAGAGCTCGACTTCTCAGTTGAGGAAGTTTCGATGTCGCTGAGAGTAGCAACAAAGGCTCTAGAAGCAGCCTTGGCTACCTTCTTAGCCACCTTGCCGTTCTTGCCCTTCACAAAGGGTTTCCTTTCCTTTTTGTGGTCTTTGAGACGCTCACTCTCATCTCTCCTCTTGATCTTATGACAGTTGGCCCTTGATATTAGAAGTGTTGCCACACTCAAAACATCCACTAAAACCACTTCTCCTCTCATCCCATCTCTCATTGTGAAAATGATTAAACCTTCTAGCAATGAGAGCAAGCTCTTCATCATCCAGAGTATCCACTTGCTCCTTAGTGATGGAAATCAGGGAGGATAAAGCAAAACCACCAGCAAGAACACAAGTGAGAAACCAAGGGTGGTTTCGGTCTGGATGATGAGTGATTGACAAGGATGAGCATCTGAGCAGATGAGTGGTTGAGAGTGGGTTGAGTACATCGAGGGTTTTAATGTGATGTGAAGGTTTGGCTGCGGAGGGTTTCGGTGGTGCGTTGCGTTCTTGTTTTGGCTTGTCTTGTTTGTGCAGGGTGGAGATGCTGACCGACTATCGACGGCGTGTGATCGAGGGTCGAGCGGGGAGCTTGATGCCAGAGGATCAGGGAGGTCGGGCGAAGTTGGAGAAGATCTAAAGAGTGCACGAAGAGACGGAGTGAGACTTGGACGGACGGCTGATTGCGATGGCGTGTCGAAGAGGTTCGCGAGAGGGAGGCCAGGACAAGCATTCAGGCGGCTCGAGGGGATCGAGAGCGGAACTGGCTTGCTGGCGCTCGGAGTCGCGAAGCGGTGTCACGAGTCGAAGGTTGAGAGGATTTGTCGGTTTTTGCTAAAAACCGTCGAAATGTTTATTGTTTTTGTTAATTCAATAAATAGGTGTCTAGTTTTAGTTTAAATTTTCAGTTTAGTAGTGTAACCTCTTGGTATAATTTTTGGAGTGGTTCTACTCTGAAATTATATTAAAATGAGAGTCAATTAGTAATTTTACTTTTAGTTTTTATAGGGTAATTTTCATAATTGTTAAATCTGAAATTACTAAGGGTCTATGTGTCAAATGGGGGCTTCTAGAAGAGGAGTTGGTAGGATATTATCCCCCCATGTTGGCTGAACCATTTGAGCACTTGAGAGACAAATTTTTCTATGAAGAAACTTGAGAAAAATTCAGTTTGATCAGCTTTGGACGAGCAACCGGAGTTTCAAGCAGATTTTTGGAATCTGCATAGTGTTTTCGAAAACACTATTTGATGTAAATCCAGCTTCCAGCGCAGGTACTCTTTGTGGTCAAATTCAATTTTGTGCTGCGTTTTCTGGAAAATCTAGTGCAAAACTTGTGTGAGATGTCCAAGTAACTTTTGTTGTGCATGCATGGAGTGATGCAGTTTTGAAAGTTGCAAAGGATTTCTGTGATGTCTTCGTATTTCTTTTGCTGCTCAAAGTAGGCACCACAGTTCTGAAAACTGATTCTGGAAAAGTGGTTCAGTTTTGATTTTGCTCCCCTCATGTTTGATGAAATGTTTCATCAAGTGTTCATCAAGATTTTGGCTGATCATTGGAGTACTTTTTGAGTGATTTCATGATTGAAGGATGAACAAGTATTTCTTAGGTGAATATTTGTGCATCTAATTACTCAGCTCATTTGAATAGTTGCAGTTCTGATTTCAGTCTCTAATTTGCTAACAGTATTGTCTGAGATTGATTTTTGATGGCTCATTGATCCATACTATTCTGAGCAATCTTTGTCGCAAGTTGTCTTTGAAATTGAACAGTGATTATGGTTTCAATGTTCATAAATCCATCAATCTGTTTTGTTGTTTGCTGATTTCATTGGTTAGGGAATTGCTTTGGAGTATATGATTTCAAGATTTTGTTCCAACCCTTTTTGATGAAACTTGTATCTGAAATTATGGTGAATCTAGTAATTTACTGATGAGCATCAAACAGGTTTCATTTCAGGAAATACATTTCCTCAAGATGTTTAGTTCTGTTGTAGATTCTATTTGGGTTGATGTTTCATGCAAATTCTTTCCAAATTAGGGAAATCTTTCTGAACACACTAACTGAAGGATGGAAATCTTTATCTGAAGTGTTTTCTGCTGAAGTTGAGTTAATTGTTGAAGAAAATCTTTTCAGTATTCAATCAACACTATTGTACTGTGGTATCTGAATTCAAGAAGAGTTGTTTTGATGTGTTTTTCAGGTTGTGTTCTGGTTATCAACTAAAATACTGAAAATGCATATTTGTTTCAGATTCTTCTTTGAGTATTCATTTTAGATGTGAGAAGGCATATTTGAAATCCATTAGTTAATTGTTATTGAATTCGTTCATACCAAGAATCTGAATCTGTTCTGTGCTGAAAATATTCTTCTGAATAGTAGCATCTTGTCCAAGTGCAATTTAGTGTACTGTTTAATTTTTGAAGTGCTGCACAAATGTGATCTATCTATTTAGAACTGATAATCTGAAGTCAGAATTTAGAATTGAATTGAAACTGAATTTTGAATGGGTTTCAGTTGTTGATTTACTGACATCAACTGATTTGTATCACTGTTTGATCAAAATTCTGTAATCTGAAGTGTATAAATTCAGAAATAGATTGTTTAGTTAATCTGTTTGAACTTCACTTAGGTTTCAGTTTTTGGTTGCTAGCCAAAGCTATTGCAACTTTTTTTGCTGAAGAAAATAGGTGTTTAAACTGTGTTCAGAATGGTTAGGTTTGTTCATTGATGAATCAAATCTATTTCTAGTGATCTGATCTGCTATTTGTATAATCAGTTCAGTTCTGTTTCTTTTGTGCTGAATGTTTGAACTTAAGTTGAAATCAATGCTAGTATATTATGTATTTGGTCAAGTATAAACCTGTTCAGAAATTTAATTGAATATCATGTTGTTTTCAGTTTTCAAATAGTGTCAATCACATTGCTCCTTGGAGTTTGTCTACTGTTTTCAGCATTTATACTCATCTAGTTTAAGTTCTGATTTTTGTGTGCTGTTTTGAATTTAAACTAAATTTAAAATACACAAGCTGAACCAAATCATGAATGTTGAATTGTATTGAAAATTTCTATTACTATTCATCGTCCGAAAAAATTTCAGAAGTTCAAAGATTTCATTTGAAATTTGAATTGAAACGAACTGATTCACTAGTACAAACTTGAATTGAACTCTTGAGTGGGTGTCTTGTTATATGTCAATTAAACATCTTGAAACTAATCTGATTTGTAGTTTTCAATCTTGTGGATCTCAATTTTTTACTGATTGGATTGAAAACTTGAAATTGAGTTTTTAGAGGTGCGTTGGGTGATTTGACTAGGCCATCACATTCGCAAGAAAGCGTCGAGGCGCCTATTCACCCCCTCTAGTCGCCATTCCGATCCCACAATTGATATCAGACCTGGTTTAATCATGAGTTGACCTTAACCAGTTGTGATCCTTGTTTTGGCGACATGGAGAGGAACACCAAGATCCCGATGTTTGATGGTGGAGATTATGCTTATTGGAAGGTGCGCATGGAGGCTTATTTGCTTAGTCAAGGAAGTGCGATATGGGACATTGTTGCATCCCTATATGTGATTCCTGGCACTCGTATCTGTTGACACGGAAACGTGCCCCCACACTTGGGTCAGTTCGACGATCCAAAAGTGCACGGATACTTAGGGATAGGCCTAAGCATGACGTAGCACCGACATCGCGTTCCAACTACCCTTAGTCGTGATAAGGGGGTGGAGTCGTCAGGCAACCAGATCACACAAAATAATCCAATTAGCTGAAAAAGATAGATTAAACAGAATAAAATCGGCAAACCAGTCGGAGCCCCGTCTGGTTCAAAGTCGGATGTGAAGGGGTCACCGAAGTGTACCTTCGGCGTCTGGTGTGAAGTGCTCCGCCGAAGGGTGCTTCGGCGTTCGGACTGATCTGACCGAAGATGGACTCCGAACGGATCTAGATGCGATGATCACCTCCAAGCAGCAGGGTTTGGCTTGAAGTCTCTGATATAGCACACTACAGAATAATATCGCGAGGGCCACACGGAAGCGTAACTTCGTCTAGTGCGGAGTGTGGTCGTGACGAAGTATGCTGGCAAAGCCTGTTGTCGGAGCTTGTAGTCTCGCCGAAGGGTGTTCGTGACCTCCGAAATCGGTCTCCCAGCTCTAGACACCTCCGACAAAGTGGCTCCGAACGGAAAACCTACAACAGAGAAGGTGCGAAGTACCGATTCGGCCTGAGGACCGAATTTTGCTAAGTGTTGCACTAGTAGCGAAGGTAGCAATTTGTTACGCAGATTAGCGGATACTTCACAGGCGAAGTAACAAGGCGATAGCAATCTATTACGTAGATTAACGGATACTTCACAAGCGAAGTAACAAGGGTTACCACTGTTCCGAACTGGCTGGCGGAGGGCTTCTAGGCAAACCCACAAAGAGGTACAGGAAAAAAAAGATAAAGTAAATGTGATCAAAGCATGGGCTTTGGTTTGGTTTGAGTTGGGGGGCTCTCTACGCCGGCCATGCCTCTTTATTTATAGGGGTTTAATCCCTTATCTAATCTACTATTAATCCAGCCAGATAGAGATAAAATCTAAGCTGGAAACGCATACAACTCTACCTCTACCGAAGTGGGCTTCGGCCAGGCCTGTCGAGGCCTGCTCCTCGGGTCGAAGCTTCTGAGGCTTGGGCCCCCGATGGCTTTCCGGCCAGAGCCCATGGGCTGGCTAGAGGCTTTCGGAGCCCATAGCTTGATGGGCTTCGGCCCTGTAGGGCTTCGGACAGACCCTGGTCATGTGTATTTTTCGGCCCAAATCACCAAAATTGATATTTTCACGATCTAGCCATTAATGCCATTTTTTGCTATCAACTCATGCCCCCCTGCCTTTTAGTGAACTGAGTGTACTAAAAGCACAATGAGATGAAGACGATACCACCAATATCGGCTTTTCGACACTTTTCATGATGTTTGCCACACACTTGGGAAATACCTTTTCAAATGCCTACCATTCAGAGCTCTTCGAAAACGCTCTCCCTGCAGGGATTCCAACACGTATGCGTTGCCGGGAGCGATTTTGGCTCTCTTAAAAGGACCTTCCCAACTAGGCGACCATTTACCAAACTTGGGACTCTTCGTTCCTAAGGGTAAAATCGTTTTCCACACCAAGTCTCCAATTTGAAATGATTTTGGCTTCACATTTTTATTTTAGGCTTTAGCTACTCTCTTCTTGTCTACTTCTATAGCTTCTAAAGCCCTTAATCTCTTATCGGTCACTTCCTCTAGATTATCCTTTAGAAGAGTTTCATATTCGTCGACCGATAAGCCGTCGGGCACTTCTACAGGCAAAACGGTCTCTTGTCCATATACCAACTCATATGGACTGACCTTGGTAGCACCGTGCTTTGCAATCCTACAAGCCCATAGCGCTTCGGAAAGCAAATCATGCCACCTTTTAGGAAATTCTTCAATTTTCTTCTTGATGAACTTAATAACGGTTTTATTGCTAGACTCGGCCTGACCATTGGCCTGAGCGTAGTAGGGTGAAGAGTTTATCAATTTAATACCATAGTATTTGGCGAAGTCCCTTACTTCTCTAGAGACAAATGAACTACCTTAGTCCGTAGTAAGAGTTTGAGGAATGCTGAATCTATGTATGATGTGCTTTAAAATAAAATCGTGTACCTCATTGTGAGTCATGTTATTGAGAGGTACGGCCTCGGTCCACTTAGTGAAGTAATCCATTGACATCAACACGAACCGATGCCCCTTTGAGGAAGGAGGGTGAATCTTGCCGATGAAGTCTAAACCCCACCCTCGAAATGGCCATGGCTTGATAATAGGATTGAGCAATGAGGCAGGAGCTAACTGGATATTGCCAAACCTTTGGCATGCTTCACACCCTCTGTAGTGTTTGAAACAATCTTTAGTCATAGTCGGCCAATAAAAACCCGCCCTTTTGAGCATCCAACTCATTTTTTGGGCCGACTTATGAGTGTCGCAAAGCCCCTCATGGACTTCTCCTATAGCCACCTGGGACTGCTCATGATCTAAACACTTCAATAGCACTCCGTTGATGGTTCGGCGATACAATGTGTTGTCCGTCAACACGAATTTGAAAGCTTGTCACCGAACTCTCCGATCAACCCTTCGGCTAGGGTCTCAAATACCGGACTATTGGGACTCTCCAATCGCCCTTATGGGTTTCAGAGGGTTTTGCTGGTCCATCCTCTGAAAAAACCTCTAAATTACTGACTTCGGGGTGCCCCCGAGCCATTCCAGCTCCTGTTGAAGCCTGGCCGAGGTGGTCGTTCGGAGTGCGCTAGGCCGAAGTCCTCTGGAGGTCTTGTACTACGAGGAGCCTTCTCCGTCCGGGAGGCTTCGGACTATCGGCTCCGGTGTGCCAAATCCCTTGGTTGGCAGAGCACTCCAATCCAGGGGGTCCGGCGTGCGGTGGCCTTTGGCGCCCTAAGGGGTTCGACGCAGAGCATGCGCCTGCCCACCGCTACTGGCTTCGGCAGTGAGGCTGAGCATTGGCTTCTCCAATATAGCAAATTTTCCTCTTCGGACTTGGTAGCCAGATGCTTGCTGAGCCAAGTCATTGGCGACTGAATTGGCTTCTCTTGACACGTGAAAGATTTTGAAGTCATCAAAAGTGGCAACTATGTCTATACACTTATCCAAGTAACTATTTAGCAAGCCATTAAAACATTGGGCACTCTTATCTACTTGTTGCACCACTAATAATGAATCACCGTATGCATGAACATGCCTAGCACCTACAGATTCTAGCAATTCAAGACCTAGCAATAAAGCCTCATATTTGGCCTTGTTGTTAGTGGAAGAAAACTCTAATCGGGTCGAAGTTTCAAAGTGCATCCCATTAGGTGATATGAGAACCACTCCAATGCCTTGGCCACTCTTGCAAGCCGAACCATCAAAATAAAGTTTCCATGGCACTACCTCAACTAAAGCAATAGTATCACTCCAGCTAACATCTATGTGATGATCAACAATAAAGTTGGCTACGACTTGGCCTTTCATCGCTCTCAGGGGTTCGTAGGACAAATCGTACTCAATCAATGCATAAGCTCATTTTCTGATTCTTCCACTTAGAATCGGCTTCTGTAACATGTGTTTTATAACGTCGGTTTGGCAAACGACAACACATGTAGTGGGAAGAAGATAATGGCGCAATTTGGTGCACGCGTAATAATGTGATAAACACAATCGTTCCACAAACACGTACCTAGTTTCAGCGTCCAGCAGGCGGCGGCTCAAGAATGTGATGATGTACTCCTTCCCCTCCACCTCCTGGGTTAGGATGACTCCAATCACGCTATCTTCAGCGGCGATGTATAACCGAAATGGAATCCCGGCTTTAGGCGCTCTTACCACAGGCGGTGATGACAAGCACTCCTTGATCTTTTTGAAAGCACTTTGTTGGCTTGCCCCCCAAGTGAACTCGGCTTCATTCTTTAGCCGGAGTATGGGGGCAAAGGCATCGATCTTGCCGGACAAGTTGGATATAAAGCGACGCAAATAGTTCAACTTGCCTAGCAACTTTTGTACATATCTTTTGCATGTCGGCGCTGCGATGTTTCTGATCTTATCAAGTCTCCTAGGATCAATTTCTATGCCTCTCTCATGAATAATGAAACCTAAGAACTTTCCCACCGACACGACAAAAGAACACTTAAGTGGGTTCATTTTCAACCCATACTGCCGCATTCTATCAAAAGAAACTTTCAAATCGGCTAAATGGTTTCCCATGGCGTCCGATTTGACCACGACATCATCAATGTAAACTTCTAACATAACCCCTAGCAAGTCATAAAAGATTAAGTTCATAGCGCGTTGATATGTGGCGCCAGCATTTTTCAAACCAAAAGTCATGACGACCCACTCGAATAAACCGACAAAACTAGGGCATCGAAAGGTAGTCTTATAGATGTCCTCTTCGGCCATAAAGATTTGATTATAGCCAGCATTGCCATCAAGAAAACATAGTACCTTGTGTCCTAAAGTATCATTGATTAGCATGTCGGCTATCGGCATTGGATACTCGTCCTTTGGAGTGGCTCTGTTCAGATCCCAGAAATCAATGCATATTCATATCTTGCCGCTCCCTTTCTTCTATACAGGCACAATGTTAGCAACCCATTCCGCGTACCTGCATGGCCTAATAAATTCAGCCTTGAGCAGTCGCTCCACTTCCTCTTTGACTCGGTCATAGACGGTCGAATTAAAGCAGCGGGGAGGCTAATTATAAGGCCTAAATCCGGACTTGATGGGCAGCCGATGCTCCACGAGCTCGCGGCTTAACCCTGGCATTTCGCTATATTCCCATGCGAAACAATCGACATATGACCGAAGTAACTTTATTACTTCAGCCTTTTCATCGGGCTGCAAATGCTGGTTTACAAAAGTCGGCCTTGGGATGCTGCCATCACCTATGTTGACCTCCTCCAAGGTATCAGCCGATGCAAAACCTTGTCCTAATTTTTCTACTTCGCTAACGTCCTCGATGGCTTTGGCAATACCGTCTTTATTAGACCAATACTGCTCCACACGAGACTTTAGCCAATCTAGATTATTCTTGCTAGACAAAACTACTAATACAAAAATAGCCATGCTACTCCAGCCGGCTTTACAGACACTGGTACAAACCGTCCTCTTGATACGCTAACAAAATCATAGTCCGAAAGATCTCTACCTGACAGACACTCTACTTTGTTATGGATGGCGTCAACTGATACATCGGCCAATGCTACTTGGGCCGAAGTATCTGCGGGGATGACCTCCACCTCATCGTCATCCCACTGTATCAGGCACTGGTGAAGGGTAGAAGGAATGCAACAGTTCACGTGAATCCAGTCGCGCCCGAGTAGCACGCTATAGTTACCTTGTACGTCGACGACGAAAAACATTGTTGGCAACGTCTTGTTTCCCACCGTCAACTCCATAGAGAGTACTCCCTTGGCATCGGAGCTCTCGCCGTTGAAGACGTTGAGCATCAAGTTGGTCTTCTTCAGGTCATCTTCGTCCCTGCCAAGTTTCTTCAATAACGAATAAGGCATTAAGTTAACAGTGGCGCCGCCGTCGACGAGCATCCGGGAAATCGGTTTCCCATCGATGTGACCCCTGACATAGAGGGGTTTTAGATGGCGAGATGAGTCCTCGGGCTTCTCGAAGATGGCATTGCGCGGGCCGAGGTTCAACTGAGTGACCTCGGCCTCATCTCGTTGTTAGGGCGAACTCGGCTGGAAGCGTGACGATGTTGATGTCCACCACCTTGGGTGCGGGTCCCTCAGAGATGGGCGAGTAATCGTCGTAGAGCAGGTCATCGTCGTCGTCGCTTGGACTAGGAGCCGGGTTGGTTATCTCAACCGGCTTCTCCCTCCATACCTGTTTGGTAGCTAGCCGAGGGCGGATCTCTTCGAAGATAGCGTCGAGCTCAGCCTCAGCTTTCTTTTAGTGCATCTCTAGTGCCCGTAGTCTTTGTAGACGTCTCTTCTGTGATTTGGACATGCCTGGAGGGGCCCAAGAAGGTTGCGGCTTGGTGTCGGGTGCGACTGTTCGCTCCCATTAATTATGGCCGAAGTGGTACTGTGCTCTTTGGCCTTGTGCATCCTGTGTTCGGAGGGGGCTTCGCTGCGAACCCCGACAGACGGGCAGGCCTCGTTCGGCCGACCGAACCAGGCTTCGGTGCAGAGTTCCGCCGAAGCATGAGACTTACCTCCGTCATACCTCGGTGACAAAGTCTTCGAGATTGGAACTTCCTGAGACCCAACTCTAATGGTTATGGCTTCGGACTCCCTGACTTCGGCCTCTTCGCACCCTTCGGCTTCGCTCTGCATGGCCCGATTCGGAGGCACCACAGACAGTCTATGGATGATGCCCCTCTCTGTTGCGTCTGTTTGCCCCTGCCATCCATAATACTCCGAAGGAAAGTAAGGCACAGTGTTATGTTGCGGAGGATACCCTGACCCGGATACGTATGGAGCCCACGGGGTCCCCACCCATTCATACGGCAGAGGCAACAGTGGCTCCAGCGGCCTCACCCACTATGAGCCGAACTCGTTGCCCGGAGGGGGGTTCGACCAAGTCGAAGGCATCTCGGACCACACCAGCGAAGGGTCCTACCAGGCTAGAGGTACGTTCGGCCAGTGCGGGCCGAAGCCTCCCATCGGAGAAGTCCAACATGGTGCGGGGTTCGGCCATTGGGGACCGAAGTTATAGTACGGGGGGTTCGGCCATTGTGGCTCGAACCCGCCATGCGGAGTGTCAGGCCATTGTGGCCTAGAGCCCCCGTGCGTAGGGTTCGGCTGCTTCGGCCTGAAGCTACCCTCCAAGAGTCCCGAACCCTTCGGCTGCTTCAGCTTCTGAGTGTGTGGTCCAGTCTTTCTGGCCCTTCTTCGATGCTTGTTCAACAGCATGTTATATGTCACCTTCGGCCTTTTGTCAACCTTAGCCGAAGGGGTATCAACGTTCTGTTTCCACACTCCTACCTAGGGATTATTTGGCACGAGTGTGCGAGTGTGTGGTTCTCCAACAATTACGTCTTTCCCTTTAGCCGACTCGTCCTGTTCTGGCCGAATCAACACCTTCTTTTCGCCGAGGTCGACGGCGTTGACTGGAAAACGATCTTTATCCAGCTTCATCTTCGGATCATTGTCTATCTTTAATCGTCCTTCTTCTATGGCCGATTGTATCTGCTGTTGAAAAACATTGCAATCATTAGTATTATGTGAATGTGAGTCATTCCACTTACAGTATGGATGCTTCTTTAACTCATCAGCAGGTGGAATGACTTGACCCTTAGGTAACCTGAGAAGCTAGCTTTTTAAGAGAAAATCAAATATTTTATCACATTTAGTTATATCAAACGAGTATTTGACCTCACTAAGCCGATTCTTTGTGGGGATGGTCGTAACTCGGAGCAGGTGACAGGTTTATTTTTAGTGTTCCAAACCCATTCGGCCGCGTACATGTCAGCCGAATCCTCCTCCTCTGACTCCTCCTCATCAGAGCGTTCCATGATGTGTATTTTGGCCCTAGGCTTGTTAAACGTCTTAATGAATTTCTTATCTTTGGCTCAGCCTTCCTGCACCAGAGCCTGCTGTAGAACTTGGCTAACTTCTAAAAAGTTTTGATTATCTAACCTTTCTTTTATCTCAGAACGCAACCCGTTAAAAGCTAATTCTGCCAAGTCCCTTTCCGAAATATTAAGGCTAAAACACCGGTTTATAGTATCCCTAAAACGCTTGATGTATTCAGAGGCGTTCTCGCTAGATTTCTGCCTAACTGATGTCAAATGTGAGAGCCTAAGCTCTATCTCACCCATGTAGAAATAATTATGGAATTTCCGCTCTAAATCATCCCACGTGTGGATGGAGTTCGGCGGGAGCGCCAAAAACCACGTGAATGCAGTGCTGGATAGCGAGAGAGAAAATAGTCTAACCTTTAGGGCATCTATCCAGCTAAATTCTCCACACTGCGCCAAAAATTGACTAACATGCTCTAGTGTAGTCTTGCTACCCTCGCCATCGAATTTAGTGAATTTAGGGATCCTATAGCCGCGGGGGTAGGGTAATGTATCAAGGTGGTCGGGGTATGGTTTACGGTAAACCATAACCCGTCCCTTGGGCACGAAGCGAGATCACTCCCTAAATAGTGCGCATTCGCGCTCCTCTATGTCATCTTGGTACGTTGTTTGTGCGCGCCTTTCATGCGGAGGCGCGACACGTGGTGGGATATCAGCGTGTAGGCCATGTGTCTCTTCCCTACGCGCTATTTGTATGACCTGTTCGCGTCCGGGCGCCTGCGCATGTGGTGCGGGCAGTGCGGGCACCGGCACAGGTGGTGGTGCGTGGTATGCCGTGTTAGTTTGTCCGTAAGTATAATTATCGGTCTCGGCCATAAGTGGTGAGGCCGGAGACATGGTTGTGCCGGTGCTTTCGTTAGTCCTACCGTAGACATGGTTTACCGGCGGTGCACTAGCAATGGGAACCGGGCGTACGGCCTTATTAAAACCGAACCTCCTAAGAGTTCCCTCTACCTGGGAGCTGACTGCTGAATCTAAGTGGTTGGCTATCGAAGCGCTAACGGCTTGATGTACTGATCCGACTATTTTCTACTCAATTTCTAAAGAAGATAAACGGGGCGATACAGGTGTTACTGGACCTGAGCGAGGTCGGGTGTGATGACGTCGTGCTTGATGAAGCCTGTGCGGGTCTTGACGTAGCCCCCAAGCATCATGTCTTGGAGCGCCTTTAACTTTGCCTCGATCTCTACTCGGTCTTCTGCGGGGATATCTTCAAGTGTAGGCGACAATATGTTGTGGTTGTCGATATCCACGCCTCCTATCATGTCCATCGGTGGTGTAGACGAAGTAGTCGACATAGATGTACTTGTCATGTTGGCGTAGCCTTCCCCAGAGGAGTCGCCAAAAAGTGTGTTGACACGGAAACGTGCCCCGCACTTGGGTCAGTTCGACGATCCAAAAGTGTGCGGATACTTAGGGACAGGCCTAAGCGTGACGCAGCACCGACGTCACGTTCCGACTACCCTTAGTCATGATAAGGGGGGTGGAGTTGCCAGGAAACCAGATTACACAAAATAATCCAATTGGCCGAAAGTGATAGATTAAATAGAATAAAATTAGCAAACCAGTCGGAGCTTGTCTGGTTCGAAGTATGGTGCGAAGGGTTCACCGAAGTGTACCTTCGGCATCTGGTGCGAAGTACTCCGTCGAAGGGTGCTTCGGCGTTCGGACTAATCCGGCCGAAGATGGACTCCGAACGGATCTAGATGCAATGATCACCTTCGAACAGCGAGGTTCAACGTGTGATCTCTGATATAGTAAACTACGGAATAGTGACGCGAGGGCTGTGTGCGAGTGCAACTCCGTCCGGTGCGGAGTATGGTTGTGGTGAAGCCTATCGTGACGAAGTGTGCTGGTGAAGCCTGTTGTCGGAGCCTGTAATCTCGCCGAAGGGTGTCCTGGTGACCTCCAAAACCGGTCTCCCAGTTCCGGGTACCTCTGATGAAGTGGCGCCAAATGTGCGAACCTGCAACAGAGAAGGTGCGAAGTACCAATTCTGCCTGAGGACCGAATTTTGCTAAGTGTTGCACTAGTAGTGAAGGTAGCAATCTATTACGCAGATTGGCAGATACTTCATAGGTGAAGTAACAAGGCGATTGCAATCTATTACGTAGATTAACGGATACTTCACAGGCGAAGTAACAAGGGTTACCACTGTTCCGAAGTGGCCGGCAGAGGGCTTCCAGGCAAACCCACGAAGAGGTATAGGAAAATAAAGATAAAGTAAATGCGATCAAAGCATGGGCTTTGGTTTGGTTTGAGTTGGGGGGGGCTCTCTACGCCGGCCTTGCCTCTTTATTTATAGGGGTTTAATCCCTGATCTAATCTACTATTAATCTGGCCAGATAGAGATAAAATTTGAGCTGGAAACGCATACAACTTTACCTCTACCGAAGTGGGCTTTGGCCAGGCCCGTCGAGGCCTGCTCCTCCAGCCAAAGCTTCAGCGGCGTGGGCCCCCAAAGGCTTTCCGGCCGAAGCCCATGGGCTGGCTAGAGGCTTTCGGAGCCCATAGCTCGATGTGCTTCGGCCCTGTAGGGCTTCAGACAGACCCTGGACATGTGTATTTTTCGGCCCAAATCACCAAAATTTATATTTTGATGATCTAGCCATTAATGCCATTTTTTGCTATCAACATGACTGCCGAATCTAACCGGTTGGCTAGCGAAGCGCTAACGGCTTGGTCTACTGATGCGGCTATTTTTTGTTCAATTTCTAAAGAAGATATGCGAGGCGATACATGTGTTACCTGGACCTGAGCGAGGTCGGGGGTGATGATGTCACGCTTGATGAAGCCCATGCGTGTCTTGACGTAGCCCCCAAGCATCATGTCTTGGAGCGCCTTTAACTTTGCCTTGATCTCGGCTCGGTCTTCTGCGGGAATATCTTCAAGTGTAGGTGACAAGATGTTGCGGTTGTCGATATCCACGCCTCATATTGCTTCCATCGGTGGTGTAGACGTAGTAGTCGATGTAGATGTACCGGTGGCCGATGTAGACGTACTCATCATGTTGGCGTAGCCTTCCCCAGCGGAGTGGCCAAAAAGTGTGTTGACATGGAAACGTGCCCCCACACTTGGGTCAGTTCGACCATCCAAAAGTGCACGGATAATTAGGGACAGGCCTAAGCGTGACGTAGCACCGATGTCGCGTTCCGACTACCCTTAGTCATGATAAGGGGGTGGAGTCGCGAGGAAACCAGATTACACAAAATAATCCAATTAGCCAAAAAAGATAGATTAAACAGAATAAAATCGGCAAACCAGTCGGAGCCCCGTCTGGTTCGAAGTCTGATGCGAAGGGGTCACCGAAGTGTACCTTCGGCGTTTGGTGCGAAGTGCTCCGCCGAAGGGTGCTTCGGCGTTTAGATTGATTCGGCCGAAGATGGACTCCGAACGAATCTAGATGCGATGATCACCTCTGAACAGCAGCGTTCAGCATGAAGTCTCTAATACAGCACACTACAGAATAATATCGCGAGGGCCGCGCGTAAGCGTAACTTCGTCCAGTGCGGAGTATGGTCGTGATGAAGCTTGTCGTAAGAAGTATGCTGGCAAAGCCTATTGCCGGAGCTTGTAGTCTCGTCGAAGGGTGTTCTGGTGAACTCCGAACCCGATCTCTCAGCTCCGGACACCTCCGACGAAGTAGCTCCGAACGGAAAACCTTCAACAGAGAAGGTGTGAAGTACCAATTCGGCCCGAGGACTGAATTCTGCTGAGTGTTGCACTAGTAGCAAAGGTAGCAATCTATTACACAGATTAGCGGATACTTCACAAGCGAAGTAACAAGGCGATAGCAATCTATTACGAAGATTAACGGATACTTCACAAGCGAAGTAACAAGGGTTACCACTGTTCCGTAGTGGCCGACGGAGGGCGTCCAGGCAAACCCATGAAGAGGTACATGAAAATAAAGGTAAAGTAAATACGATCAAAGCATGGGGCTTTTGTTTGGTTTGAGTTTGGGGGGCTCTCTGCCGTCCTTGCCTCTCTATTTATAGGGGCTTAATTCCTAATCTAATCTACTATTAATCTGGCCAGATAGAGATAAAGATTGAGCTGGGAACGCATACAACTCTACCTCTGTCGAGGTGGGCTTCGGCCAGGCCCATCGAGGCCTGCTCCTCAGGCCGAAGCTTCGGTAGCGTGGGCCTCTGAAGGCTTCCCGGCCGAAGCCCATGGGCTGGCTAGAGGCTTTCGGAGCCCATAGCTCGGTGGACTTCGGCCCTGTAGGGCTTCGCACGGATCCTGGACATGTGTATTTCCGGCCCAAATCATCAAAAATTGATATTTCGACAATCTAGCCATTAATGTCATTTTTTGCTATCAACAGTATCTCAGAGAATAAGAAGGCACAATATGAATGTAATAACAAGGCAAGAAACATTCTTTTTATCAGTCTAAGTCGCAACGAGTTCAACAGGGTCCAACACCTTCGCACTGCATGAGAAATTTAGTTGACCTTAAGTACTTTTCATGAGGGCACATCTGTAACACCCCAGAATTAAAAGGAAATAAAATAAAAGAAAAATAATATTAAAAGGATTTCTGGATTTTATTATTATTGAAAAACCCTTAAAGAGCCCTATTAAAGCCAAACAGAGATAAATATTCAAAACCTGGACTTGAAAATTTTATGAGATAAACCAGAGGCCAAAACATAATTTTAGGAATTTTTCCAAATTTTTATCAACCGTGATTCAACCCCTAAGCAAATATATAAATTACTGGATTTATTTTAAATCAGAAAACCATTTTAAACCTTAATGGGCCTCAACCCTCAAAGTGCCTCGAGCCCGGCCCAGTCCAAACGCGTGTCACCGACAGGTGGGGTCCGCCTGTCGGCGCACTCCCCCACCTCTCTCTCCCGCCCGCGTCCTGCATGGCCCACCCGTCAGCCTCTCCCCGCCCGTTTTCGCACCCTGACATCCATGGCCCGCCTGTCGGCCCTTCCTTTTCTGTTTCGCCCGCTGACAGGTGGGGGCCACCTGTCAGCTTCGTCTTCTTCATTGGAAGGGGATCTCTCCTTCCTTACCAAGCGACCCCCCTTTCCAATTTCTCACCGCCGGCCGCCGCGTTCGCTCTGATTTCCCCCGGATCACCTTCCCCGAGCACCGCCGCCCCCTTTCCATCTATACCCAATGCGTATTCGCATCTATGGAAGGTTATCCGAGGAATTGGAAACCTCGCCGGAGTATGGAAGGAACCCTTCGGGTTTCCCCCGATTCCCTTGCCAAAACGACGCCGGCAAGCCCCTATTTATACCCTCACCCTCACCGCGCTCAGCCCACACCACCGTAGCCTAAGCCGAAGCAAGCCAGAGCGTCGCCACCCTCTTTTCGGGTTTTCCCTCTGCTCCAACTCCGGTCGCCGCTCGCCGTCGACCCCGGCCTCCTCCGCCCTAGCCGCTGCCACCATCGTGATCGCGTAGCCCTCCCTACCTTGGCATCCACTCCATTGGCCGTGAACGTCGTCAGATTGCCGTCGCCGTCGACCACCCGAGGAGCCTCGTCGTCTACCCTCGCCGCCGGTCGCCGTCAGTCATCCGCCGTCGCCATCTCCGGTACCATCGCGCTCCCCTCACTCTCCTCTTTCCATTTTCGCCAAGAGCTAAGCTCGTAGGCGCTCACCACCGCCGTCGCCACCGCGCCCGAACCCGCTGGAGCCGGAGACGAAGGGGGCTGAATACCCCTTACGTCTGTGTCGTGCCGGACGAGACCCTGGCCATCTGATCACGATCGGAGGGCTAATATTAAATCCTTCCAGGATTTAATCCCAGCCCTCGGATCTGGTCAAAGGGGTACAGAGCGATCACAGCCATCGATAGTAACTTAAAAGCTTGACTTAATCTCCTGCGTCAAGGCGTACCGATTCGGTGCGATTTAATCGTGGCTGTCCAAATTCATTAAACCCCTCCGCCTCGCGCCTGGCCGCCAGATCCAGATCCAATGGCTCTGGATCAGCCGGTCCACGTGCACAGTGACCCGGTCCACTGTGGGTCTGGCTCACCATGGACCAGAGCCCATTTTATGTTTAAATAAAATTCCAAAAATTAATTTAAACTTTGAAAATTCATAACTTGCTAATTTTAACTCCAAATTTCACCATTCAAATTTTTTTAAATTCAGTATATTATTCTCTACACTTTAATGCCATAAAACAGTATGTTGCTTTAGCACAAAATAAACTTATGGATTAAATGCATAAAAACCCATTAGGGTTAAAATTATTAATTCAGAAAATAAATTAGGGAAAACCTTAAAAGATAAGTTTTACTGTTTTTCACCAAACTTTAGAACATTAATATCTTATTTCACATAATAAAACCCATAAACATGTATGTTTATTATTTGGTGGATTTTTCTCTGTTTATTGAATGTACTGTTTATTTTTCCGTATCGAGAAGACTACGAGTTCGTCGAGGAGCCGGAGTTCTATCCCGAGGTTCCACCTTCACCCTTTGCTGAGCAAGGCAAGTCATCAAACCCTAATGTGGAAACAGTTGATCATCATTGAGCCCATGTGATATGACCACGCCGACCACTCCAACCTCTACACCGACCACTTCGACCACAACGACTCCAATGCATGTTTTTGATGGACCAATTACACGCAGTCGAGCTAAGAAGCTTCAACAAGAGGTGCACGCGCTACTTTGTGAAATTCATTTTACTATTAATGAGAGTTATATACTACCTAAGTCGTGTACATTGCTAATGCTCAGGTTTACCAAGAAGGATGACAAGAACTCACAAGGAAATGGACACATAGAAGAATCATGCTCGAACCAAGCCAGTCCTGCAGGATTGTCTCATAACTTTTGATTTCCAAAAGCTATGAAGGAAAATGAGCACTTTTTTGGAAAACTCTTGAAGTCTAGTTTCCAATGAATCTAACCCCGACCAGTTTGAAGTTTGCATGAAGGCGTTCGACCAGTTTTAGTGCTTGCTGGTCCGAAGGTCAACAGTCTGCATGAAGTCAATGTTCTCGTATTAAAACTGCATCATTCTACCGAGTTCCATGGTGCATATTATACATGGTGTGAAACCTTATCAAGTCACCTTTCCAAGGAATCCAACCGTTCGTGAATTGAAGCTTCCAAGGAGGAGTTATTGCTGAAATACCGAAGACCGCTCAGAAGACCAACAGCCACGCGGAAACTCTCCAGAAGCTGATTCGTTTTCACATAGTTCGCCTAGTCTTTTCTTTTCATGTTCGCACCTATCATCAAGGTCTACTCCTTGTATAAATACCCCCTAGCACCATTGTAATGGACACCTTTGATGATTCAATACAGAATCCCTTGTTTAGCTGCGTGCTAACAAACTCAGAGAGAGATCTCTACCTTCCTTTGCTCTTGTGATTTCCTTCGTGGGATTACAGAAGCGGCGGCTTCATCCGCTCCCAATTGGTGCTCCTACTCCCTTCAAGGTCCTCCTTGATTGATTGTAGGCTGTGTTGGTTGGTTCTTTGAGAGTGTGGTTGGGCGAATCCTCGATTCAGGTTGCCGGTTAAAGACGGTGGTTGGCTTCGAGTTTTATTTGCCAGGTTGCACTAGTTATCGCTGCTTGCAGCAAGTTATCCAGCTATTCTATAGCTAGTTATCTGAAGATCGATCCTACGTCGTGAAGATCGGGACCCCGTGACGCATCACCATGTTTTAATAAATTATCGCTATAACCCATAAGATAATATTGCATTAGTCCAATATCAAGCCTTACACTTATATTTATTAGATCCCCGTCCTTGTGTGCAAACCCAAGCCATGCTTATTGAGCCTTAACTCCTTGTCTCTGGATTCTGTTATATGGATTTCCCCGTTATTCTTGTCTCTGGACTCTGTTGGAGTTGGCTATGTTATAAGTATGGTGGGTTCCGGGTGCAAGCTCGGGCATTGGTTGGTCGCACCCAGGGCACTATAAGGACCGGTCTGTGGGATCTGTTGCAAAGCACTTCCGTACCAACCACAAGTCTAATGGGTATGTCCTAACTGAAAGTATGGAACACTCCGACTCTCTGCACCATAGTGGAGGGGGCAAGGGGCTAGCCCTCAGGGCGCCTTGTACCGACGAGGCTCAAGGGGGGGTATGGTGGAAACTCGACGCATCAAGACACGATACGAAACCTATAAGAGGGTGCTGTTGAGCCGGAGGGGACCATATGGAAGGTTTTGGCACGAGTTCCCGTGAAATGGGTCATCTCATTACAGTTTGGTGTAAATGATGAGTGCGTGCCTTGTGGGTATAGTGGTACATCTCTGATTAGAGTAATTTAATCTTTTCGAAAAGCCGAGCCCATGGTCAAGGGCGGGTTGTGTGACTACTCGCAGTTAGTTTACAAATGTTTGAATGGTTGAGTTATTCATGGCATGTAAGGACTGTTGTGCGAGGAGGTAAAACATACTCCTCGAGTTAGAAGATGATGATGCATACACATGTGTACATTTCAGTACTAAAAACTTGTTCACATTTAATTGCTTCACAATTATGCTTTTCCACAAAATTAGCCACTATCCCCCTTGTTATTATCTTGCATTATATTTGCATTCGGTGGCTTGCTAAGTACATCTGTACTTATCCCGTTGACTTACCCCATCAGAGCCCGTCTACTACGATGAGGATGAAGGTCTAGAGTAGCGACCCAGTCAAGGCGAGATTGGAAGTAGGCGTTCATCTAGGACCCTTGATTTTATTAGTTTCTCTTCACTTTCATTCACTTTTGTAATAATGCGGTCTACGAACCGTGGATGATTGACCGTATTGTACGTGGTCGCTTGATGAACGTCTTGGTTTATTGACTTTCTTTGGAATTTCAATAAAGGTCCTGATTTATTAAATCGAGGCATGACAAGATGGTATCAGAGCCGACTTGACTGTTGGAAGCCAAACAGACCTGACCCTAGGACTTATATTAACCATATTTTAATACAAAATTACTTATCTTCTCATCTTCCGAGATTTTCACAAAAAGTTTCTCTCTTTTGTAGATGCCGGTCCATACCATGAGCGGGACTCTTCGTGATGAGGCCGGATTCATCTGCGAGCTTCGCGTGCTCTTCGACTTCTTGGGATTCTCCCATGAGCCCGCGTTCCACGCGATTTTTCCCGATGCGAGCGAGAGCTACTGCGAGGTCACGGTTGTCATCCGCTCCTCCCCCACGCAGCCTCCCTTCTACACCCATGGAGTCGGAGGACCCTCATTCGTGGTGGCCAGTCAGCGCGCCGCACTCTAGGCCCTCGCCGAGCTTCGACTGGTCTACGACTGCCACCTCCGCGACACCATCTACCGATTCATGCCCATGCGCACACGAGGGAGTCACCACAGCATCTACATCAGCCCCCTCACCTAGAGCAACTCCACCATTGCCCGCACCATGAGACTTTTGGAGGACATGGACAACCTCCACACAGAGGCCGTTCTCAACGTAGACAGCCAGCACGACACCATCGACTTCTACCGCTATACCTCGGAGAACTTGAACCGCGAGAATGCTGAGCTTCGTCGACAGGTCCAGCAGAACCCCCAGTTGACCCTCGAGTTAGAGGAGTTGAGACGTCAGAATGAGCTTCTGCGTCAAGGCGCCATGGTCAACGCCCAGCTACGTCACCAGCTCAAGGATTTGAAGAAGGACATTGAGGAAATCGCACCCCTTCCACCGCGCAAGAAGAAATCGCTTCAGATTCCCACCGTGAGGCCCAAGAGGATTTCACGCAGTGCACCACCCACCGGACCATCCAGTTCCACTACCCCGACCGTCTCCATCGAGCCCGTGATCGAGTCGTCCCCTGAGCTGGCCTAGACGTACTTTTTACGATTGATTGTTTTCTTTTATTTTGCTTGTATTGCCATTCATGTCAAATATAAGTCATGAGTGAAGAATTAAATAAAAGACAATAAATGTAATCGCAAGAACGACCCTTTTGAAATAAAAAGCTTAGCATTTTCCCCTTAAGAGATGTTGTTTATTTTGGAAACTTCAGGATGACCAACACTCAAGGCTCTGACGCTCCCCAGAACGGAGGAGAAAATGACAACTTGCCACAGTGGGGAGCAACTGGGCAGAGGCAAGCCCCAGTCGCCAACCACCCCACGGTGGCTGAGATGATGGCCACTCAGAACCAGTTGGTCGCTGCACTGTGAAACCAGATGCAACAACAGCAACAGCAGATGCAACAGCAACAGGCTTACTTCCTCCGCCTTCACCAACAGCCAGAGCTGCCTCGCCCCGCCACTCCATCTCTCGCTTCCGCCTCCCAACTCTCAAAATTCCTCCGAGTCCACCCACCCACCTTCTCGAGTACTACCAACCCCATGGAGGCTGGGGACTGGTTGAGAATTATCGCGAAGAAGCTAGATCTGCTGACCTGCACTGAGCAGGAAAAGGTAGCCTTCACCGCCCACCAGCTCCAGGGTCCCGCCGCAGAATGGTGGGACAACCTGTGCAAGACCCTGCCCGAGGGACACAACCATACTTGGGCGGAGTTCTCTGATGCCTTCCGTGCCGCTCATATCCCAGACGGTATCATTGCACAGAAGCAGCAGGAGTTCTGGGACCTACAGCAGGGGAGCTGGTCCGTAACGGAATATTTACACGAGTTCAACCGACTGGCCCGATACGCGCCTCAAGAAGTCCGTACTGACACAGTAAGGCAGTCCAAGTTCCTTCGGGGACTGAAGGATGAGTTGTCCCTTCAACTCATCTCTGGAGATTATACCAGCTTTCAAAAGCTGGTGAACAAAGCTATTATTTAGGAGACCCAACAAAATAAGGTTGACCTGAAGAAGAAAAGAATGATTGCATTCAGGCAGAACCAGGGCATGGCCCAAAGGCCTCGCTTCACCCCTCCTCCACCGGCGCCGCAATACCATCCCCGCCCGGTGTATCGTCCGGCACCACCCGCCGCCAACGCCGGAACCGGATAGCCTTGCCCCGCTCCCATCGCACCTGCCGCACCACTCACCCCGACAAAGAAGACAGAGGTTCTGCGCGACAAGCACGGCAAGCCCGTTGTATGTTTTAACTGCCGCCAGGAGGGGCATTACTCTAATTCATGCCCCCATGCCAAGCGTGCTCAAGGAGTTGCAGTGAACCCCGCCATCCGCGCCTGAATCAACCACGTCACCGCCGATGAAGCCCAGGCCGCACCCGAGATCGTGATGGGTATGTTCATAGTACATTCAACACTTGTAGTGGTTTTATTTGACACTGGAGCTACGCACTCCTTCATATCAACTGCTTTTGTGGGAAAGAACAACCTAAGCATAAAGGAACTATCAAGATTCGTGCAAATAGTCACCCCTGGAAAACAAACCCTAGCCCTAACCTATAGCCCAAGGGTATGGATAGATATCCACGGCACCATATTTTGGGCCGACCCCATCCTTATAGAATGCCAAGGCTTGGATCTCATTTTAGGAATAGATTGGCTCAATAAACACCAAGGAGTAATCAGGTGTTCCCGAAGACAAGTAACTCTGATCAGTGAAGGAGGGACTGCCATCACATTTCAGATGCCAATTCTGAAGTTCAGAAAAACAAGACTGCATCAGATTACCTTGGAAGAAATACCAGTAGTCTGCGAATACCCAGACGTATTTCCGGAGGATTTACCAGGGATGCCACCCAAGAGGGACATCGAGTTCCAAATTGATTTGCTGCCCGGGACCACCCCCATTTACAAGCGACCATACCGGATGGCCGCCAATGAGTTAGCCGAGATGAAGCAGCAGTTGGAGGATCTTGAGAAGAAAGGCTACATCAGACCAAGTACATCACCGTGGGGAGCCCCCGTCATCTTCGTTGAGAAGAAAGAAGACAAGGCTAAGTGAATGTGTGTGGATTACCGCGCATTGAATGAAGTAACCATCTAGAATAAGTACCCATTACCCAGGATCGATGATCTTTTTGACCAGATGAAAGGAGCTACGGTATTTTCTAAGATCGACATGCGGTCCGGTTATCATCAGCTAAGGATTTGAGAAGATGATATACCCAAGACGGCTTTTACCACCCGTTATGGATTATATGAGTGTACTGTTATGTCTTTTGGATTGACCAACGCTCCTGCTTTCTTTATGAACATGATGAATAAGGTGTTCATGGAGTATTTGGACAAATTTATCGTGGTATTTATAGACGACATCCTCATTTATTCCAAGGATCAGAAAGAGCACGACACTCACCTCCGGTTAACCTTAGGAAAGCTAAGGGAACACCAGTTGTATGCCAAGTACAGCTAGTGTAAATTTTGGATGGCAGAAGTAAAGTTCCTTGGACACATCATCTCTGCACAAGGTATCGCAGTAGACCCTGCCACCGTAGAAGCAGTTACGGATTGGCTGCCACCCACAAATGTATCGAAGATACGAAGCTTTTTGGGTTTGGCCGGGTATTATCGGAGGTTTATCAAGAATTTTTCCAAGATAGCCAAGCCTATGACCAAGTTATTACAGAAGGGAGAGAAGTTTGAATGGACTCCTGAATGCGAGGAAAGTTTCCGCACCCTCAAGACCCGGCTGGTGTCTGCACCCATACTAACCCTACTAGATATCAGGAAGGATTTCCATGTTTATTGCGACGCATCTCGCCAAGGATTGGGATGTGTTCTCATGCAAGGAGGGAAGGTGATTTCATACGCCTAACGTCGGTTGAGACCTCATGAGTTGAACTACCCAACACATGACTTGGAATTGGCCGCTGTGGTGCACGCCCATAAGATATGGAGGCATTATTTGGTCGGAAATCACTGCGAAATCTTTACGGATCACAAGAGTTTGAAGTACATCTTCACGCAGCCGGACCTCAATCTGAGGCAAAGGTGATGGTTGGAATTATTAAAGGACTACGACTTAGGTATTCACTACCACCTCGGAAAGGCCAATGTGGTAGCTGATGCATTAAGTCGTAAAGGATATTGCACCGCCGTCATAATTCAGGATCACGCGCCTTTGCTATATAAGGAGATGGAAAAGTTAAACCTTGGATTAACCACAGGAGCATATCTAGCCACCCTGGAAACCCGGCCTATCCTGTTCGAGCAGATCCGAGAAGCTCAATTAGAAGATCCGGATATAGCCGCCATTAAGAAGAACATGAGATAAGGAAAAGCCCCAGGATTCTCAGAAGACGAGAATGGCACCATATGGTTTGGAACCCGGATATGTGTGCCCGATAAACCAGAGATAAAAACCCTTATCCTTAAGGAAGCCCATGATACCTTATACTCCATCCATCCCGGGAGTAGCAAGATGTACCAAGACCTTAAGGAATGCTATTGGTGGGATAGCATGAAGAGAGAGATTGCTCAGTTTGTCGCCGAATGTGATACCTGCAGAAGGGTAAAGGCAGAGCATCAGAGACCTGCAAGACTGTTACAGCCACTTAAAGTGCCTGGATGGAAATGGGAAGAAATCGGAATGGACTTCATCACCGGACTCCCATAGACACAGCATGGGTACGATTCTATTTGGGTAATCATTGACCGGCTTACGAAAGTAGCACACTTCATAGTCATTAAGACAACCTTCAGTGGACCTAACCTCGCAGAGTTATACATGGCCCGCATTGTGTGTCTTCATGGAGTGCCTAAGAAGATAGTATCCGACAGAGGAAGTCAGTTTACCTCTCGTTTTTGGAAAAACCTTCAAGAAGAGATGGGAATAAGACTGAACTTCAGCGCTGCCTACCATCCTCAGACAGATGGACAAACTGAAAGGGTGAACCAGATATTAGAAGATATGCTTCGGGCATGCGTCTTGGATTTTGGAGCAACTTGGGACAAGAGTTTACCGTACGCTGAGTTTTCGTACAACAACAGCTATCAAGCCAGTCTACAGATGTCCCCGGTCGAAGCCCTATATGGACGTAAGTGTAGGACGCCTCTACTTTGGGATCAAACTGGTGAATCTCAAGTATTTGGAACAGACATCCTTCGGGAAGCTGAAGAGAAGGTACGGATCATCAGAGACCAGCTCAAGACAGCCCAATCTCGCCAAAAGAGCTATGCAGACAATCTTCGTCGAGACTTAGCCTTTGAAGAGGGAGATCACGTCTACCTCCGAGTCACACCCCTCCGTGGCACTCAACGGTTTAACATGAGAGGAAAATTGGCCCCTCGATATGTTGGGCCATTTCCAATTGTTCGACGCCAAGGTGAAGTTGCTTATCAGTTGGAACTACCACCCTCACTGACCAGAGTGCATGATGTGTTTCATGTGTCCCAATTGAAGAAATGCCTTCGCATTCCGACAGAACAAGTAGACCTTTAGCAGTTGGATGTTCAAGAGCATTTCACCTACGTGGAAAAGCCCGTCAAGATATTGGAAATCAAGGAAAGGACCACTAGAAGCTGTGTCATCCGCTTCTGTAAGGTTCAGTGGAGCAATCATCCCGTAGAGGAAGCAACATGGGAAAAAGATGATGAACTCAAGGCACAACATCCGGAGTTATTTGAGGATTGATCAGAATCTCGAGGACGAGATTCTCTGTAAGGGGGATAGGATTGTAACACCCCAGAATTAAAAGGAAATAAAATAAAAGAAAAATAATATTAAAAGGATTTCTGGATTTTATTATTATTGAAAAACCCTTAAAGAGCCCTATTAAAGCCAAACAGAGATAAATATTCAAAACCTGGACTTGAAAATTTTATGAGATAAACGAGAGGCCAAAACATAATTTTAGGAATTTTTCCAAATTTTTATCAACCGTGATTCAACCCTTAAGCAAATATATGAATTAATGGATTTATTTTAAATCAGAAAACCATTTTAAACCTTAATGGGCCTCAACCCTCAAAGTGCCTCGAGCCCGGCCTAGTCAAAACGCGTGTCACCGACAGGTGGGGTCCGCCTGTCGGCGCACTCCCCCGCCTCTCTCTCCCGCCCGCGTCCTGCATGGCCCACCCGTCAGCCTCTCCCCGCCCGTTTTCGCACCCTAACAGCCATGGCCCGCTTGTCGGCCCTGCCTTTTCTGTTTCGCCCGCTGACAGGTGGGGGCCACCTGTCAGCTTCATCTTCTTCGTTGGAAGGGGATCTCCCCTTCCTTACCCGGCGACCCCCCTTTCCAATTTCTCGCCGCCGGCCTTCGCGTTCGCTCAGATTTCCCCCGGATCACCTTCCCCGAGCACCGCCGCCCCCTTTCCCTCTATACCCAACGCGTATTCGCATGTATGGAAGGTTATCCGAGGAATTGGAAACCTCGCCGGAGTATGGAAGGAACCCTTCAGGTTTCCTCCGATTCCCTTGCCAAAACGACGCCGGCAAGCCCCTATTTATACCCTCGCCCTCACCGCCCTCAGCCCACACCACCGTAGCCTAAGCCGAAGCAAGCCAGAGCGTCGCCACCCTCTTTTCGGGTTTTCCCTCTGCTCCAACTCCAGCCGCCGCTCGCCATCAACCCCGGCCTCCTCCGCCCTAGCCGCCGCCACCATCGTGATCGCCGGAGCCCTCCCTACCTCGGCATCCACTCCGTTGGCCGTGAACGTCGTCGGATCGCCATCGCCGTCGACCACCCGAGGAGCCTCGTCGTCTACCCTCGCCGCCGGTCGCCGTCAGTTGTCCGCCGTCGCCATCTCCGGTACCATCGCGCTCCTCTCACTCTCCTCTTTCCATTTTCTCCAAGAGCTAAGCCCGTAGGCGCTCGCCGCCGCCGTCGCCACCGTGCCCGAACCCGCCGGAGCCGGAGACGAAAGGGGCTTAATACCCCTTACGTCTGTGCCGTGCCGGATGACACCCTGGCCATCCGATCACGATCGGAGGGCTAATATTAAATCCTTCCGGGATTTAATCCCAGCCCTCGGATCCGGTCAAAGGGGTACGGAGCGATCACAGCCGTCGATAGTAACTTAAAAGCTTGACTTAATCCCGTGCGTCCACGCGTACCGATTCGGTGTGATTTAATCGTGGCCGTCCAAATTCATTAAACCCCTCCGCCTCGCGCCTGGCCGCTAGATCCAGTTCCAACGGCTCTGGATCAGCCGGTCCACGCGCAAAGTGACCCGGTCCACTGTGGGTCTGGCTCACCGTGGACCAGAGCCCATTTTCTGTTTAAATAAAATTCCAGAAATTGATTTAAACTTTGAAAATTCATAACTTGCTCATTTTAACTCCAAATTTCACCACTCAAATTTTTTTAAATTCAATATATTATTATCTACACTTTAATGCCATAAAAACAGTATGTTGCTTTAGCACAAAATAAACTTATGGATTAAATGAATAAAAACCCATTAGGTTAAAATTATTAATTCAGAAAATAAATTAGGGAAAACCTTAAAAGATAAGTTTTACTGTTTTTCACCAAACTTCAGAACATTAAAATCTTATTTCACATAATAAAACCCATAAACATCTATGTTTATTATTTGGTGGATTTTTATCTGTTTATTGAATGTACTGTTTATTTTTCCGTATTGAGAAGACTACGAGTTCGTCGATGGGCCGGAGTTCTATCCCGAGGTTCCACCTTCACCCTTTGCTGAGCAAGGTAATGGGGGATTGGTCCCGATCTTCCGCTAGGTAAAGGATAACTTGGATTGGTGGAGAATCTCGACGTTGACGATCCAAGGCTCCGGTCCGGCGTATCAAAACCTTGCAATCGCTACACCACCGTCTCCGTTGGTTATCAACCACGCAGGACGCGATTGACCTCGCCACGAAGGCTAATTCCTGCAAGCGAACCCAAGAACACAAGCAAGAAAAGAAGGATACAAGTCGAATGCCAAATCACAGACAAACGATGAAAAGGTGAGGTTTCACAAATGCCTATGTAGCAGCCAATCGGTCCGGTGCAAGGGGCGGGATCTAAACACACAAGTGTAGATGCAAACAAAGCAAAACCTAACCCTAAAGGCAGCTGGCGTGAATATATAGGGCGTGGGCAGCCTGTAGGAGGTGCACACGACCTGGACTATGGGCCAGCACGGCCTCCAACTCAGTACAAGGTCCAACTCGGCCCAGTTCTGTCATGCAGAACTGTTTAAGTCACACAGGAGGTGCACACCAACGCCAAAAGTTCCGTCTTCTCCTTAGCTTTCTAAAAAGTCCAAGAACGCGCCAATTGGACTTCGTATGAGGAAGTTATGCCCATTTTGGTGCATGATGGTTGATGTAGTCCGAACCAGCGAATCCTTGACTTCAAATCATCCGTGCGACTCCGTCTTCATCTCCAACTCTCCTATTCCATCTCCCATGTTCCTAAGCAAAAAAATATCACTAGTATTCAGTAGCATCCCGTCCAAACAAATATTAATATAGTTGCTAAGGAAAGAATTAACCTCATGGTTCAAGCGACGGGCACGGGCGCGTGTGATTGGTCCTTGTAATTGAATTGTAGGTCTAGGCTCCATGTGTGTATCATGTGAAGTGATGTCCTCATCATCCTCCCCCTCTTGAATTGGAGTTGTCCTCGACTCAAGCTCATCGTCATCTCCCAAATAGGGCTTTAAATCTGAAATGTTAAATGTGGGACTAACCCCAAAAACTGCAGGCAACTCAAGTTTATATGCATTATCATTTATCTTCTCAAGCACATGGAAAGGACCATCAGCACGGGGCATCAATTTAGACTTTCTCAAATCAGGAAAACGATCCTTGCGCAAGTGCAACCAAACAAGATCACCCGGTTCAAATGTTATCTCTTTTCTACCCTTACTACCATAAGCACGATATTTCTCATTCATTTTCTCTATGTTTGCTTTAGTAGTTTCATGCATCTTAAGCAATAATTCAGCACGTGTAGTAGCATCAAAATTCAATTTTTTAGAGGGTGGCAATGGTAGTAAATCAATAGGAGCACGCGGATTAAAGCCATAGACCACTTGAAACAGACTTACCTTAGTAGTGGAGTGTACTGACCTATTATATGCAAACTCAATATGAGGTAGACACTCTTCCCAAATCTTCAAGTTGGTCTTCAAAACATCCCTCAACATGGTGGACAATGTACGGTTGACGACCTCCGTTTGCCCATCCGTTTGGGGGTGACAAGTAGTAGAAAACAGCAGCTTCGTCCCCAACTTATGCCACAACGTCCTCCAAAAATGACTTAAAAATTTAGCATCACGATCTGAAACGATGGTATTGGGAACTCCATGCAAGCGTACGACCTCTCTGAAAAACAAATCAGCAACAATTGTAGCGTCGTCGCTCTTGTGACAAGGTATAAAATGCGCCATTTTAGAGAACCGATCTACCACCACAAAAATACTATCCCTCCCCCTCCTAGTTCTAGGTAATCCTAACACAAAATCCATAGAAATATCCTCCCAAGGTACACTAGGAACGGGCAGAGGCATATAAAGACCATGTGGGTTTAGACGGGACTTAGCTTTATTGCAAGTAGTGCATCGTGCCACATAGCGCTCAACATCTCATCTCATCCTAGGCCAATAGAAGTGTGTGGACAGCATATCTTCGGTTTTATTTGTTCCAAAATGACCCATCAAACCACCACCATGTGCTTCCTGCAATAACAACAAGCGAAGAGAGCTAGCCGGCACACATAACTTGTTAGCACGAAAAAGATATCCATTATTCAGCACATATTTGTTCCAAGCACGGTCATCTGTACAACTTGCAAAAGCATCTTTGAAGTCCAAATCAGTAGCATACATGTCCTTCAATGTTTCTAAGCCAAAGATCTTATAATCAAGTTGAGAAAGCAATGTATAACGTCTAGATAAAGCATTGGCAATCACATTATCTTTCCCTTTCTTATGCTTAATGATATATGGAAAAGTCTCAATAAATTCTACCCATTTAGCATGTCGTTTATTCAGATTTGCATGACTACGTATATGCTTCAATGCTTCATGATCCGAATGAATAATAAACTCCTTAGGCAAAAGGTAATGTTGCCAAGTTTCAAGCACACGCACTAAGGCATATAATTCCTTATCATAGGTAGAATAATTCAACTGTGGACCATGTAATTTCTCACTAAAATAGGCCATGGGTTTACCTCCTTGTAGCAACACACCTCCTAATCCAAAACCACTAGCATCACATTCTAACTCAAAAGGCTTACTGAAGTCGGGTAGCTGAAGTAGAGGTGCATGTGTAAGGCGATCCTTGAGTGTGGAAAAAGCTTGTTCTTGTGCTGGTTCCCAAGTAAAAGTAACTCCCTTCTTGGTCAACTCATGTAAAGGACCAGTTATGGTGCTGAAATCTTTCACAAAACGCCGGTAGAAACCTGCAAGACCAAGAAAACTACGTACCTGTGTGATAGTTTGGGGTTGCGGGCAGCTGTTGATTGCTTCTACCTTCACCGCGTCAACCTCAATACCCTGTGAAGTGACAACATATCCAAGAAACACAACTCGATCCGTGCAAAATGTGCACTTCTCAAGGTTACCAAACATTCTAGCCTCTCAGAGGACAGAAAAGACAGCATGTAGGTGTTCAACATGTTTAGTGAGAGACTTGCTATAAACCAAGATATCATCAAAGTATACAACCACAAACCGTCCTATAAAGTGCCGTAGGACTTCATTCATCAAGCGCATGAAGGTACTAGGTGCATTAGTAAGTCCAAAAGGCATGACAAGCCACTCATATAATCCAAACTTTGTTTTAAAAGCAGTTTTCCATTCATCACCTAGTTTCATGCGAATTTGGTGGTAGCCACTACGGAGATCGATCTTAGTAAAGATAATGGCACCACTAAGCTCATCAAGCATGTCATCCAATCTAGGAATAGGGTGTCGATATCGAATGGTGATATTATTAATAGCACGACAATCTTTCTTAGGTACCAAAAGAACGGGTACTGCACAAGGACTAAGGCTTTCACGTACGTACCCACGATCAAGAAGGTCCTGTACTTGGCGCTCAATTTCTTTTGTCTCCTCTGGATTGGTACGGTACACTGCACGATTAGGAAGAGACGCTCCCGGGACCAAATCAATTTGATGCTCGATGCCGCGTATCGGTGGCAGCCCGGGTGGTATCTCAGCAGGAAAAACATCGTTAAACTCCTGCAAAAGGTCAGTGACTGCAACAGGAACAGAGCTAGGAATTTTCGCAAGTGAAAACAGCACGTTCGTGCAAATCAAGCCATATATCATGGGAGTATCATCACAAATTTCAGCAAGGTTAGTTTTAGTTGCAAGCATGACACGTCCTTTCAGATTAATAACTTGTGATGAAGAAGGATAAGCAAGTTTATCTTTCTGTTGCCTCGAAAGCGTTTTGGCTACTTGCTGATTTTCAGAAGGTTGTTTGCTCTTTTGTGCGTCCCTAGCATGTTTTTCTTGTTCAAATTTCACAATTTCAGCAGGAGTCATAGGAAGCAATGTAACTTTCTTTCCTTTATACATAAATATATACTTATTGCTCCTACCATGGTGTGTAGCATCAGTATCATACTCCCAAGGTCTACCAAGTAACAGAGAACATGCTTGCATTGGTACTACATCAAAATCAGCAACTCCGAAGTATGTACCAATGGAAAATTTGAGGTGAGCAGTTTGTGTTACCTTGACCTTACCGCTATTGTTGAACCATTGCACATGGTAAGGGTGTGGATGCGCACGTGTGGGAAGTTGAAGCTTCGCTACCATGTCGTGGCTCACCAAATTGTTGCAACTACCGCTGTCGATGATGACACGTACATGACGGTCATTGACGATGAAGAAGGTCTGAAACAGATTATTCCGTTGTGCCCGATCGTCCTGCTCCATGTGAGTGCTCAAGACACGTTGTACAATAAGTGCTTCATGGTCGGCAGAGGCATCCGGCGCAAAAACAACGTCATCGTCGAATGTATCGTCATCTCCTGCAATGTTAGCAGCAAGCACATATTCATCTTCAACATCACTAGCACTTACGTAGCCACCGTCTTCCGTAGCAATATAAGCCCGCTGACTAGGGCAGTCCTTCATAACGTGGCCAAATCCTTTGCATCTGTGACACTGGATCCCTGTAAAACGTGCAGTAGAGGCCGCCGAGGAGGTGGGCTTAGCTGGCGCCTTGGATGTTGTAGCCTTGGAGCTCTCAGCCTGGGCTGTAGATGTAGAAGGTGCTGATGTAGCCATCGGTCGAGAAGGTGGTGGTGGTGGTCGTTGCTGCTTCCCACTTGAGCGTGAAGTAGCACCACCAATGTTGGTCCTCATGTTGCGTTGTGGTTGTTGGCGACCCTGCAATTCTTTTTCTGCAAGCATAGCAAGGTGGAAAAGACGAGTGATAGTATTGTATTCTTTATAATCAATGATATCCTGAATTTCACGTCTTAAACCATCATAAAAACGGGCCATTTTATCCTCATTGTACTCCTCAATTTCAGCACGCATGCAACCTATTTGCAACTCCTCATAATACTCCTCTACCGATTTATTTCCTTGGTTTAGGCGCTGTAATTTTTTTCTCAAATCACGTTTATATGAAGGAGGAACCCATCTACCACGCATTTGTCGTTTTAACATATCCCAATTTTGTGGTTCATTGCCAACCTGAACTATTTCAGGCCACCAAAGAAGAGCATATCCAGTGAAGTCACTAGTAGCTAAGCGTATGCGGTGGATAGCAGGAACCATGTGAGCATTAAATTTTTGTTCGACTGACATCTCCCAATCTAAATATGCATCTGGATCATAGGTGCTGGCAAAATGAGGTACTGAAAATTTTACCTTAGAGTAGGGATCATTGTTCCTGTGGTTGTCATTGTTACCTCGTGGATGGCGGTTGCGGTGGCCGCCCATACCTTGACGGTTGAACTGAAAGCGATGACGTGCAGCCTCGTCAGGGTCAATGGCATTGTTTCCGGCATAGGATAGGTCGTCTTCCTCTTCAATATGGTCATCTTCCTCTTCAACATGGTTATCGTTAGCTCGTGCAGCAGGCAAGCATGTTTCCAAAGCAGTCATTCGGTCCACTAGGTCAGCCAAAGTACGCGCGAGACGTTCGATGGAATGTTGGGTCTGCCGCTGAGACTCTAGTAGAGCACGTCGTGAGACACAGTCATTAAAATCAGATGGAGGGGTACCGCTGTTATCTGCCATGTTAGTGAAAGACAAAACAACAAAGAATAATCCTTATGGAAAACAGCTAGGTGGGGTGGTGGGTGTGTGGTGGAAGCAATCCGTCAAGCACCTTACCCACGCTTGCAAGTGTTCTTACCACGCCGCAGTGAGGTCACCGCCCTACAGGTGATGAACCAAGTGGAGGGTGGTGTGCAATTGCAAGAAAATGAACCTGTCCTGACCAAGAGAAAGGTGTAGCTTGGAAGGCAAAGTGAGTAGCAAGGATTAGCGATAGTAATAACAGTTAAACCAAGTTTAATAAGTATTCCCTAGTACTCGTCAAAGTTGCTGACCTTAGTGCTCCCAATGTGAAAATTCAAGCAATAGAGGGAAACTATGTGCCCAAAACTCAAATGGAAGCAATAACAAGCCAAATCCAGCTCTCTGCAGATCGGACAAGGGATCGGACAAGAGATCGGACAAGGGATCGGACAAGCAGAAACTGATGTTGCCGCTGATCGCACAAGTGATCGGACAAGAGATCGGACAAGGGATCGGACAAGAGATCGGACAAGCAATCGATAGGACCGGTTCTTCTTTTTTTTTTCTCTCTTTTTTTTCACTCTATTTTTTTGAACAAGGATGACCAGAGATGCAACCACAAAAATTGGCACCTAGAACTGAGGTGGGATGTGGTTCACAAAAATTCAACAAGTTCGCTGAACGGTGAGCAAAAACTTTGACCAGTTTTTTCTTTATCTTCCCGATTGTTTTTGGCGATTCTGGTGAGGGCTAACAGGAATACGCTCAAAAAATTTCAGATTTTTCTGCCAAACGAGCGAAAAGTTATGTCTGTTTTACCGAAGGGGGTCACAAAGACTCGATGTGGAAAACGAGTAGGGTTGTGGAGGGGGGTTTTTTCGGGTGGGGAATTTTTTGAGACACAAGACCAACTACTACTCAAACGACACAAACGGATTACTAAACCAGCACCAAGACTCGACCAAGAACACAAACTCAACAAGGTTAAAAACTGAAATTAAAATCGCAAGGCACAAAGGGGTTCTCGGTGGGGATTTTTTTTTGTGAGGGTATTCTGGACTCTAGGTAAAATAAAGAAGATCGAGATTACCTAACGGGAAACCTTCGCTCCGATACCAACTAATGGGGGATTGGTCCCGATCTTCCGCTGGGTAAAGGATAACTTGGATATGTGGAGAATCTCGATGTTGACGATCCAAGGCTCCGGTCCGGCGGATCAAAACCTTGCAATCGCTACACCACCGTCTCCGTTGGTTATCAACCACGCAGGACGTGATTGACCTCGCCACGAAGGCTAATTCCTGCAAGCGAACCCAAGAACACAAGCAAGAACAAGAAGGATGCAAGTCGAATGCCAAATCACAGACAAACGATGAAAAGGTGAGGTTTCACAAATGCCTATGTAGCAGCCAATCGGTCCGGTGCAAGGGGCGGGATCTAAACACACAAGTGTAGATGCAAACAAAGCAAAACCTAACCCTAAAGGCGGCTGGCGTGAATATATAGGGTGTGGGCAGCCTGTAGGAGGTGCACACGACCTGGACTATGGGCCAACACGGCCTCCAACTCAGTACAAGGTCCAACTCGGCTCAGTTCTGTCATGCAGGACTGTTTCAGTCACACAGGACGACTCGAGACCCCAAATGAGGCGAAACCAACGCCAAAAGATCCGTCTTCTCCTTAGCTTTCCAAAAAGTCCAAGAACGCGCCAATTGGACATCGTATGAGGAAGTTATGCACATTTTGGTGCATGGTGGTTGATGTAGTCCGAACCAGGAATCCTTGACTTCAAATCATTCGTGCGACTCCGTATTCATCTCCAACTCTCCTATTCCATCTCCCATGTTCCTAAGCAACAAAATATCACTAGTATTCAGTAGCATCCCGTCCAAACAAATATTAACATAGTTGCTAAGGAAAGAATTAACCTCATTGTTCAAGCGACGGGCCCTTGGGCGTGTGATTGGTCCTTGTAATTGAATTGTAGGTGGAGGCTCCATGTGTGTATCATGTGAAGTGATGTCCTCATCACAAGGCAAGTCATCAAACCCTCATGTGGAAACAGTTGATCATCATTGAGCCCATGTTTTAATAAATTATCGCTATAACCCATAGGATAATATTGCATTAGTCCAATATCAAGCCTTACACTTATATTTATTAGATCCCCGTCCTTGTGTGCAAACCCAAGCCATGCTTATTGAGCCTTAACTCCTTGTCACTCTACTATATAAATATTAGTTAGTGCCCAATGTACCGGCACAACTGCTATAGGATAAAAAGAGTGAGTCGTAGATAGCTGGATTCTGTTATATGGATTTCCCCGTTATTCTTGTCTCTAGACTCTGTTGGAGTTGTCTATGTTATAAGTATGGTGGGTTCCGGGTGCAAGCTCGGGCATTGGTTGGTCACACCAGGGGCACTATAAGGACCGGTCTGTGGGATCTGTTGCAAAGCACTTCCGTACCAACCACAAGTCTAATGGGTAAGTCCTAACTGGAAGTATGGAACACTCCGACTCTCTGCACCATAGTGGAGGGGGCAAGGGGCTAGCCCTTAGGGCGCCTTGTACCGACGAGGCTCAAGGGGGGTATGGTGGAAACTCGACGCGTCGAGACACGATACGAAACCTATAAGAGGGTGCTGTTGAGTCGGAGGGGACCATATGGAAGGTTTTGGCACGAGTTCAAGTGAAATGGGTCATCTCGTTACACTTTGGTGTAAATGACGAGTGCGTGCCTTGTGGGTACAGTGGTACATCTCTGATCAGAGTAATTTAATCTTTGCGAAAAGCCGAGCCCACGGTCAAGGGCGGGTGTGGCTGCCCTCAGTGACATTGACAGCACGTCTAGCGAGGAGCAAAGCTCGGAGGAAGATGAACCTTCCAAGAAAGAGAAGAAGGAGAAGATGGAGAAGAATACAATGGACCTCACCGACCTTTGCTTCGCGGTCGACGGTGATGACAGTAGCGACTAGCTCGACACTTTTGAGTTATATCTATCCCCTGATCAACTTCTTGTTCAGAAATGATGAATTGCATGATGCTGTTTAATCTCGGGATAGATTGCTTAAACTTGCTGCTAAAGAACGTAAAGAACTAAAACTCAGACTTGAAGCTATCTCCACTGAACTTGCTATTTTGAAATCTATGTCTGAAGTTGCCGATTGTGAGTCATGTCTTACTGTTATGGATGAGCTTGCTCAGCTGCGTTTTATACATGCTCAAACTATTGAAAAACTTGAATTAACTAAAAAGCAGCTTTTGTTGGTGGAGTCTAGTCCTTCGGTCATTAACAAATGCCTGAACTGTCCTTTTCTTGTTGAGAGCATAAATTTGAGAGATAGGCATGTTTATGAACTTATGGCTAGATTGGAGAGTGTTGAGTGTTTTAAGGATGAGCAGCCGGCATGTCCCACCTGCATCACCCTTAAGGACCAACTCAGCTTTGCTAGAGAGCAAGCGGAAAAATTGAAATGTTAGAATGACTACCTTCTCTCCATAGTGGAAAAATGCACCGAAGGAAAGGGTAGGATGGACCTGCTTTTGGCTAAAACCAAAATGTGTGCTGACAAGGCAGGGTTAGCTCTCGGGTTGGGTTATGAGAGAACCACTCCAAACACTTTGAGCGAAACTATGTTCACTCCTCCCACTACCCTTGAGAAAGAGAGAGCCCAGTTAGACACTGATCAAAAAGCCAAGAATCATACTCAACCGACAAAGAAAGCTCTTGGTGTTTCAGATGAACCTCCTCAGCCAAAACCCAAGAAAACTGTGAGATTTGCGCCTGAGACCCATACCCACACACCCAAGTAAGTGTATCATTGTTCTTATTGTCATCGGGTGGGTCATTTGGTTGGGTTTTGCTTTCATCATATCAGGGATGAGCGATGGTATTTTGCTATGAGTTTTCAAGACATGCACTACCCATCTTTAGTGAGACTGCTTTTCACTATCATCCTGATTTTGAGGCTCCACATGGTTGTAAGAGTGATTCTTCCCCTCGTGGTGTACACCATGCTTCAAATGGTGATAGATCACATGTAAGAGGCTTTGATGCTCGACAGGTTGGGAGACCTCGTCGATTTCTAGGTTCGCGCTTTATTGCTAGACCACACACTTTTTATTATGGTTTATCTCCTATGCATGGTCAGTCTTCTACTTTGCCTGGATCTCGAGTTTTGCGCTACTGGATTCCAAAACAATTTTTATCTCACCCTCTCACTGATCATCCGAGAGATACTAGCATGTTTTGAGGGGGAGCTGTGTAGCATTGCATGAGCTTCTGTCATATGATTAATTGCTTTTACAAGTACATGCTTCATTATGCCTTTGTAGTATTGTCTTTAATACTATTGAATGTACTTGGCATGTCTTCATCTGATAATTGTCATGAGCATGGCTTTTATTTGTGAAAATTTGAAAATGATCACTACTTAGTATAGAAACTTGGTGGAATGGGTTGAGTGCATTTGCTATCTTTTACACACCTGATAGCTATGTCCTTTTTACTTGGATGGTGATACACAACATGAGTTCATAAAAAATGTCTGAAAATGAAAATGAGTGAAAAGGAAAATGAAAAATGAATGAAAATGAAAATGGAAATGAGTGATATGCTGTTGTGTGCTGAAATATGAAAAGATCCAGGTGGGCTTGCTTTGTCGCACTATTTTGTTCTGGACGGCTTACCATATCACTTTAGTATGAAATGGGACGTTTTAGTGTTTGCCGAGACCATTTCTTTAAGCTTCTGATGGTTTCAACCTAGGCTTAGCATGGTCAGTTAGCATAAGGTTGACAGACAAATAACCCCTGGCACAAAAATGAAAAATTTGAAATTCATTGCATATCATGTTTGCTGAAGCACCTTGAAGTGGGATACGCTTATCGGGTGTGTGCTTGTTTAGCTTTTGCATCTCATGCCTTGACATGTCTAGTACACAAGTTTAAGTGGTGATGCTTATATTTGCTAAAATCTGAAAATGCTTGCTCATGCCTTTTGTTTAGATGGTATACATATGAGAATGTCTTTGAGTACTTTGAGACAATATTCAAGGTGAATGCTTGTTTGTACTGTAATTGCAGCTGCCCATGTCTCAGAAGCTCACATCTATGCTTTACCCTTTTTCCCCTCTTTGCATCTTTTTATCTCCTTGATGCCTGCATTGTCAAAGGGGATAAATGATCTATATTATGTTTTGTTTTGCTTTGCATGTTGCATCAATATGCTTTTGCGCTTTTGCTATGCCTTGCATAAGGTTTTTGCCCAAGCAGGGAGATCTTTTACCAAGTGACATGTTTTGATCTTTTATGAGTTTTTATGGTCACTTGTGCATGTAACTTGCTATCCTCATCATGTATTTGCTTTTGGGTTGTCAATGCACTCATAAAGGGGGAGATTGAGAAACCAAGAGTGGTTTTGGTCTGGATGATGAGTGATTGACAAGGATGAGCATCTGAGAAGATGAGTGGTTGAGAGTGAGTTGAGTACATTGAGGGTTTCGATGTGATGTGAAGGTTTGGCTACCGAGGGTTTCGGAAGTGCGTTGCATTCTTCTTTTGGCTTGTCTTGTTTGTGCAGGGTGGAGATGCTGACCGACTGTCGGCGGCGGGTGATCGAGGGTCGAGCGGGGAGCTTGATGCCGGAGGATCAGGGAGGCTGGCCGAAGTTGGAGAAGATCTCAAGAGTGCACGAAGAGACAGAGCGAGACTTAGACGGACGGCTTAGACGGACGGCTGACAGCGATGGCATGCGACCAGGTTCACGAGAGGGAGGCCAAGACTAGCATTCAGGCGGCTCGAGGGGATCGGGAGCGGAAGTGGCTTGCTGGCGCTCGTGTAGGACCGAAAGTAGCGACCAGAGGGGGGGTGAATGGGCGCCTTAAAAATTATTGCGAATCAATGGCCTACTCCCAACACCCAACGCACCTCAAAAATATCCAGCAAAAACTAAAACAAATCTCAGGTGCTAAAAATAATCTAGCCTAAAAACAACCAGTGTCCTAATTGAAAAGACACCACCACAGTGTTCAAAGGCAGATTAACAGATCATTTAATTTAAGTACACGCAAAATGAGATGAAGTATCATAGTTCAAATTGTCTCTGGTTCGAAGTCTGTCGAAGTCTGTTCGAAGTGGTCGCTCAAAGTCTCACTGCTGCCTTCGAAGCATGCAGACTTCAGAACGAACCGAAGACTTACTACAGACTTCGAATTGTGCATACTTCGAAACCAGTCGAAGCCTGTGGAAACCGAAATCTACGGACTGCCCCACAAGAGACCAGCGAAGCAATTTTCGAAGCCTACACTGAACCGAAGCTTGCGCACTAGCTTGCCTTGAAAAACCACGTCCAATAGAAAAAGACTTTGGCGCCACCTCTGCGAAGATCCAGTGACACCTACTGAGCACGCAACAACTCCGAAGCCCTCGAGAAAAATTCTAACTCCGCACTTCGGAACAGCACTCATAAACACCGAGACACACTTCGAACGCCAAATAAAAAACCTCGCGCAAACCAGATCAACTTCGATCCTGAGACTAGAAGCACAATTGAAACCTCAAAAGATGTGCCTAGAACAGAACTGCAGGACCTGATAGCTACAAACAGACGCAATAGACTTGATGCTAAAGAACACAAAGCAGCTACACGCAACTAGCTAGCTTACAGCTACTCTGCAATGAACACTACACGAAGTCGTTCAGCACGCAATCTCATCTGTGCCATAAACACCGATTCTAATGAAGCACAGAAACCAAACAGAGAAAAATAGCGGGATGAAATAAAAAGTACGCAGGCCAACAGAGATCCTAGCAAAGAAGTTCTTGCACAATAAACTAAGATACTACAGACCGTGATTACTAGTTCACCAGAGAAACTTTGATGAACACACCTGACAACTGGGATGAACAGCAACAGTAGGAGAAAAAAGCACGACGGCGCTCACCGGAAGAAGAAGCCGGAAAAACAGGACAAAAATGACCAAAACTTTTGTGGCATTAAAGTTGAGTACAGAATGGGTAACCCTAACCCTAGGGATTGGGGCCCTATTTATAGGCAGCCCAATAGACTAGGAAAAATACAAAAAGACCCTTAGGATTTTTACAGACGCTGAAATAAAATGGAAAAGACCAAAATGTCCTTAGAATATTTTACAGACTCGACTGACAGACTGTGTGCCTAAAGGCAGAATAGTAAAATCCTAAATACAGATGACTTATGCTGATGTGAAGCTTTCGTAGAAGCTACGGCTTTGCCTCAGAACGGTCAGAATCGAGATCAGCAGTCATCAATTTTGCGTCGAAACTGACAAAGCATCCACCGTCTTCGCACTGGGTACCCGGATTGGGCTGGACCGATTCCGCAGCTCCCTCAGCCTGTCAATCGCTCGCCGCCCGTATACTTGAGTCAATCCTGCTCAATATCCCTAGGGATCCTCTACTGCTCCTAGCCCATGTACCTAGATTGGGCCAGCCCGACTTCGCGGCCCCTCTGCCTGACAGTCGCTCGCTGCCCGTGTACCTGAGTCACATGCGGCCCAGACACAACAGGTCTTCTCTTCTCTTCGTGTCCTCTTTGACTTCCGTTGACAATCACTCATCACATCTGGAGCCATGAGGCCCATGCTCTTCAACATGGCTCCTCAATCTCCTCCTTGATGAGTGCATTATCAACACTTCTCTTCATTAGCCCTTTAGAACATGCAAGCACATGTGGAAACACGAAAACAGAACACAAGAAGACAGAAAGAAGAAAATAAAATAAAAGTTTAACACTAATGACCAAAAGCCGAACAAAAGCAAGAAAACGGTCATTATGGTTAACCAAAATAAAGACTGAAAACGAGTCAATCTCATAATTATCAATAGGGATATCCAAAGAGTAAAGGCAAAAGAGACTAAAAACTCCCCTGAAACAAATCCCAGAGAAAGCCAAAAACTCCTTGTAAACTCTTATAAAAGATCGAGTAACCCAAAAATTTCTCCCCCTTGTTGACAATTGGACTCATCAAGCGAGACTAAATTGCACTCTAAAGAGACACAGACTCAAACTCACCCTGAAGTGTGATATGTGAATATGCATGATATGAACACACACAAAAAGACTCAAGAAAAGAGTAAAGAAGAAAGAAAAACTGACTCAAAATATCCTAAAAAGGATACACAACTCCCAAATCCCCTCGCAAACGCTCAAAAGTAGACTGATCTAGGTGTTTGGTGAAAATTTCAGCCAACTGATGATGGGTAACAACATGAACAAGGTCAATGACACCTTTCTCATATTGATCCCGCAGAAAGTGAAAGCGCAGATCAATATGTTTGGTTTTTGAATGTAGACATGGGATTTTCCCTACACTAATCGCGCTAGTGCTATCACAGAACAAGGGAACTCTAGTAGGAAAGAACAACCCAAAATCTTGCAAACTGGAAATCATCCAAAACAACTATGAGCAGCAGCTAGCAGCAGCTACATACTCAGCCTCTGTGGTAGAAAGTGCAACTCCAGACTGCTTTCGAGAAGACCAAGAGACAAGAGAAGAACCAAGAAACTAGCAAGTACCAGAAGTCGACTTGCGATCCAACTGGCACCCACCAAAGTCAGCGTCCGAAAAGCAAGATAAATCAAGAGACGATGATGCTGAATAATAAAGACCTAGATCGGGTGCATAGGTAAGGTACCTAAAAATGCGCTTGATAGCCTACCGATAAGACACGCATGGTGAAGACTGGAAGCGCGCGCACAGTCCCACGGCAAACTGAATGTCTGGCCTCGTCACCGTCAAGTACAGCAACAATCTGATCATCCCTCGATACTCTCTCTCGTTGACCTTGACGCCGCTCTCGTCCTTGTCCAGGCCCCCCAGATGTACCCATTGGGGTCATCTGAGGCTTCAGCTCTCCACCAAAGTCAAATTTCTTCAGCATGTCCCGCGTGTACTTACTTGGTGGATGAGGCTCACCTCAAACTCACTGTGCATCTGCTTAGAAAACTTGGACACAAGTGCATCAGTAGAACCACAAAAATAATATCGTCCACGTACCTCTTTATTCACATTTGATCGCATTTACTTTATCTTTACTTTCTTTGTCTTTATTTTCCTGTAGCTCTTCGTGGGTTTGCTTGGAAGCCCTCCGTCGGCCACTTCGGAACAGTGGTAACCCTTGTTACTTCGCCTATTAAGTATCCGTTAATCTACGTAATAGATTGATGTCTCCTTGTTACTTTGCCTGTGAAGTATCCGCTAATCTGCGTAATAGATTGCTACCTTCGCCACTAGTGCAACACTTAGCAAAATTCGGTCCTCGGGCCGAATTGGTACTTCGCACCTTCTCTGTTGCAGGTTCGCACGTTCAGATCTACTTCGTCGGAGGTGTCCGGAGCTAATAGATCGGTTTCGGAGGTCACCAGGACACCCTTCGGCGGGATTATAGGCTTCGACAACAGGCTTTGCCAGCACACTTCATCACGATAGGCTTCGCCACGATCATACTCCGCACCGGATGAAGTTATGCTCGCACGCGGCCCTCCCGTCATTGTTCCATAGTTTGCTGTATCGGAGACCGCACGCCGAACCGCGCCATTCGGAGGTGATCGCTACGACCAGATCCATTCAGAGTCAATCTTCGGCCGGATCAGTCCGAACGCCGGAGCACCCTTCGGTGGAGTACTTTGCACCAGACGCCGAAGGTACCCTTCGGTGACCCCTTAAAACTAGACTTCGAACTAGACGGGGCTTCAACTGGTTTGCTGATTTTATTCTGTTTAAACTATCTCTTTCGGATAATTGGATTATTTTACGTAATCTAGTTGCCTGGCGACTCCACCCCCTTATCGCGACTAAGGGTAGTCAGAACGCGACGTCGGTGCCACGTCACGCTTAGGCCTGTCCCTAAGTATTCGTGCAATTTTGGATCATCGAACTGACCCAAGTGCGGCGGCACGTTTCCGTGTCAACAGTTGGCCAGATAGCAAGCCGTGTTCATGGCTTCAGCCCAAAAATGCCTAGGAGTCCTATGCTCGTCGAGCATCGTCCTGGCCATCTCGACTAGTGTGCGGTCCTTTCATTCCATAACGTCGTTCTGTGGGGGAGTGTAAGGTGATCGAGACCCTAATCACTGTAGAAGATGACAAACTAAGAGTTCTTGAACTCAGAGCCGTTATCAAAGCAAATCGCTCGCATCCGACCATTGTTCTCATTTTTCAGCTTCAAAATCAGGTCATGAACAAACTGAAAGTCTCATCCTTAGACTCCAAGAAGAAAACCCACAAGAATCGAGAAAAATCATCAACTATCATAAGTGTGTACCACATCCCACCGACTGAGTGTACCCGAGCTAGACCAACAGCGTCCATGTGTAACAACTCTCCCGGGTACGAAGTCATCACCTGAGTCACAAGTGCGTGAGAAGCGGCAACCATTTTCCCATGACGATAGGGATGGCAAACTAGATCCTTCTCAATCTTAAGCTTGGGCAATCCTCGGATTAGGTCCATAGAGCTCAATCTGACTAGCAGATCAAAGCTCAAATGGCCTAACCTCCTATGCCAATTCCAGAGCTCAGAGGAGGATCTAGCAATCAAATAGCGAGAAGGGCCAAAAGAACCAGAGAAATCAATCCGAAAAACCTTACCGAAGGGTAAGATCTGGTAAACCAAAGATCTACTAGAATCAACCATAGAAGACATGCACTTCTTAAATCTAACCTCCAAACCATCCTCAAGAAGTTGCGAAATAGAAATCAAATTGAAATTCAAATTTCCAACCAAAGCAACATTCTTCAACTAGAAATGATCAGAGATGCAAAATGAGCCAATGTCGTGTACCTTCCCTTGACCACTATTCCCGAAAGTGATGTACTCCTTGGAGCTCGGGGGAGTGAGGCTGGAGAACCATCTGCGATGTCCTGTCATGTGGCGAGAGCATCCTAAATCCATAATCCACACGTCCTCCAGTCCTCGATCCTGCACGATCAGTGGTCGTAAATGGGAGCAAATGTTCTGGCGCCAGGTTTAGCAAAAGAGCTAAACTAGTGTCGAGCCATCTGCTCAAAGGAAGGAAAGCAGAAAGAGTCATAAGAGTCTGGACCAAAGCACGGCTCAAAGCGCGGTCCTCTGTTCTACCTAAAGTATTGGCCACGAGGTCCAAAGCCATATCAAGAATGACCTAGAGCTCTACCGGAGTGAACACCACCCTCGGGAACACGGGCATGAAAGCCATCTCCTCTACCACCACCTACACGACATGGCCTAGCCTCTAGCCTCTCCCCGCGTCGAGGGACTCTCAGTCTACCACCCTACTGGTAGAACTTCTCCTGCCCACCACGAGCTCTATGTGCTCTCTCAACCCGCTCTTCCTGAAGCAAAACTCCTCAAGATACCCGTCTCTTTGACAATACTCACAATGGTAGGTGGGCTTCTTGGGATGTAATTGAGGCTTGGGGTTCTTGGGCTTGGTGGTGTTTGGTGTAGACTCTTTGATATGAGAGGGTCTAGGTAGAGAGTCTAGAGAAGTGTGGAGATGTTTGGGCTTTGGGACCCAGATGGGCTTCTTGGGTGGAGTTTTAGGTTATTCTTGGAACACTCCATCCTTGGGCTGACTAACCTAGAAAGACTCAGTGGAGTGAGTCTTGGGATATCTCTGTTCAGGAGTCATCTTACTCCACTCCACTGCACGGCTAATGGCACTCTCAAAATCGGCCTTGGTATAGGTGTAACTTACCCCAAACCCATCCTGCCTCTTAAATTGCTAGATCATCATGCCGAGCTATGGATCTCTGGAAATCACCCAACTCAGGATCTGACGGAGGTAAAAGTTTTCATTCTGAACATCAGCTAGCTCCTCTCTCAAAGAAGCTAGCACCTCCATGTGAGACAAGCAGGTCTCACAGTCTCTATCGACTTGGACAGACTTCTCAGCTTTTAGCTTGATCAACTCCAATCTAAGAGACAAGCAGTTCTCACAAACAGTGGGTGGAACTGACAATGTATCAACCTCTAGCCTAGTCTGCTCCAACTCAGCTCCGACTCTCTCCAACTCATCCAACTACTCATCACCCTTGGCTTTCAGGTCAGCTGAACTAGCTAGATGGGATGGGCAGTCAACACAAGGCACGACGACAGTGGCATGAGCATCTTTTAGCTCTAGTTGAGCGCTCTCAAGCATAGTGGCCAAAGCGTCCCTCTCATCTACACTCTCTGTGTACCTAGACTTCAGAGTCGTCAGGTCACACATTAACACCTCACAGTTTGGTCACTCACTGCTACCACCTAAGCAAGGGGAAGAAGATAGACTCTCAATCCTACCATTGGCCACGGCAAGCTCACTCTCAAGCTCATCTATCCTCTTCTTTGCCCCTCTAAGCAGTTTCTTGTGATATCTCAACTCCTGATGGTTCTCTTCAAGTAAATCAATGACTTCTTGTTCATAGTAGGATACCTTTTCATCGTCGTTGTCATCAGAGTTGTCGGGGGAGCCCTTCTCTTCCTTATCCCCAAGCGCCATTGAGCAGAAGCTCTTGCGGGATCTTCGGCGGTGTAGGACCAAAAGTAGCAACCAGAGGGGGGTGAATGGGCGCCTACAAATTCTTTCGAATCAATGGCCTACTCCCAACACCCAACGCACCTCAAAAGACTAAGTAGTAAAGTATGAATAGATTGCCTAAGTCTAAAGGTATCTAGCCTAGAAGCAACTGATAATAAAAATAGTGAGACACTAAAGCAGTGCTAACAGGCAGATAAACAGAATATCCAATTCAAGGCTGGTTAAACTTCTCAATGGATGATCTAAGTAAAACTAAAGTGAGATGAGAAGTTACTGTTCAAATCTGTCTCCTGTTCGGAACTTGTCGAAGCCTGCTTCGCTGGTCGAAGCCTGCTTCGCTGGCGGAAGCCTGCTTCGCTGGCCGAAGCCTGCTTCGCTGGCCGAAGCCTGCTTCGCTGGCCGAAGCCTGCTTTGCTGGTCGAAATCTGCTTCGGATGTCGAAGCCTACTTCGCTGGTCGAAGCCTGCTCTAGAGATGATTGACGAAGTCTGCCGAGGAGGTTCAGTCTAACCTAGTTCGAGTGGGCAAAAGACCGAAGATGCTTCGAAGCTAAGTACTGAAGTATCGAAGCTAGCTTCGAACTGAGTGCTTCGAAGCCTATCCTTTGAGCAGAATGCTTCAAACACAACGCACAGATAAACAACTTTTGAAAAGAGAAGTGAAGGCTGACATGCGACAGAAAACAAAAACGAAGCCTACACTCTACCTTCGAACAAACACATCAAGGACCTTCAGAGAAGACGGATGCAAACACTGAGCGAAGTATATCAGTGAGATTAGCTTCGAAGCTAACTCCGAAGCCTGACGAAGTATTGACTTCGAACAGCTCGAGACTGAGAACACCTTCGTTAATACTATCGAAGTATGTGAGGCTGACAGAGTGCAAAACGTACTGCGAAGGTAGAGACACAGCACACAAATGAAGCCGAAGTTCGAGCGAAGCCTTCGAGGATGTCAGATCGAAGCCTGCCTCACGGAGCTGAGGGACTTCGAACAGAGAGAAGGGGCTTCGCCAGAAACAGGCAGAAAAGGTATTCAGTCTTGACTGCTTCGATCAAAAGCTACGCAGAAAAAGCAAAGCCTGAGTACTAGTGTACTGTTGCTACAGTGTAGTAGTACTACTTGCAACTAGTATGAACTAGTACTCCTCGTGAAGAACAGAAGCAATCAAAACACAATCGCTCAAGAAAATGTCTGTGCACGTGAACCGAAGCTATAAACACTGCTGCAGATTTGCTGCGCACGAAGAGAATAGAAGCTTCGTTGCATCAAATAGAAGCGAAATAAATGCAAGCCAAACACAAATGAACAGCAGCCTGGCGGCACACAACAGAAGAGAGAGAGACAAGCACGCATGAACAAAATGACCCAAGGAATGATTGAAAAAGTGATTTCTAGGAGGGTAGTCCAACCCTAGGGATTGGGGCCCTATTTATAGGCTGCCCAATGGCCTAGAATATTCCACCAGGCCCTTAGGGTTTTTTACAGACGTTAAAATAAAGGAAAAGACTCAACTGCCCTTAGGAATTTTTACAGACACGACTGACTGACTGTGGGCCTAGAGATACAGATGACTTATCCGGAAGCTAAGTTTTCGTAGCGACTACGGCTTCTCTTCTGGACAGTCCAATACAAAATCAACGGTTGTCAGTTTTGCGTCGAATCTGACAAAGCCTCCACCGACTTTGCACCAGGTACCCGGATTGGGCCGGCCCGATTCCGCAGCTCTCTCAGCCCGGCAATCACTCACCGCCCGTGTTCCTGAGTCAATCCTGGTCAACAGCCCAGTAGGTCTTCTGCTCCTCCTGACCCATGTACCCGGATTGGGCCAGCCCGACTTCACAGCCTCCTCTGCCCGACAGTCGCTTGCTGCCCGTGTACCTGAGTCACACGCGGCCCATGAAACAGCAGATCTTCATTCTTCTCAGTCCTCTTTGACTATCGTTGACAATGACTCATCACTTCTGGAGCCATGAGGCACACGCTATTCAGCATGGCTTCTCACTATCCCCCTTGATGAGTGCATTGTCAACACTCTTTTTTTTTCAGCTCTTCAGCACCTGCGAGCAAATGTGGAAACACGAAAACAAAGCACTAGAAAACAAAGAAGAAGAAAAATAAAGTAAAAGTTTAACCCTAATGACCAAAAGCCGAACAAAAGAAAGAAGCGGTCATTATGATTAACCAAAATGTAAAAGCTCAAGATGAGTGCGATCTCAGAAACATCAACAAGGATATCAAAAGAGTAAGGACAAACGGGACAAAATCTCCCCCTTAAACTCACATTCCAAGATTTCTCCCCCTTGTTGACAAGTGAACTCATCAAGCACTCAAAAGAGACACAGACTCCCCCTGGAATGCAACTCCCCCTCAAATATGCAATGAATGCAACTGGGGTGCAGGTGGAGTGAGTAAAGCATGCTTCTCAAATATGGTTGACTGCAAATACAACATCTAACAGATACAGCAAAAGATATACTGTCTAAGATACATGGTATGATCATTGCAACAGATGATATCTAAAGAAAGTCATTAACACGCATGTTCCAGTTTTTGCAAACAAAAGCATCACCACATTTTCCAGTAAACAAGCAAGGTAAAGCATGAGATGCAAAATCTATCTGATATCTACCAAGATAAGCATTATCCAAAACAAAGTGCTTCAGCAAACTTGTTATCATTTCATTTTTCAGGCTTTTTCTCTTTCCTTTTTCATTTTTTGCCAGGGGTTATTTGCATGTCAAACCTTATGCTGACCGACCAAGTCAAGCCTATGCCAGAACTGGACCATCAGAAGCTTAAGACATTTGGTCTTGGCAGACACTACACTGTCCTAGTTCATACCAAAGTGCTATGGTACGTAGTCCAGAACAATGTAATGCGACAAAGCAAACCCACCTTGATCTTTTCAAGTTATGCATAAAAAGGCATGGAATTTACATTTTTCTTGATTTTTATCATTTTTTTAACGCACATTTCCATGTTTTAAAGCAGAAAGATGTCCAAGTTGCATGTTTGCATCTAAGTCAGGAACTAGCTACCAGGCATATTAACAGATAGCAAGAACATTCAGCCTACGCATGCTAGTTACCAGAAGCAATGGTGATCATGTTTTCAAGTTTAAAGCATAAAAGCCATGCATATGACAGATATCAAACATATCAAGTGAATTGGACCAAAGCATGATCATTGACAAGTATTCAAGAGCATGTACCAGCTAGAATAAGTAAAGCAGTTCAATCATATAACAGAAGCAGCTCTAAGGTGTGATATGAGAATATGCAAGATATGAACACACACAAAAAGACTCAAGAAAAGAGTAAAGAAGAAAGAAAACTGATGCAAAATATCCTAGAAAGGATACACAACACCCAAATTCCCTCGTAAACGTTCAAAAGTAGACTGATCTAGGGGTTTGGTGAAAATGTCAGCCAACTGATGATGGGTATCAACATGAACAAGGTCAATGACACCTTTCTCATATTGATCCCGCAGAAAGAGAAAGCGCACATCAATATGTTTGGTTTTTGAATGGAGACAAGGGTTTTTCCCTACACTAATAGCACTGGTGTTGTCGCAAAACAATGGAACCTTGGTAGGAAAGAACAACCCAAAATCTCGTAGAGTGGAAATCATCCAAACCAACTGTGAGCAGCAGCTAGCAGCAGCTACATACTCAGCCTCTGTGGTTGAAAGAGCAACTCCAGATTGCTTTCGAGAAGACCAAGAGACAAGAGAAGAACCAAGAAACTGGCAAGTACCGGAAGTCGACTTGCGATCCAACCGGCACCCACCAAAATCGGCATCCAAAAAGCCAGATAAATCGAGAGATGATGAAGCTGAATAGAAAAGACCAAGATCAGGCGCATAAGTGAGATACCTGAAGATGCGCTTGACAGCCTGCCGGTGAGACGCGCATGGTGAAGACTGAAAACGCGCGCAAAGTCCCACGGCGAACTGAATGTCCGGTCTGGTCGCCGTCAAGTACAACAGCGAACCGTTCATCCCTCGAAACTATCTCTCATTGACCTTGACGCCGCTCTCGTCCTTGTCCAGACCCCCAGATGTGCCCATCGGGGTCATCTGCGGCTTCAGCTCACCACCAAAGTCAAATTTTTTCAACATGTCACGAGTGTACTTACCTTGGTGGATGAAGGTGCCGTCCTTGGTCTGCTTGATCTAGAGCCCTAAGAAATACTTGAGCTCACCCATGAGGCTCATCTTAAACTCGCTGTGCATCTGCTCAGAAAACTTGGACACAAGATCATTAGTAGTACCGCCAAAAATAATATCATCCACGTAAATCTGAGCGACTAAAAAATCTGAAGCAACTCTGAGCAAGAAGAGAGTTTTATCCACTGAACCCATCACAAAGACCTTCCCCAATAAAAACTACTTCAACCGGTGATACCAAGCCGTGGGGGCTTGCTTCAACCCGTATAAAGCCTTTTGCAGCTTAAAAACATGTCGAGGAAACTTAGGGTTCTCAAAGCCATGGGGCTGCCTAACATAAACTTCCTCCTCTATGAACCCGTTCAGAAAAGCACTCTTAACGTCCATTTAAAAAGCTTAAAACCCTTCGAAGCGGCAAAAGCTAAGAGAATGCGAATGGACTCAAGACGGGCTACAGGGGCGAAAGTTTCTTCAAAATCAATACCCTCTTTTTGGCAAAAACCCTGGGCAACTAGTCGAGCTATGTTGCGCACCACAACCCCATCTTCACCTTGTTTGTTCTTAAATACCCACTTGGTGCCTATGGGGTTGCATCCTGGTGGCGGCTCAACTAATGTCCAAACCCGATTGCGGACAAAATTCTCAAGCTCTTCTTGCATAGCATTAATCCAATTTGAATCGGAAAGAGCATGAGAAACATCTCTGGGCTCAAAAGATGCAACAAAAGCAGATTCAGCAAACACAGAAAGAGAGGCATTAGATGAACGCAAAGTTCTCTCAGTCAAATCACCTAGGATGAGCTCTGAGGGATGGTCACGCTGAACTGCTCGGGTTCCCTGGTGATCTGAAGTCACCTCACTGGAGTCAGCAGCTGGCACCTCTGGACTCGACTGAGGGGGCTCGATCATAGTGGAAGAAGTGATCAGAGGTACACCCTCATCCTCAGTGGAAGTCTCAGAAGGTGTTGGCTCTGCATGGGGTGCAGAAGGCCCACCCTCATCAGCAGCTGGAGTATCCTCATCTTCCTCGAAGATGGACTCTCCGAGATCATCATCACCAGAAAGCTCAAAAGGAGTTAACGAAGGCAAGGACTCATCAAATGAAACTTCGCAAGTCTCGACAAGCTGCTGGGTTTCGAGTTTCCAAACACGGAAACCTCGAGAATGTAATGCATAACCAAGAAAAACACCATCCCAGCAACGAGACTCAAACTTGTCCAAATGCCCTCCCTTCTTGAGCACAAAGCACATGCAGCCAAACGCTCGCAAGTGGATCACCTTGGGCTGTCTACCAAACGCTCGCAAGTGGATCACCAAGGTAAGCTCTAAGAAAGATGCGGTTAGCCAGATAGCAAGCCGTGTTCATGGCTTCAGCCCAAAAACGCCTAGGAGTCCTGTGCTCATCGAGCATCGTCCTGGCCATCTCGACTAGCGTGCGGTTCTTTCGTTCCACAACGCCGTTCTGTGGGGGAGTATAAGGAGAAGAAAACTGATGGTCCAGACCCTGATCACTACAGAAGCTGACGAACTGAGAGTTCTTGAACTCAGAGCCGTTGTCGGAGCGAATTGCTCGCATCCGACCATTGTTCTCATTCTTCAGCTTCAAAATCAGGTCATGAACAAATTGAAAAGTTTCATCCTTAGACTCCAAAAAGAAATCCCACGAGAATCGAGAGAAGTCGTCAATAATCTCAAGTGTGTACCACTTCCCACCGTTTGAACGTACCAGAGCTGGACCAACAGTGTCCAAGTGTAAAAGCTCGCCCGGATACGAAGTCATCACCTGAGTCACAGGTGAGTGAGAAGTGGCAACCATTTTCCCATGACGACAGGGATGACAAACTAGATCCTTCTCCATCTTAAGCTTTTTTCAATCCTCGGATGAGGTCCATAGAGCTTAACCTGACTAGCAGATCAAAACTCAAATGACCTAACCTCCTATGCCACTTCCAGAGCTCAGAAGAAGATCCATCAATCAAACAGCGAGAAGGGCCAAAAGAACTAGAGAAGTCAATTCGAAAAACTTTACCAAATGGTAAAATCTGGCAAATCAAAGATCCTCTAGAATCAAACACAGAAGAATTGTCGTTCTTAAAATGCACTTCCAACCCATCCTCAAGAAGTTGCGAAACAGAAATCAAATTGAAGTTCAAATTTTTGACCAAAGCAATTTTCTTTAAAGAAAAATGGTCTGAAATGCGAATTGAGCCAATGCCACTTACTTTACCTTGACCACTGTTCCCGAATGTGATGTACTCTTTGGAGCTCGGGGGAGTGAGACTGGAGAACCATCTGCGATGTCCCGTCATGTGGCGAGAGCATCCTGAGTCCATAATCCAAACGTCCTCCAGTCCCCGATCCTGCACAATCAGTGGCTGTAAGTGGGAGCAAATGGTCCGGCACCAGGTTTAGCAAAAGAGCTAAACCAGTGTCGAGCCATCTACTCAAAAGATGGAAAGCGAAAACCATCAAAAGAGTTTGGACCAAAACGCGGCTCAAAGCGCGGTCCTCGGTTCTGCCTAAAGCCTCGGCCACGAGGTCCAGGACCGTAGCCAACACGACCTGGAGCTCTACCGGAACGACCACCACCAACTGGAGCACGGGCAACAAAGCCGTCTCCTCTACCACCACCTACACGACGCGGCCTGGCCTCAAGCCTCTCCCCGTGTCGAGGAACACGCAATCTACCACCTTGCTGGTAGAACTGCTCCTGACCACCACGAGCCCTCTCTGCTCTCTCAACCTGCTTCCTCCTGAAGCAAAACTCCGCAAGATGCTCGTCTCTCTGACAGTACTCACAATGATAGGTGGGCTTCTTGGGGTGTGGTTGAGGCTTGGGATTCTTGGTCTTAGTGGTGTTCGGTCTAATCTTTTTGGGTTGAGAGGGTCCAGGAAGAGAGTCAAGAGAAGTGTGGAGGTGTTTAGGCTTTGGGACCCAGATAGGTTTCTTGGGTGGAGCTTTAGGTGGTTCATGGATCACTCCATGCTTGGGCTGACAAGCCTGCGAAGACTTAGTGGAGTGAGTCTTGGGATACCTCTGCTCTCGAGTCAATTTACTCCACTCCACTGCCCGGCTAATGGCACTCTCAAAGTCAGCCTTGGTGTAGGTATAACCTACTCCAAACCCATCCTGCCTCTTGAACTGCTGGATCATCATGCCGAGCTGAGGCTCTCTGGCACTGATCCAACTCAGGATAGAACGGAGGTAAAAGTTCTCATTATGAGAATCTCCGAGCTCCTCTCTCAAGGAAGCTAGAACCTCCACCTGAGACAAGCAGGTCTCACACTCACTCTCTACTTGAACAGACTTCTCGGCTTTTAGATTAATCAACTCCATTCTAAGAGACAGACAGTTCTCACAGACAGTGGGTGGAACTGACAGTGTCTCAAGCTCTAGCCTAGTCTGTGCTAGCTCAGCTCTCACTCTCTCCAAATCACCCAAATGCACATCGCACTTGGCTTTCAGGTCAGCTAAGACAGCTAGATGAGATGGGCAATCATCATAGGGTGCGATGACAGTGGCTTGAGAATCTTTCAGCTCCAGCTGAGCGCTTTCAAGCTCAGTGGCCAAAGCGTCCCTCTCATCAACCCTTTCTGTGTACCTGGACTTCAGAGTCGACAGGTCACACAGAAGCACCTCACACTTTGGGCACTCACTGCTATCACCCAAGCAAGGGGAAGAAGATAGACTCTCAATTCTGTCGTTGGCCACGGCAAGCTCACTCTCTAACTCATCTATCCTCTTCTTAGCCCCCCTAAGTAGTTTTTCCTGATATTTCAACTCCTGACGATTGTTCTCAAGTAAATCAACGATTTCGCGCTCATAGGATGATACCTTTTCATTGTCGTCATCGTCGGAGTCATCGGAGGAGCTCTTTTCTTCCTTATCCCCAAGAGCCATTGAACAGAAGCTCTTGCGGGATCTTCGGCGCTGGTGTGAGCGGCTCTTCGGCTTGTCTCCAAAGGCCATGAAGCAGAGGCCTGCCGGATCGTCCTTGTCCTTCCCCTTCCTGATGGTGATCTCCTCATCGCTTGAGCTCGATGAAGAGGAAGAAGACGTGGACCGCTTGTAGTAGTTCTTCTCCATTTCGGCGAAGAAGGCCTTGTCACGCTTCTTGTTCTCTCGCTGGTAGTCCTTCAGGGCCTTCTTGAAGAATCTGGTCTTCGGCTTGCCCTTGTTGAAGGAAGAGCTGTCGTGCTTGCCGGAGTCATGGAAGCTGCCACCGGTGCCCTTCTTGTGTCCATTGCGCTTGGGGCAGTCGGCGATGAAGTGTCCTGGATCACCACACTCAAAGCATCCGGATTTTGTGCCGTGTCTTTTGAACATTCTCTTGTTATAGACACGACACACCCGGTTGTTAAAAAGACACAAATCATCATCACCCAACAACTCTAGCTGGTCCTTAGTGATAGACATCAAAGAGAACCCAGCACAACTCACAGAAGAGGGATCAACAGAAGGTGTAGCAAGGGCCAGAGATTTTGATCCAGAACCAGTGATATTTGATCTCAGCTGGAGATCAACCTCAGTAGCCTTCAGCTTGCTGAACAACTCAGAAATGGTCAAGGTATCATAAGAAGTACTCTCAATGATAGAAGATACCTTGATCTCCCAGATCTTTGGGTCCAAGGTATGGAGAACCTTGAGCGCCTGCTCATGATCTGAGACTAACTGAGCACCCTGAGACTTGTTGTCCCGAAGCTTGTTTATGATCGAGTGAAAATGACCAAACAAAGCCTCAACAGATTCACCCGGCTTTTGTGTGAAATTCTCATATTCACACCGGTAGGTCTGATAGAGCCGAGCCTTGACCTGTGCTGTTCCCTCATGGTGTGCCTTGAGGGTAGCCCAGATCTCTCTCGCAGTGGAGAGATGGCTCACATGCTCAAACTCAGTGGGACCTAAACCAGAGAAAAGAATGTTCACAGCCTTACTGTTGCTCAGATGCTGAGCAATGATACCATCAGTACCATGCTCAGCGACTGGCAATATGACAAACATGGTGTGAACGCAAATGTCCCAAATGTCTGAACCCTGGCTCATGAGATAGGCTCGCATGCGAGTCTTCCAATAGTTATAGCCATAGGCTTCCAAGGACGGGACCTTGCTAGGAGATGTCATGGTCACTACTGGGGTTTAGAACCGGTTAAGGTATGGAGAAACCCTAACCTCGCTCTAATACCACTTGTAGGACCGAAAGTAGCGACCAGAGGGGGGGTGAATGGGCGCCTAAAAATTATTTCGAATCAATGGCCTACTCCCAACACCCAACGCACCTCAAAACACTAAGTAGTAAAGTCTGAAAAGATTGCCTAAGTCTAAAGGTATCTAGCCTAGAAGCAACTGATAATAAAAACAGTGAGACACTAAAGCAGTGCTAACAGGCAGATAAACAGAATATCCAATTCAAGGCTGGTTAAACTTCTCAATGGATGATCTAAGTAAAACTAAAGTGAGATGAGAAGTTACTGTTCAAATCTGTCTCCTGTTCGGAACTTGGCGAAGCCTGCTTCGCTGGCCGAAGCCTGCTTCGCTGGTCGAAATCTGCTTCGTATGTCGAAGCCTGCTTCGCTGGTCGAAGCCTGCTCCGGAGATGATTGACGAAGTCTGCCGAGGAGGTTCGGTCTAACCTACTTCGAGGTAGCAAAAGACCGAAGATGCTTCGAAGCTAAGAACTGAAGTATCGAAGCTAGCTTCGAACCGAGTGCTTCGAAGCCTATCCTTTGAGAAGAATGCTTCGAACACAATGCACAAACAAACAACCTTCGAAAAGAGAAGTGAAGGCTGACATGCGACAAAGAAACCAAAACGAAGCCTACAGTCTACCTTCAAACAAACACATCAAGGACCTTCGGAGAAGACGGATGCAAACACTGAGTGAAGTCTATCAGTGAGATTAGCTTCGAAGCTAACTCCGAAGCCTGACGAAGTATTGACTTCGAACGGCTCGAGACTGAGAACACCTTCGTTAATACTATCGAAGTATGTGAGGCTGACATAGTGCAAAACATACTACGAAGGTAGAGACACAGCACACAAATGAAGCCGAAATTCGAGCGAAGCCTTCGAGGATGTCAGATCGAAGACTGCCTCACGGAGCTGAGGGACTTCGAACAGAGAGAAGGGGCTTCACCAGAAACAGGCAGAAAAGGTATTCAGTCTTGACTGCTTCGATCAAAAAGCTACGCAGAAAAAGCAAAGCCTGAGTACTAGTGTACTGTTGCTATAGTGTAGTAGTACTACTTGCAACTAGTATGAACTAGTACTCCTCGTGAAGAACAGAAGCAATCAAAACACAGTCGCTCAAGAAAATGTCTGTGCACGTGAACCGAAGCTATAAACACTGCTGCAAATTTGCTGCGCACGAAGAGAATAGAAGCTTCATTGCATCAAACAGAAGTGAAATAAATGCAAGCCAAACACAAATGAACAGCAGCCTAGCGGCGCACAACAGAAGAGAGAGAGACAAGCACGCAGGAACAAAATGACGCAAGGAATGATTGAAAAATTGATTTCTAGAAGGGTAGTCCAACCCTACGGATTGGGGCCCTATTTATAGGCTGCCCAATGGCCTAGAATATTCCACAGCCCCTTAGGGTTTTTTACAGACGCTAAAATAAAGGAAAAGACTAAATTGCCCTTAGGAATTTTTACAGACAAGACTGACTGACTGTGGGCCTAGAGATACAGATGACTTATCCGGAAGCTAAGTTTTCGTAGCGACTACGGCTTCTCTTCTGGACAGTCCGATACAAAATCAATGGTTCTCAGTTTTGCGCCGAAACTGACAAAGCCTCCACTGACTTTGCACCAGGTACCCGGATTGGGCCGGCCCGATTCCGCAGCTCTCTCAGCCCGGCAATCACTCACCGCCCGTGTACCTGAGTCAATCCTAGTCAACAGCCCAGTGGGTCTTCTGCTGCTCCTAGCCCATGTACCCGGATTGGGCCAGCGCGACTTCGCAGCCTCCTCTACCCGACAGTCACTTGCTGCTCGTGTACCTGAGTCACACGCAGCCCATGAAACAGCAGATCTTCATTCTTCTCAGTCCTCTTTGACTATCATTGACAATGACTCATCACTTCTGGAGCCATGAGGCCCACGCTATTCAGCATGGCTCCTCAGGCGGTGATGTGAGCGACTCTTCGGCTTGTCCCAAAGGCCATGAAGTAGAGGCCCACCGGATCATTCTTGTCCTTCCCCTTCCTGATCACGATATCCTCATCACTTGAGCTTGATGAAGACGAAGACCGCTTGGAGTAGCTTCTCTCCATCTCGGCGAAGAAGGCCTTGTCTCGTTTCTTGTTCTCACGCCGGTAGTCCTTTAGGGCCTTTTGGAAGAATCTTGTCTTGGGCTTGCCCTTGGTGAAGGTGGAGCTGTCGTGCTTGCCGGAGTCGTAGAAGCCGCCACTAGTACCCTTCTTGTGACCATTGCACTTGGGGTAGTCGGTGATGAAATGACTTGGATCACCACACTCAAAGCATCCGGATTTTGTGCCGTGTCTTTTGAACATTCGCTTATCATAGACACGACACACCCCGTTGTTAAACAGACACAGATCATCATCTCCTAGCGACTCAAGCTGGTCCTCAGTGATAGACATTGGGGAGAACCCAACACAGCTTACAGAAGAGGAGTCAGCAGAAGGAGTCACAAGGGCTAGGGTTTTTGATCCAAAGCTAGTGAGATTAGATATCAACTGGATATCAACCTTTGTGGCCTTGAGCTTGCTGAACAACTCTGAAATTGTCAAGGTATCATAAGAGGTTCTCTCAATGATAGAGGATACCTTGATTTCCCAGATCTTAGGGTCCAAGGTATGAAGAACCTTGAGCACCTGCTCATGATCTGAGACCAGCTAAACTCCCTCAGCCTTGTTGGCCCGAAGCTTGTTGATGATCGATTGAAAACGACCAAACAAGGCTTCAACAGATTCACCCGGCTTTTGTGTGAAATTTTCATATTCACGTCGCTAGGTCTGATAGAGACGAGCCTTGACCTGGGTTGTCCCCTCATGGTGTGCTTGGAGGGTATCCTAGATCTCTCTAGCAGTGCTGAGATGGCTCACACGCTCAAAGTCAGTGGGACCTAAACCAGAAAACAGAATGTTCACCACTTTGTTGTTGTTCTGATGCGGAGCGATTATCTTAGGGGATGTACGCTCAGCAACAGGCAGTATGATAAAAGTAGCGTGAACACAAACATCCCAGATGTCCGAGCTCTAGCTCATGAGATAGGCTCGCATGCGAGTCTTCCGATAAGTATAGCCAAAAGCTTCTAGGGACGGGACCTTTCGAGAAGAAGTCATGATCACTACTTGGGTTTAGAACCGGTTAAGGTATGAAAAAACCCTAACCAGGCTCTGATACCACTTGTAGGACCGAAAGTAGCGACTAGAGGGGGGTGAATGGGCGCCTTAAAAATTCTTGCGAATCAATGGCCTACTCCCAACACCCAACGCACCTAAAAAATATCCAGCAAAAACTAAAACAAATCTCATGTGCTAAAAATAACCTAGCCTAAAAACAACCAATGTCCTGATTGAAAAGACACCACCACAGTGTTCAAAGGCAAATTAACAGATCATTCAAAACATAGGTATTCGAGCTTCATGAAAGTAAATCATCACAGACATTTAATTTAAGTACACGCAAAACAAGACGAAGTATCACAGTTCAAATTATCTCTGGTTCGATGTCTGTTCGAAGTGGTCGCTCAAAGTCTCACTGCTTCCTTCGAAGCATGCAGACTTCGGAACCAACCGAAGACTTATTACAGACTTCAAAGTGTGCAGACTTCGAAACCAGTCGAAGCCTGTGGAAACCAAAATCTACGCACTGCCCCGCAAGAGACTAGCGAAGCAATTTTTGAAGCCTAGGCTGAACCGAAGCTTGCGCACTAGCTTGCCTTGAAAAACCACGTCTGGAAGAAAGAGACTTTGGCGCCAGTTCTGCGAAGATCCTGTGACACCTACTGAGCACGCAACCACTCCAAAGCTCTCAAGAAAAATTCTAACTCCGCACTTCGGAACAACACTCAGAAACACCGAGACACACTTCGAACGCCAAACAAAAAACCTCGCGCAAACCAGATCAACTTCAATCCTCAGACTAGAAGCACAGTTGAAACCTCAAAAGATGTGCCTAGAACAGAACTGCAGGACCTGAAAGCTACAAACAGATGCAATAGACCTAACGATAAAGAACACAAAGCTACTACACGCAACTAGCTAGCTTACAACTACTCTACAATGAACACTGCACGAAGTCGTTCAGCACACAAGCTGATCTGTGCCATAAACACTGGTTCTAATGAAGCATAGAAACCAAACAGAGAAAAATAGAAAATGAAATAAAAAGTACGCAGGCCAACAAAGATCCCAACAAAGAAGTTCTTGCACAATAAACTAAGAAACTGCAGACCGTGATTACTAGTTCACTAGAGAAATTTTGATGAACACACCTTACAGCTAGGATGAACAGCAACGGTAGGAGAAAAAAGCATGGCGGTGCTCACCGGAAGAAGAAGCCGGAAAAACAGGACAAAAATGACCCAAACTTTTGTGGCATTAAAGTTGATTACAGAATGGGTAACCCTAACCCTAGCGATTGGGGCCCTATTTATAGGCAGCACAATAGACTAGGAAAAATACCAAAAGACTCTTAGGGTTTTTACAGACGCTGAAATAAAATGGAAAAGACCGAACTGCCCTTAGGATATTTTACAGACTCGAGTGACAGACTATGGGCCTAAAGGCAGAATAGTAAAATCCTAAATACAGATGACTTATCCTGTAGTGGAGCTTTCATAGAAGCTACGGCTTCGCCTCAGAATGGTCAGATTCGAGATCAGCGGTCACCAATTTTGCGCCGAAACTAACAAAGTGTCCATCGTCTTAGCACCGGGTACCCGGATTGGGCCGGCCCGATTCCGGAGCTCCCTCAGGCAGGCAATCGCTCGCCGCCCGTGTACCTGAGTCAATCCCAGTCAATAGCCCAGTGCATCCTCTGCTGCTCCTAGCAACTGTACCCGGATTGGGCTAGCCCGACTTCACGGCCCCTCTACCCGACAGTCGCTCACTGCCCGTGTACCTGAGTCACATGCAGCCCAGACATAGCAGGTCTTCTCTTCTCTTCGTGTCCTCTTTGACTTCCGTTGACAATCACTCATCACACCTGGAGCCATGAGGCCCATGCTCTTCAACATGGCTCCTCAGCTAGGAGTCACGAAGCGGTGTCACGAGTCGAAGGGCTGAGAGGCTTTGTCAGTTTTTGCTGAAAGCCGTCAAAACATTTATTGTTTTTATTAATTCAACAAATAGGTGTCTAGTTTTAGTTTAAATTTTCAGTTTAGTAGTGTAACCTCTTGTTATAATTTTTAGAGTGGTTCTACTCTGAAATTATATTAAAAGGAGAGTCAATTAGTAATTTTACTTTTAGTTTTTATAGGGTAATTTTCAGAATTGTTAAATCTGAAATTACTAAGGGTCTATGTGTCAAATGGGGGCTTATAGAAGAGGAGTTGGTAGGATATTATCCCCCCATGTTGGCTGAAACATTTGAGCACTTGAGAGACAAATTTTTATTTGAAGAAACTTGAGAAAACTTCAGTTTGATCAGCTTTGGACGAGCAACAGGAGTTTCAAGCAGATTTTTAGAATCTGTAGTGTTTTCGAAAACACTATTTCTTGTAAATCCAGCTTCCAGCGCAGGTACTCTTTGTGTCAAATTTGATTTTGTGCTACGTTTTCTGGAAAATCTAGTGCAGAACTTGTGTGCGATGTCCAAGTAACTTTTGTTGTGCATGAATTGTATGATCCATTTTTTAAAGTTGCAAAGGATTTATGTGATGTATTCATATTTATTTTTCTGCTCAAAGTAGGCACCACAGTTCTGAAAACTGATTCTCGAAAAGTGGTTCCATTTTGATTTTGCTCCCCTCATGTTTGCTGAAATGATTCATCAAGTGTTCATCAAGATTTTGGCTGATCATTGGAGTACTTTATGAGTGATTTCATGATTGAAGGATGAATAAATATTTCTTAGGTGAATATTTGTGCATTTAATTATTTAGCTCATTTGCTAACAGTATTGTCTGAGATTGATTTTTGATGGCTCATTGATCCATACTATTCTGACCAATCTTTGTCTCAAGTTATATTTGAAATTGAACAGTGATTATGGTTTCAATGTTCATATATCCATCAATCTATTTTGCTGTTTGCTGATTTCATTGGTTAGGGAATTGCTTTGAAGTATATGATTTCAAGATTTTGTTCCAACCCTTTTTGATGAAACTTGTATCTGAAATTATGGTGAATCTAGTAATTTACTGATGAGCATCAAACAAGTTTCATTTCAGGAACTACATTTCCTCAAGATGTTTAGTTCTGTTGTAGATTCTGTTTGGGTTGATGTTTCATGCAAATTCTGTCCAAATTAGGGAAATCTTTCTGAACTCACTAACTGAAGGTTGGAAATCTTTATCTGAAGTGTTTTCTGCTGAAGTTGAGTTATTGTTGAAGAAAACCTTTTCAGTATTCAATCAACACTATTGTACTGTGGTATCTGAATTCAGGAAGAGCTGTTTTGATGTGTTTTTCAGGTTGTGTTCTGGTTATCAACTAAAATACTGAAAATGCATATTTGTTTCAGATTCTTGTTTGAGTCTTCATTTTAGATGTGAGAAGGCAGATCTAAAATCCATTGGTTAATTGTTATTGAATTGGTTCATACCAAGAATCTGAATCTGTTCTGTGCTGAAAATATTCTTCTGAATAGTAGCATCATGTCCAAGTGCAATTTAGTGTACTGTTTAATTTTTGAAGTGCTGCACAAAAGTGAACTATCTATTCAAGACTGATAATCTGAAGTCAACATTTAGAATTGAATTGAAACTGAATTCTGAATGGGTTTCAGTTGTTGATTTACTGACATCAACTGATTTGTATCACTGTTTGATCAAAATTCTGTAATCTGAAGTGTATAATTTCAGAAATAGATTGTTTAGTTAATCTGTTTGAACTTCACTTAGGTTCCAGTTTTTCTTTGCTAGCTAAAGCTATTGCAACTTTTTGGGCTGAAGAAAATAGGTGTTTAAACTATGTTCAGAATGGTTAGGTTTGTTCATTGATGAATCAAATCTGTTTGTAGTGATCTGATCTGTTGTTTGTATAATCAGTTCAGTTATGTTTCTTTTTGTGCTGAATGTTTGAACTTTAGTTGAAATCAATGCTAGTATATTCTGTATTTGGTCAAGTATAAACCTGTTCAGAACTTGAATTGAATATCATACTGTTTTCAGTTTTCAAATAGTGTCAATCACATTGCTCCTTGGAGTTTGTCTACTGTTTTCATCATTTAAACTCATTTAGTTTAAGTTCTGATTTTTGTGTGCTATTTTGAATTTAAACTGAATTTAAAATACACAATCTGAACCAAATCATGAATGCTGAATTGTATTGAAAATTGCTATTACTATTCATCGTCCGACAAAATTTCAGAAGTTCAAAGATTTCATTTGAAATTTGAATTGAAACGAGCTGATTCACTAGTACAAACATGAATTGAACTCTTGAGTGGGTGTTTTGTTATATGTCAATTAAACAACTTGAAACTAATGTGATTTGTAGTTTTCAATCTTGTGGATCTCAATTTTTTATTGATTGGATTGAAAACTTGAAATTGAGTGTTTAGAGGTGCGTTGGGTGATTTGACTCGGCCATCACATTCGCAAGAAAGTGTCGAGGAGCCTATTCACCCACCCTATAGTCGTCATTCCAATCCCACAACAAGTACCATATGAGCTTGGTTCTGTAGGGGTGCCATGGCTAGTGCTAGAAACTAGTGCCAATTGCTGTGGTAAGGAGTTTCTGTGCACTACAAGAGACGCCTTGGCAATCTCAGTCGACATCAGCTTGCTGAAGAGCTCATCACAGGTCAATGTGTCATAACCCGTGGACTCCTCAATGCTGGATAACTTCACTTCCCATATGCTAGGATCAAGAGCATAAAGAAGTTTGATATCCCTATCATGATCATTGTAAGAAAGCATCCCGTTGGACCGCAAGTTACTCACTATAGCGCCAAATCGAGAAAACATGGCATCTATAGATTCACTAGGCACTTGCACAAATAGCTGATACTTTTGATTGTACGTGCTTTGGTGCCTAGCCTTAATCTGTGTAGACCCCTCATGAAAAATAGTGACTGTAGTCCAAATCTCCCTAGCTGTCCTTAGGTGCCGAACCCTATCAAACTTGCTCTGACTCAAACCAATGAACAGTATGTTTCTAGCTTTGGAGTTAGAGTTATACTGATCTTTTTCTGTTTGAGAGGTGCGGGTTTCATGGATGGAGTATTTGAGTCCACAATCTCCCAAATTGCATTTCCTTGGCTTAGCAAGTAAGCCTCCATGCGCACCTTCCAGTATGCAAAATTCGTCCCATCAAACAGAGGTATTTTACTAACTCTGTCCATGTCGCCAAAGGATCACAAAACAGGTTAAGGTCAACTAGTGATCTTAACCTGCTCTTATACCAATTGTTGGACCGGAAACGGTGACTAGAGGGGGTGAATGGGAGCTTTTAAAATTTCAGGCCAAAAATAGCCTTCTGTTTTAATCTAGTCTCCTGCGGAACATGCTTCGAACACACCCTTCGGAGGTCTGGTTCGGAGGTATTTCATAGCTCCGAAATCAGGCTTCACGAGGAGCAAAAGCTAAGTTCGAAGTCAATAAGACTTTGCTCCACCCACAAAACCATAAACTCAACTCTGCTAAGTCAGTGCAGGCTCCGCACACTAGGTGCCATCGAGCGGACTTCGCACTTCACCCTTCGCAAGAGATGACTTCCCTCTCAAGACTTCGACCAAATACTCAGCACTAGCAACTGGTACTAGGGTTCATATTCCGAAGGTCTGAACTCACATGGAACACACTGTGCTGAGGTCTTTGACAAGGAAAGAGAACAGACTTCGATCTTAGCCACACACAGTGCTTCGCTAGTAATCAGAGAAGACTAGCCTCTAGTTTACAAAGAATGAACTCACACTGAAAATTACACGCTTCGCATGCACAGACTTCTCACACACTCCTCCAAAAACACCCCAGTGCACAAACTAGAACTAGGAAGAAGTGGAGCACAAAGAAATCAAAACATGCAGTGCAAAGAAAGCATACATGTTCATGCAGTAAACAGAAAATGGAATCAAAGTTTCATTGCTTGAACAGGGAACAAAAAATGAACTCACAGGTTTAAATACATGAGTGTGACGGCTAGCACAGGAGTTCTATAATGGCTGCTCCAAAGTGTTGCTCAGGCCTAGCCAGCCTTCACTATTTATAGGCACTATTCAGCCCTGTGAATAGATTACTTTACCCCTAGGGTTTACATTGATTTTGTCTCATCAAAACAGGAGGGTACATATGGTAGTCTACTTTATTTGGAGGCTTCTTTTGTCAGCTTCGCAGAGGAGACAACATCAACTTTTACAGAGCAGACACGATCAACCTTTGTAGTTTTGGAGTCTTCTAAAGCCCCCCTTCGCATGCAAGGGGTGCGGTAGCTTCTGTGAGAAGCCTTGAGCCAGACGGCATTCACTTCACCGAAGTCAGCCTACGATACAATGACGGTTTTGAGCATAAGCCATCAAAGCCCTTGAACCTTCGTGCCATCATTTTCGGAGTGGACCACCACGACTTCGCAGCAACTCCCAGCTCGAACTCCGTCAGTCTGTGTATCAAAGCCAAGCATGGCCGAAGTACCTCAAGTTAGTCACACTCTGAAGCCCCACCTTCGGAGTACCACCCTTCAAAGTCCCTCCTTCGTCCAAGGCCTCCACATGAAGCATTCAATGAGCACTTCGTCGCAGTGTCTCTTCCTGAGCACACTCCTCGACGAACCTCACCCGGGCCATGCCTTCGATGCACCTCGACTTTTGAGACCTCTATCGGGTGAACCTTCGAGTGCCTCCATCCGGAACACACTTCGAATGCCTTGCCTCATTGTTGAGGACTTTGTCCACCATACTCCGAAGTCACTTCTTTCGGAGTACCCTTCGAAGTGCCTCCCTTCCGAGGACTTCGTCTAGGGGTACCTTCAGACGAAGCCATACTCTATACTCTCTGCCTTCGCCTGGCGCACCTTGACCCGAGGACCGACCTCGACCCCACGCAGCCTTTGTGACCAAGCTCCCCGCTCGCCTGGCATCAAGCCTCCAGCTTGACCCAGGTTCACTTGCTGTGAACCGTCTGTCGCCTCCGAAGTCACCTGCGCACCAAGACAAATAGACAAGTGTATCTAGTACCCCAGAAACCTCTCCGGGTAAACAACCTCTAGTACACAATCCGGTGTACTGCCCAAAGTATTGAACCCTTTGGTATAACCAAGTCATTGTGTATTGTCGGACCCCTTCGACAGTCATACTCCCCTGCAACAGCCACAACAACCAAACCCACAAAACCCTTCGGTGAAACAACCTCTGAACCCCAATCGGAGGGACCCCTTCGAATCCAGAAGGTAAAACCTGTCAATCACTCATCACAGACTCTGAAACCAACCCTTGGTTTCTCACTAGCAGTATATATTTAAAAACAGCAAGGTACAAAGCTATAAATCTAGAAACAAATGCTATTGGTGTATGGTCAATTAGGTTACAATTAGCAAACTTGGCATCATATATTTGGATATTTCACTTTAAGCTATCATATTTCCTTGACTTGGGACGTAGTGTGATATACGTTAACATCTCTGTGATAACTCCAATGACATCTTCATGAAAAATGCATGTGGAATGACTGTTAAGTCATAACTATTGAGATACCAAACATAAAAAACATAGATGGTGATACATACTTATGAAATATTCACTTTTTCCTCAAGCATTTGAACATCTTGAAAATATGTGAGTGATAAAACAACATAAGGTAATTGTGGAGGAGCCTCAATTCATTCATCAACTGTGGTCCATCTAGTGAATTTATCATCAAGTAGTTATGCACCGGCTTATACATTCTATTAGCAATTTTAATACGGAATGAGTCTATGTAATAAACCTTCCCTTCAATGAAGAGTTGCATGAATTTGTCAAGATTGTGGAGGATAGATCAGGGCATGGATGCTATTCCCCTACAAAAACAAAGTAACATTTGATTACAATAAGTACAGAGCTATGTGGCAATTCTTTTGCTCAATAGATTTATGTTAGTTGTTTACGTACCACCTCATCTAGCAACACTAAATTAACATGAAATATTTTGCTGCCATCCCTAATGTGAGTGTAATGCCATAGTCGTGATACTCTTGCAAGGATTGACTTATTGTCAACTTCACAATAAAGCTAAGAAATAAGAACATGTGCCATGATAACCTGTTGAAGGCACCATTAGGCAGTGAAAGTAGCAACAGAAGTTACTAATACTCAAAAACATAAAGTTGTAGATAATTAAATTATCATATATTAATTTGCATGACCAACACCAAAAACTAAAACATTTATGGCAAGCTAGTAATCTTAAGCGGCAGGTCACGCCTACTATAAATGGGAAATAAATATAATCGTTTCTTTCCATTCGATCCCTACACTAATAATGGGCTACAACCTTGTTAACTAATGAAAACACTATTTTCATAACATGCAGGCAGCATAAACTACTAAACAGGAACAAAGAATAGATCAGTAAGAATCAAAAGCTAGGGGAATATAACAAGTACAAAATTGGAAATAAACGTAACCACTCCGCAGCTCAAGAGTTCTAAAAGCGAGCAGTCACCATCAAAGGTGTCAAAAATAATTTAGAAAAAAAACACCAATACTGTAGTCTCTCAAAACAAACGGCCATACATAATAAGCCAAAGTAGAAATAAACTTAACCATGCCGCAGTTTATGATTTCTAAAACTGAGCACACACCATTTCTAGAAACTTAACATACGAAAGAAAACAACACATAGCATATAATAAGTCCAGAAATAGAGAAGTTCTAAAAGTAAACATACAATCCTTCCAAAGAAAGCAAACGTGAGACTATCACGAGCAAACCAAGAGTAGGTGCATTCTTATTGGTTGGATCATAAAAAAACAAAAAAATACATAACACATAGACAGAAACTGAGAAATAGAGAATTTTGAAAACTAAGCCTTTCAAAAACTGAACACAATAAAGTAAATAACACCCAACACATAATGGCAAGAAGTCTAGAAACAGAGAACTTGCAAAAGTTAATATACGATCTTTTCAAATAAAGTAAAAAAGAAAAACACAACATACAAGATAGTTACATAGTACAATATACATATCCATCAATACAGAGAAAATGAACTCATGCAATATATACTTTCAGTGATCAGGCCACTTAACGGTCCATCTAGACATCTAGTATAGTAATGTTAACATCTCTCTTAATAGGATAAGAACGAATGGAGCTCTACTCCTTTGGAAACCTACTGCTTTCATAACAAAGACAATATAGGCTAATATGAAAGAAACAATGGCGAAGTTAATAAAATCCTCTAGTTACCAATATCAGTTAGGGAGGCAGAATAAAAAGTATGACCTCAATAATTTTTTAGGCAGATTAGTTGTATGAAAACTATAGGGATAGGCACCAATAAACACATTTTCCAACTAAGATAGCACTATTATCCATGCTATATGTTGACACGAAAACGTGACCCCGCACTTGGGTCAGTTCGACAATCCAAAAGTATGCGGATACTTAGGGACAAGCCTAAGCATGACACAACACTGATGTTACGTTCCGACTACCCTTAACAGTGACAAGGGGGATGAAGTCGCCAGGTAATCAGATCACACAAAAATAATCCAATTAGCCGAAAAAATTATATAAATAAAATAAACCAGCAAGCTGAATGGAGCCTAACTGATTCGAAATGTTTTGTGCAAAGTGGTTCACCGAAGGGGAACCTTCAGCGTCTGGTGCGAAGGATCTCGCCGAAGGTAGTCTTCGGCATTCGGATCGATCTAGCCGAAGGCAAGCTCTGAACAGATCTCGACGTGAAATAACCTCTGAACAGCGGGGTTCGGTGCGAAGTCGCTGACATGACAAAATATCCCAACGCAACGCACTGGCGTGACTTCGTCTAGCGCGAAGTATAGGCATGGTGAAGCCTAGTGTGACGAAGACTGCTGTGAAGCGCTCTGGAGTGCGGGACTCAACCAGACCGACAACATCGTGACGGGTCCAGCACTGGTAGTCGAAGCAAGGTTCCACCGAAGGGTGTTCTATCAGCCTCCAAAACCAGTTCCCTAGCTTCGGACACCTCCGGCGAAGGTGCGTCGAACATGAAAACATGCAACAGAACAGAGATCAAGTGCCAATTCGGCCTGGAGTCTGAATCTGCTAAGTGTTGTAGTAGAGAAACGAAGGAAGTAATCTGTCACGTAGATTAGTGGATACTTCATAGGCGAAGTAACAACGCAATAGCAATGTATTACGTAGATTAATGGGTACTTCACGAGCGAAGTAGCAAGGCTTACCATGGTTTAGACGTGGCCGGTGGAGGACTTCCAGGAAAACCCACGAAGGTTGTGCAAAAAAGTAAATAAAGTTAAAGTACGGTTCAAACTAGGGTTTGAAGTTGATTTGTGTTGTGTGGGGTCTAGTGAACTGGCCTCACCCCTATATTTATAGGGGCTAGTCTTCTTATCTCTAAGACTAATGTGGTAGGATTCGGACTAATCAAATTTAGGGATAAAAATAGCTAAAACCAGACTCAAACTCTATGTCTAAAAACAACCCGAAGTGGGCCTTCGGCAAGGCCTGCCGAAGGCTGCTCCTCAGGCCGAAGCTTCGGCGAGGCAGGCCTCCGAAGGCCTCCAGGTCAAAGGCAGCATGCCGCTATGATGCTTCCAAAGCCCAAAGTTTGATGGGCCTTCGGCCCTATAGGACTTCGGCCCGAACTAGGACTTGGGTATTTTTCGACCCAAATTAACAAAATTGATATTTTGACAATCTTGACCATTAATGCCATTTTTTGCTATCAACACATGCCCCCTGCCTTTTAGTAAACTAAGTGAACTAAAAGCATAAAGGGATAAGGACGATACTTTCCATATCGGCCTTTCGACACTTTCAAGCGCTTTGCCACAGACTTGGGAAGTACCTTTTCAAATACCTGCTATTCAAAGCTCTTTGAAACCGCTCTCCTTGTAAAGATTCTAACAAGTATGCATTACCTGGAGCGATTTCGGCTACTTTAAAAGGACCTTCCCAACTAGGTGACCATTTACCAAATTTGGGGCTCTTAGTGCCTCAGGGCAAAATCATCTTCCAAACCAAGTCACCAACTTGAAATAATTTTGGTTTAACTTTTTTATTGTAGGCTCTAGCTATTCTCCTCTTTTATTTCTGTATAGCTTCTAAAGCCCTCAACCTCTTATCAGTCACTTCTTCCAAATTGTCTTTTAAAAGATTCCCATATTCGTCGACCGATAAGCCATCTTTCTTAATAAATCTTAAAGAGCCCAGATCCACCTCTACTGGTAGAACAACTTCTTGTCCGTATACTAACTCATATGGACTAACTTTGGTAGCACCGTGCTTTGCGACTCTATAAGCACACAGTGCTTTTTAAAGCACTTCATGCCACCTTTTAGGGAACTCTTCAATTTTCTTCTTAATGAGTTTAATTACGGTTTTATTACTAGACTCGGCCTGACCATTGGCCTGTGCATACTATGGTGAAGAGTTTATCAACTTGATACCATAAAATTCAGCAAAGTCTCTCACCTCTTTAGCAACAAATGAAGTACCTTGATCTGTAGTGAGAGTTTGGGGAATACTGAATCTATGTATAATGTGCTTCAAGATAAAGTCAGTTACCTCATTGTGAGTCATGTTCTTGAGAGGCACGACTTCGGTCCATTTGGTGAAGTAGTCTGTCGCCATCAATACGAACGGATGCCTTTTTGAAGAGGGAGGATGAATTTGGCCAATGAAGTCTAAACCCCAACCTCGGAATGGCCATGGCTTGATAATAGGATTAAGTAGCGATGCGGGAGCTAACTGAATATTACCAAACTTTTAACATGCTTCACACCCTCTATAGCATTTAAAACAATCCTCAGTCATAGTTGGCCAGTAGAACTCTGCTCTTTTGAGCATTCAACTCATTTTTTGGGCCGACTTATGAGTGCCACAAAGCCCCTCACAGACTTCTCATGTAGCTATTTTGGATTGATCGACATCTAAGCACATGAAGAGTACTCCATCAATCTTTCGGCGGTACAATATATCATCTAGCAACACAAATTTGAACGCTTGTCGCCAAACTCTCCAATCAACCCTTCAATTGGGATCTGTTAAATATTGGACAATTGGAACTCTCCAATCATCCTCATGGGTATCGAGAGGGTTTGCTGACTCCTTTCCTAGAATGATGTCTAAGCTGTTAACTTTGGAGAGCCCCCCGAGCCTATCCTGCTTCTGCCGAAGGCTGACTAGATGGGCTGTGCTGAACCGATCAGATCGAAGCCTTCCATCGGAGGGGTCCAGCGTGCGAGGGCTTTTGTCACCTAGAGGGCTTTGGCATGAGGGCGCCCGGCATGGAAGACCCTCTGGTGGATGAAGGGCTCCGACACGAGGGTTCCAACACACAACACACTCCGGTAACTAGAGGGGTCCGACCCGGAGGGTCCGATAGACCTTGCGCCTGCCTGAAGTTTTTGGCTTCGGCAGTGAGACCAAACATTGGCTTTTCCTATACAGAAAATATCGCTCTCCTGACTTGATAGCCATATGCTTGCTGAGCCAAATCATTTTCAATTGAGTTGGCTTCTCTTGACACGTGAGAAATTTTGAAGTCATCAAAGGTTGCAATTATGTATAAACATTTATCCAAGTAACTATTTAGCAAGCCATTAAGACATTGAGCACTTTTAGCTACTTGTTGTATTACTAACAAAGAAGCACCATGGACATGGACATGTTTAGCACCTATGGACCCTAGCAATTCAAGTCGTAGCAATAAAGCTTCATATTTAGCTTGGTTGTTGGTACAAGGGAATTCTAAACAGGCCAAGGTTTCGAAGTGCATGTCGTTAGGTGATATGAGAACAACCCTGATACCTTGGCCATTCTTACAAGCTGAACCATCAAAATAAACTTTCCATGGCACTACTTCAACTATAGCAATGCCATTACTCCAATTGACATCTACGTGGTGATGAACTATAAAATTAGCGACAATTTGGCCTTTCATTGCTCTTAGTGGTTCATAAGCCAAATTGTATTCGATCAAAGCGTAAGCCCACTTTCCGATTCTTCTACTTAGAATTGGCTTTTGCAACATGTATTTTATGACTTCGGTATTGCAAGCGACAATACATGTGCTGGGGAGAAGATAGTGACGTAATTTGTTACATGCGCAATAAAGTGATGAACATAAACGCTCCAAAAACACGTACCTTGTTTCGACGTCCACTAGGCGGTGGATCAAGAATGTGATGATGTACTCTTTCCCCTCCACCTCCTGAGTTAGCACGACCCCTATCACGCTATCTTCTGCAGCAATGCACAACCGAAATGGAATTCTGGCCTTTGGTGCTCTCACCACGGGTGGCGATGACAAGCACTCTTTAATCTTCTCAAAGGCGCTTTGCTGACTTGCCCCCCATGTGAACTCGACTTCATTCTTTAGCCGGAGTATAGGGACGAAAGCATCGATCTTGCCAGACAAGATAGATATAAAGCGATGCAAATAATTCATCTTGCCTAGCAACTTTTGCACATCTCTTTTGCATGTCGGCGCTGCAAAGTTTCTAATCTTTTCAAGCCTCTTAGGATCAATCTCAATACCTCTTTCATGAATCATGAATCCTAAGAACTTGCCTGCCGACATGCCGAAAACACATTTGGGCGGGTTTATTTTTAAGCCATATTGGCGCATCCTATCAAAAGCAACTCTCAAATCGGCTAGGTGGTTCCCCATAGCATCCGATTTGACTACAACGTCGTCTATGTAGACTTCTAACATGACTCCTAGCAAGTCATGAAAAATTAAGTTCATAGCACGTTGATATGTAGTGTCAGCATTCTTTAAAGCAAAAGTCATAACGACCCACTCGAACAAGCCGACAAAACCAGGGCATCGAAAGGCTGTCTTGTAGACGTCCTCTTCGGCCATAAAGATTTGATTATAACCAGTGTTGCCATCAAGAAAACTTAGTACCTTGTGTCCTGAAGCATCGTTGATCAACATGTCGGCTATCGGCATGGGATACTCATCATTTCGACTAGCTTTGTTCAAATCCCTGAAATCAATACAAACTCGTATTTTTCCGCTCCCTTTCTTCTTTACAGGCACAATGTTAGTGACCCATTCAGCATACGTGCATGGCATAATAAACTTAGCCTTGAGTAATCGTTCTATATCCTCTTTAACTTGGTCATACACGGCCGAGTTAAAGCGACGAGGGGGCTACTTATAAGGCTTATACCTTGATTTAATAGGTAGTCGATGGTCCACGAGCTCGCGGCTTAATCCGAGCATCTCGCTATACTCCCACATGAAACAATCGACGTATGACCGAAGAAGCTTTATTACTTTAGCCTTCTCATCAGCCTATAAATGTTGGTTTACAAAAATCATCCTTGGAATGCTACCATCGTCTTTGTCGACTGCTTCTAAAGGATTGGCCGACGCAAAACCTTGTCCTAATTTCTCTACTCCGCTAAAATCTTCAATGGCCTCAACAATACAATCTTTAGAAGACTGGTATTGCTCTACGTGAGACTTTAGCCAATCAAGATTACTTTTGCTACACATGGCTACTAATTTAGAAATATCCATGCTACACAAGCAGCCTTTACAGACATGGGTACGAAATGCCCCCGGGATATGCTAACGAAGTCATAATCTGAAAGGTCTCTACCTGATAGACACTCTACTTTGTTGTGGATGGCGTCGATGGACACATCGGCCAATGCTACCTGGGCTGAAGTGTTTGTGGGTATGACTTCTACGTCATTGCCGTCCCACTGTATTAGGCATTGGTGCAAAGTAGAAGGAATACAACAATTTGCGTGAATCCAGTCACGCCCAGGCAGCATGTTGTAGTTACCTTACACGCCAACGACGAAGAACGCCATCGGCAACGTCTTGTTACCCACTGTTAACTCCATGGAGAGCACGCTCTTTGCTTTGGAACTCTCGCCATTGAAGCCATTGAGCATTAGGTTGGTTTTCTTCAAGTCCTCCTCATCCCTGCCAAGCTTCTTTAAAAGAGAGTAAGGCATTAGGTTAATAGTGGCTCCACCGTCGACAAGCATTCTGGAGATCGGCTTCCCATCAATGTGGCCCCTGACGTAGAGAGGCTTTAAGTGGCGGGCCGTATTCTCGAGTTTCTCAAAAATAGCACTACGTGGGCCGAGGTTCAATTGAGCGACCTCGGCCTCGTCCTGTGGTAAGGCGAACTCGGCGGGCAACATGACGATGTTGATGTCCAACGTCTGAGGTGTGTGTCCTTCGGAGATAGGCGTATAATTGTCATCGAGCATGTCGTCGTCGCTCGGAATGGGAGCCGGGTTGGTCACCTCAACCGGCTTGATTTTCTATACCTGTCTTGCAGTTGGCCGAGGGCGGATTTCTTCAATGATGATGTCTCGTTCATCCTCGGCCTTTTTCTCATGCATCTCCTGTGCCCGTAGGCATTGCAGATGCCTTAATTGTGATTTGGACATGCCCGGAGGTGCCCAAAATGGTTGTGGCCTAGTACCAGGCACCACCACCTTGTTTCTGTGATTTTTGGCCGAAGGGATACTACCCAGATTGGCCTCACGTGTTTTATGCTTGTTGGGTACTTCACTGCGAACCCTACCAGTCGGACCTACTTCGTTCGATCGATTGGACTGGGCTCCGGCGCTGGCCTCAGCTGGACTAGGGAACTTACCTCTGTCGGGCTTCGGCGAGGGGGCCTTCGGGATTGGGACTTCGTGAGACCCTACTTTGACTATGATGGCTTCGGACTCCCTCTCCTTCGCCTCTTCGCGTTTGTCTCCCTTGGCTCCATCCTGTGTGAGTCGATTCAGAGGTACTACGGACAGCGTGTGGGTGATGTCTCCCTTCGCCGCGTCTATTTGTCCCTACCAGTTATAATACTCTGAAGGAAAGCAAGAGGCAATGTTATACTGCGAAGGGTACTCGGGGGGGGGGCGAGGTGTACAGAGCCCATGAGGTCCCTGCCCAATCATACGACAGAGGCATCGGTGGCTCCAGCGGCTTCGCCCACTGTGAGCCGAACCCATTGCCCGGAAGGGGGTTCGGCCATGTTGATGGTATTTCGGACCATATTAGCGAATGGTCCTGTCAGGCCGGAGGTATGTTTGGCCACTGTAGGCCAGAGCCTCCTACCGGAGGGTTCACCTATAGCAGAGCCGAGTTTGGCCATTGGGGTCGAACTCGTGGTGTGGAGGGTTCGGCCATTGAGGTCTGAAGGCACTGCACGAAGGGTTCGACCACTAGGGTCCGAACTCGCCTTTCGGGGGGTCCAACTACTGGGTCCGAACCCGCTGTGCGGGGGGTTCGACCATTGGTGTCCGAACCCACTATGCGGAGGGTTTGGCTTTTAAGGTCCGAAGCCACCCTCTAATTGCCTTGGCCCCTTCGGTTGTCTTAGCTTTTTTCATGGGGGCCTGTTTCCTTTGCTTTTTTCTAGTGTTTGTTCAACAACATCTGATATGTGACCTTTGGTTTCTTGCGAGCCCTAGCCGAATGAGATGTTCTGATATTTCTTTTCCACACTCCTACTTTAGGGTTCTTTGGTATGACAGTGCGTGTGCGCGATTCTCCAACAATGACCGCTTTCCCTTTAGTTGACTCAGCCTTCTCTAGCCGAATCAGTATTCTCTTCTCATCGAGGTCGACGATGTTCACGGGAAAGGGGTATTTGTCTAGCTTCATCTTTGTACTGAGGTCTATTTTCAATCGTCCTTCTTCTATGGCCGATTGAACCTGCTGATGGAAAACATTGCGGTCGTTAGTATAATGGGAATGTGAATCATGACACTTATAGTAGGGGCATTTCTTCAGCTCGTTGGTGTACTTAATGACTTGGCACTTAGGCAACCAGAGAAGCTGGTTCTTCAAGAGGAAATCAAATATTTTATCGCACTTAGTTATATCAAACGAGTATTTGACTTCGCTAGGCCGACTCTTAATGGGAGATGGCCGTAACTCTCACATCACAGTAAACGTACTGAGCACGACTTCAGGAGCCTCCTGAGCTTCCTCCGCGTTGACGTGGTTGACGCTGGCACGAACCGCCTGGTTCGGTGCCGCGCCTTGGGACTGTTTGGGGTGAGGACACTGGTGCGAATAGTGCCCTTCCTTGCGGCAGTTGAAGCAGACGACCGGCCTCCCTTGGCGATCCTTCAAGATCGGAGCCTTGGCGGCTGGCGTCGGCTGAGCGGCCGGAGCTGGTGGAGCGGGGCGAGGATGCCCGGCGTTGGATCCACCGGCGGCGTGAGGTGGCCTGTAGGCGGGCCGAGGATGGTAGGCGGGTGCTGGTGGCAGAGGGACGAAGCGGGGCCTCTAAGAGTTCGCCTGCTGGTGCTTGAAGGCGATCATCTTCCTCTTCTTGAGGTCCAGCTTGTTTTGCTCAGTCTCTTGGATGATCGCTTTGTTGACTAGCCGTTGGAAGTCGGCGTAGTCGGTGGCGACGAGCTGGATGGACAGCTCATCCTTGAGTCCCTGGAGGAACTTGGCTTGACGAAGGGCGTCGGTGCGCACTTCCTCCGGTGCGTAGCGGGCGAGGCGATTGAACTCATGGAGGTACTCCATGACGGTCCTGTTGCCTTGTAGCAGGTCGCGGAACTCCTGCTGTTTCACCGCGATGACACCAGCGGGGACGTGGGCAGCACGAAAGGCGATGGTGAACTCCGCCCAAGTCACCACGTGGTCCTCGGGCTGGGACTCACGATAGTTGTCCCACCATTCAGCGGCGGGACCCTGAAGCTGGTGGGTGGCGAAGGCCACTCGCTCCCGGTCGGTGCAGGGGAGGAGGTCGAGCTTCTTTCCGATGGTACGAAGCCAATCTCCGGCCTCCATTGGATTGGTGGTGCTCGAGAAAATGGGCGGGCGCACGCGCAGAAACTCCGAGAGTTGCGGAGCGGGCGCGGGTGCTAGTGCGCGAGGGGCTGGTTCCCCGTTCTGCAGACGGTCCAACTGAGCCTGTTGGTTCTGCATTTGAGTGAGGAGGGCGGTGATCAGTTGGTTTTGATTCGCCATCATCTCCGCCAAGGTGGGGTGGTTGGTGGAGGGCGACCCAGACTGACGCGGGCCCGTTGCACCCCAGTTGGGTACAACACCCTCGGGCGCATCACGGCTTCCTCCTGCTCCGTTGTTGGAGCCGGTGTTCTGGTGGTCGGCCATCTTCTGAATTTATGAGGTTATAAGGAAAAAAGTTGACAACACAATTAACAAGAATAGTTTAAGCATACATAAATCAAGTGGTAAAATGTCCATTACAATCAAGATCTTATTCTACCCACAACACACTCGTCGTGGGTAGCACCACATACAAAATTATGCTTTTTATTAAAATAGCTACTCCTCACGCCTACTCGCCACCGAAGGTGGTCTCCGTGCTCTTGGAACCACGAGTACGCGACTCCAGAGGGATGGTGGGTTCGAGAAAATTCTCGATGATGGAGTCGGAGACGAGGCCGGGGCGTGGTGCAGGGGCGTTGGTGGAGGGTCTGGCGGGGGAGGGTCGTGGCGGGATCCTCTTGGGGCGAGGGAGGGTCTCACGGATGGGCTTCTTCTTCCTGGGACGAAGAGGAACCATCTTCGCAATATCCTTCTGCAGCTGCATGATCTTCCGCTGCAGTTCGCCGTTCTGTTGGATCAAGTTCTTTGTTTCTTCATGAAGGAACTCAACCACCTCATGGTGCTCGTCGGCGTCGAGCACCGCCTCGATATGGAGATCGTCCATAGCCTGTAGAAGACGCGACTGCCGGGCCATGACCGGATCACGCACGGAGTGAACTCCGAGGTAGATGCTACGGTGGGCTCCGGGAGTACGCTGCGGCACAAGCCGGAAGGACGAGTTCTGAAGACGATCATCGTAGATCATCCTCAGCTCCATGAGGGCCTGGAGGGCGACTCGTTGGCACGCGACGTCGAAAGTCAGGCCTCCAAGTGCGGTGGTGTAGGGCGGCAGGTGTTCTGCGGAGCCGTGGACGGTGAGGGAGACGTCACAAGGTCCGGCGAACTCGTCGGGGTACACTCCTTGGAATTCGGGTTCGAAGAGGAACCCGAGGAAGGTGAGCATCATACGGAGCTCCCGGACGAAGCCCTCGTAATGGCGGCAGTAGCTGTGTACTTGGTATACCGGCATCTACAAAACAGCAAGTTGAATAAAAGTGAGGAGAGAAACAAAGTTTATAAAGTAGATTTTCGAGAAATAATTTCCTGTGGCTAATGGCTAGGGGGGTCTGTTTGGCTTCCTACAGTCGAGTCGGCTCTGATACCATCTTGTAGCGCCCCGATTTATCAAATCGAGACATTATTGAATTTCAGAAGAAAAACAATAATACAAGAGGTTCATCATGCGACAACGTACATACGACAATATCCATGGTACGCAGATCATATTTATTACATCAAAGTTTTAGTAGAAACAGTATTAAAAATAATTAAAAAAAAGCGGCATGACGAACATCTTCTTCAGGATCTTTCTTCTCGACTGGGTTGCTACTCCAGACCGTCTTCGTAGTAAGCATCCTCTGTGGGGTCCAACGGGTATGAGTACAAAAAGTACTCAACAAGCCACCGCAAATGCAAGTAATAATGCATGATAATAAACAAGGAAGGATAATGGCTAACATTGTGGAAAAGTACGGTTTCAGTTATTGCATTTAGTGTAATCACATTTTAATCATGCGGAAAAGTAAACATGAATATCAACAACATCAACTAACTCGAGGAGTACGTTTTACCTCCTCGCACAACGGTCCTTACATGCCAATCCATCATGCACATACATATCCAAAGTAAACTAACTGGGGGATGTCACGCAACCCGTCCTTGACCGTGGGCTCGACTTTTCAAAAAGATTTAAGAGTCTGATCAGAGATGTACTACTGTACCCGCAAGGCACGCACTCATCCCAAACGAGATGACCCATACCACAGGAACTCGTGCCAAAACCTCGGCATGAAATGTTCCAAGCGATAACCACCCGCTCTAGGTTTCGCCGGCGCGCCGGGCCGCATCCCGGCTAACGTCGCACCTCCTTTTGCGCCACATTGGTACAAGTCACCCGCAGGTGCAACTTGACCCATCTCCAATTGGTGGCCTTGTTTTGGAACAACCCATACCTTAGTTAGGACTTACCCACTAGACTTGTGGTTACTACGTAAGTGTATTGCAACGGATCCCTCAGACCGGTCCTTATAGTGCCCCGGGTGATACCGACCAATGCCCTAGCTTGCACCCGGAACCCACCATGCATACACTCACAACCATAACTCATCACCAACAGAAATCCAAGGATAAGAAGTAACGGGGATCATATAATAGAACCATTTTGCTACGACTCATTTTTATCCTTTAGCGATCGTGTCAATACATTGGACACTAGCTAATATCATTTATCATATGGTGACAAGGAGTTTAGGCTAGAGAGCATGGCTTGGGTGGCACATCAAGGTCGGGGGATCCTAAATAAATATATTGTAAGGGTTCATTTGACTAATGCACATATAACCTATGTGTTTTAGCGATAGTTTAATCAAACATGGGTTCAATATGCTCAAAAGATTGGTTTGGTGACTTGCCTTGTTCAGCAAAAGGAGAGGGAGGGACTTCGGGGAAGTACTCCGGCTCCTCGGCGACGTCGTAGTCTTTTTGATATAGTAAAGTAAAATAAAAAGAACACAACATTCAATCAAACAATATAACATTACATTATAAGCACATAAGTTAAAGTTGGTTTGATTATAAATAAAATAAATTCAATGGTTAAAGTTCTGTGGTTTATTTCATAAATAAATTTTAAAGAAATTAAAGAGTTGTTCTTTTTTAGAAAAGGGTGTTTAAATGTGATTATTGCCATATTAAGTTCTCAAATAAATGTGAAATGAAAAGTTCATGTTAATTTGATGGTTTTCAGTAAATGGACAGAATGGAAATAAATCTAAATTTTTCTGAAGTTTAAACATTTGAATTTATATTTTAATCCTAAAGGCATTTGAATATTCATTTGAATAAACATGAAAAAGTCAAAGTAAACCTACTGTTTTATTGCATAAACATGTAGAGAATAATATTATGAATTTTATGAAATTGGAATGGCAATTTTTAGAGTTCAAATGCACCAGATATGAATTTTACAAGTTTAAAAGTATTTCTGAAATTCATTTTCAATTTTTAAACCCCTCGGGTCCACGGTGAGCAAGGCCCACGGTGAACCCGCGCACTGTGCGCGTGCACCGGGTCGATCTGGACCGTTGGATCCAGATCCAACGTGCGTAGGCGAGGCGGGGCGCTTAAGTTATAATGGACGGCCAGGATTAAAACGTGCGAAAGGGTACTACGTGGATGCACGAGATCGATCGCGGGTTTTAAAAGGAAATGGACGCGCGAGATTAAAACGTAATGCTTTGACCAGATCCGACGGTGCGGATTAGATCGCGTACATGGGCTCACACGCGCCATCCGATCGCGATCGCACGGTCGGGATCAGATCCAACACGACACGTGTACTCGACCCATGCCGGTCGTCTTCTCTGGTGACGGCGAGCGGGCCAGGGGCCACGGCGAGCGACTAGGGTCCTATCTAAGCCTAGAAATGGAAAGAGGGCACTACGGCGGTCACGACGGTACCTTAGGCGAGGCGAGGAGTCGACGGGAAGCGGTCGGCGGCGAGGGTAGACGACGAAGCTGTTCGGGCTCCTCATCGGCGATGGTGTTCCGGCGGTGTTCGACGTCGGTGGAGGGGTGGCCGAGGTCGGGGACGTCCTGGCGGTCACGTTGGTGGCGGAGGCACGAAGAGAGGCGGTCTGAGGCGACGGCGAGAGGTGGCTGGAGGCGAAATAGAAGGAGTGCGCTAAAAAGTGAACTACGGGCGCTCTGTTCGGTCCTGGGTTGCGAGAGCGTGGGGGTCGAACGCGGCGGAGGCAGGGGGTTTAAATAGGGTCACCGGCGGGGGTCGCAAGCATGGAAAATTGAGGGGGAGACTTAACTCGCCGGCGAAGGCTCGGCCATGCACGCGTAGCATTGATCCCGTGGCGTAATGACGAGGGTTAACGGGGGAAAACGGTCGGCGCGACGCGGGGGACCGAGTAATGGCGGCAATTTAATGGGGGACGGGCCGGCGAGGCGGATCCGAGGGCGAGGTCGTCGGCCGGCGCGATTTGGGGGCGGTGGCGCGAGGTTGACGACGGGGCTGACTAGTGGGGTCCACTGGCCAGCGAGCGCGGACGAGCGAGGGAGGCAGCTGACGGGTGGGGCCGTGGCGTCGGGCGCGCGCGCGAGGGGAGGCAGTCGGCGCCAACAGGTGGGGGCAGGCTGTCAGCCTAAGGCGAGCACTGGTGATGGGCTGGGCCGGCCGTGAGAGAGAGAAGGGAGGAGAGGGAGCCCATTACTGTTTTTAAAGCATTTCTGAATAAAAATAATTCCAGAAAATAGATTAAAATCTTAGGGCTACTTCCAAGGTTGGTAAAAATTTATAAAAATTCTCAAAAATATATCTTGGTCTTAGGATCATATACAAAAAGTTTCACCTCCTAATTTGGCCATCTACTCTATGCTGTAGTTTAATTGGGTATAAAAGGGTATTTAAAGTATTTTCGGAAATATATATTCCAAGAAATTGAATTTAATAATATTTTTATTGTATTGAAAATTTGGGGTGTTACAAACATATCCCCCTTACAATAATCTCGTCCTCGAGATTGGAACGCTACTCGAATAACTCGGGATATTGGGTTCTCAGTTCGTCTTCCTTTTCCCAAGTGGCTTCTTCGGCGGGATGGTTGTTCCACTGAACCTTGCAGAAGCGAATGACGCGGCTTCTAGTTACCCTTTCCTTGGTTTCCAAGATTTTGATAGGTTTCTCTATGTAGGTCAGGTCTTCCTGGACATTGAGCTGCTGAAGGTCGGCTTGCTCGGTGGGTACACGGAGGCACTTCTTCAGCTGAGAGACATGGAACACATCATGAACTCCTGCCAAGGATGGAGGCAGTTCAAGTTGATATGCCACCTCTCCTTGTCGTCGGAGGATCTGAAAAGGTTCGACGTAGCGGGGTGCTAGTTTGCCTTTCATGTTGAACCTTTGAGTGCCACGGAGGGGAGTGACTCGGAGATAGACATAATCGCCCTCCTCAAAGGCTAGGTCTCTTCGACGGTTGTCGGCATAGCTCTTTTTCCTGGATTGGGCTGCCTTCAATCGGTCTCTTATGATCTTAACCTTCTCTTCAGCTTCTCTTAATAGATCAGTCCCAAACAGTTGCGACTCTCCGGTTTGATCCCAGAGCAATGGTGTTCTGCACTTACGTCCATAGAGTGCTTCGAACAGGGACATTTGCAGGCTGGCTTGGTAGCTGTTGTTGTAGGAGAACTCTGCATATGGTAAGTTCTTGTACAACATTCTGCCAAAGTCTAGAGCACAAGCTCTAAGCATATCCTCCAATATCTGGTTGACCCTTTCGGTTTGACCGTCAGTCTGTGGATGATAGGCGGTGCTAAAGTTCAGCCGTGTGCCGAGTTCCTCTTGAAGGTTCTTCCAAAACTTGGAGGTAAACTGACTCCCGCGGTCAGATACAATCTTCTTAGGAACTCCGTGAAGGCACACGATCCAGGTCATATACAACTCAGCCAACTTGGCGACGGTGTAAGTTGTCTTGGCTGGAACGAAGTGAGCTACCTTGGTGAGTCGGTCGACGATCACCCATATAGAATCGTGACCAGCTTGGGTCCTTGGCAGTCCCGTGATGAAGTCCATTCCTATCTCTTCCCACTTCCATTCAGGGACCTTGAGAGGTTGAAGAAGTCCGGCAGACCTCTGATGCTCTGCCTTGACTCGCCGGCATGTGTCGCACTTGGCCACATACTCAGCTATCTCCCTCTTCATGCTGACCCACCAATATTTTTCCTTCAGGTCTTGATACATCTTTGTACTCCCGGGATGGATGGATTATAGAGTATCGTGGGCTTCCTGAAGGATGAGGGTCTTCAATTCAGGTTTGTCGGACACGCAGATCTGGTTTCCGAACCAGATGGTACTATGCTCGTCCTCGGAAAATCCGAGGCTTTACCCTTCCTCATGTTTTGCTGGATCTCCAGGATGTCCGGGTCTTCCTTCTGCTTTTCTCGGATCTGGTCTATTAAGACAGGCCGAGACTCCAAGGCAGCGAGGTACGCTCGAGTGGTGATCCCTAGGTTTAGCCTTTCCATCTCCTTGTAAAGTAAAGGAGCTTGGTCCTGAACCATGATGGCATTGCAGTACCCTTTTCGACTAAGGGCGTCTACCACCACATTCGCTTTGCCCGGATGATAATGGATGCCCAAGTCGTAATCCTTAATCAGTTCCAACCATCTCCTTTGCCTGAGGTTCAGATCTGGTTGGGTGAATATGTACTTGAGGCTCTTGTGGTCGGTGAAGACCTCACACCGATTTCCCACAAGGTAATGTCTCCATATCTTCAAGGCATGAACCACGGCTGCTAGTTCCAGGTCGTGGGTTGGGTAGTTCAGCTCATGCGGCCTTAGTTGCCGGGAGGCGTAGGATATCACCTTCCCTTCTTGCATTAAGACGCATCCCAATTCTTGATGAGAGGCATCACAGTAGACGTGGAAGTCTTTCCGGATGTCTGGCAGAGTCAGAATAGGGGCTGACACTAGCTTCTTCTTGAGGGTCTGGAAGCTTTCTTCGTAGTCGGGGGTCCATTCAAATTTTACTTCCTTCTGCAAAAGTCTGGTCATAGGCTTTGCGATCTTTGAAAAATTCTCGATGAACCGGCGGTAGTATCCGGCCAATCCGAGAAAACTCCGGATCTCGGTCACGGTCGTGGGCTGCAGCCAGTTGGTTACCGCTTCAACGGTGGTTGGGTCCACTGCTATTCCTCCGGCAGATATAACATGGCCAAGGAATTTCACCTCAGACGACCAAAATTCGCATTTGCTGTATTTGGCGTACAGTTGCTGCTCCCTTAGCTTTCCGAGGGTCAGACGGAGGTGAGTCTCGTGTTCTTCCTTGGTCTTGAAGTAAACGAGGATATCGTCGATGAATACCACGATGAACTTGTCCAAGAACTCCATGAATACATTGTTCATCATGTTCATGAAGAAGGCCGGGGCATTCGTGAGTCCGAACGACATCACGGTGTACTCATAAAGTCCATAGCGGGAGGTGAAGGCAGTCTTGGGTATGTCTTCTTCTCTAATCCTCAACTGGTGATAACCTGACCTGAGGTCAATCTTGGAAAACACCGAGGATCTTTCAGCTGATCGAACAGGTCGTCGATCTGAGGCAATGGGTACTTATTCTTGATGGTTACGTCGTTTAGGGCTCTATAGTCCACGCACATCCTCTTGGTCTTGTCCTTCTTCATGGCAAATATAACCGGTGCACCCCAGGGTGAGGTACTTGGTCGAATATACCCTTTTTTCTCTAGGTCTTCGATGTTGCTCTTGACTTCAGCTAGTTCATTAGCGGCCATCCGGTACGGGCGCTTGGAGATTGGAGTTGTCCCGTGGACAAGTTCGATTCTGAATTCGATGTCTCGCTTGGGAGGCATTCCGGGTAGGTCTTCAGGGAAGACGTCCGCAAACTCCTTGACTATGGGTACCTCTTCAAGAGCTATCAAGTGAAGGGATGCTCCGAGTGGTTTGTGACTGGTCATTCGAAAGGTGATGACCGCGCCTTCAGGGTTGGTCACCGTGACGGACTTGTTGGCACAGTCGATCACTCCCTTGTGCTTCATCAACCAATCCATCCCAAGTATGAGGTCGAGTCCGGTGCATTGGATGAGGACTGGCTCGGCCCGAAACAGTACTCCTTGGATGTCAATTTGAACCTTAGGGCTGTATAAGCGGGGTAAGGTCCTATTGCCGGGAGTGGCAATCACCATGGGGATGGGTAGAGGGAGCACGTCCAATTCATTTGTTTTTGCAAAATCTTCCGAGACGAAGGAGTGGGTTGCTCCAGAGTCAAATAATATTACGGCTGGTACGTGATTCACAGTAAACGTACCGAGCACGACTTCAGGAGCCTCCTGAGCTTCCTCCGCGCTGACGTGGTTGACGCGGGCACGAACCGCCTGGTTGGGTGCCGCGCCTTGGGACTGCTTGGGGTGAGGACACTGGTGCGAATAGTGCCCTTCCTTGCGGCAGTTGAAGCAGACAACCGGCCTCCCTTGGCGATCCTTCAAGATCGGAGCCTTGGCGGCTGGCGTCGGCTGAGTGGCCGGAGCTGGTGGAGCGGGGCGAGGATGCCCGGTGTTGGATCCACCGGCGGCGTGAGGTGGCCTGTAGGCGGGCCGAGGATGGTAGGCGGGTGCTGGTGGCGGAGGGACGAAGCGGGGCCTCTGAGAGTTCGCTTACTGGTGCTTGAAGGCGATCATCTTCCTCTTCTTGAGGTCTAGCCTGTTTTTCTCAGTCTCTTGGATGAGCGCTTTGTTGACTAGCCGTTGGAAGTCGGCGTAGTCGGTGGCGACAAGCTGGATGGACAGCTCATCCTTGAGTCCCCGGAGGAACTTGGCTTGGCGAAGGGCGTCGGTGCGCACTTCCTCCGGTGCGTAGCGGGCGAGGCGATTGAACTCATGGAGGTACTCCATGACGGTCCTGTTGCCTTGTTGCAGGTCGCGGAACTCCTGTTGTTTCACCGCGATGACACCGGCGGGGACGTGGGCAGCACGAAAGGCGATGGTGAACTCCGCCCAAGTCACCACGTGGTCCTCGGGCTGGGACTCACGATAGTTGTCCCACCATTCAGCGGCGGGACCCTGAAGCTGGTGGGTGACGAAGGCCACTCGCTCCCGGTCGGTGCAGGGGAGGAGGTCGAGCTTCTTTCCGATGGTACGAAGCCAATCTCCGGCCTCCATCGGATTGGTGGTGCTCGAGAAAATGGGCGGGCGCACGCGCAGAAACTCCGAGAGTTGCGGAGCGGGCGCGAGTGCTGGTGCGCGAGGGGCTGGTTCCCCGTTCTGCAGACGGTCCAACTGAGCCTGTTGGTTCTGCATTTGAGTGAGGAGGGCGGTGATCAGTTTGTTTTGATTCGCCATCATCTCCGCCAAGGTGGGGTGGTTGGCGGAGGGCGACCCAGACTGATGCGGGCCCGTTGCACCCCAGTTGGGTACAACACCCTCGGGCGCATCACGGCTTCCTCCTGCTCCGTTGTTGGAGCCGGTGTTCTGGTGGTCGGCCATCTTCTGAATTTATGAGGTTATAAGGCAAAAAGTTGACAACACAATTAACAAGAATAGTTTAAGCATATATAAATCAAGTGGTAAAATGTCCATTACAATCAAGATCTTATTCTACCCACAACACACTCGTCGTGGGTAGCACCACATACAAAATTATGTTTTTTATTGAAATAGCTACTCCTCACGCCTACTCGCCACCGGAGGCGGTCTCCGTGCTCTGGGAACAACGAGTACGCGGCTCTAGAGGGATGGTGGGTTTGAGAAAATTCTCGATGATGGAGTCGGAGACGAGGCTGGGGCGCGGTGCAGGGGCACTGGTGGAGGGTCTGGCGGGGGAGGGTCGTGGCGGGATCCTCTTGGGGTGAGGGAGGGGCTCACGGATGGGCTTCTTCTTCCTGGGAAGAAGAGGAACCATCTCCGCAATATCCTTCTGCAGCTGCATGATCTTGCGCTGCAGTTCGCCGTTCTGTTGGATCAAGTTCTTCGTTTCTTCACGAAGGAACTCAACCGTCTCATGGTGCTCGTCGGCGTCGAGCACCGCCTCGGTATGGTGATCGTCCATAGCCTGTAGAAGACGCGACTGCCGGGCCATGACCGGATCACGCACGGAGTGAACTCCGAGGTAGATGCTACGGTGGGCTCCGGGAGTACGCTGCGGCACAAGCCGGAAGGACGAGTTCTGAAGACGATCATCGTAGATCATCCTCAGCTCCATGAGGGCCTGGAGGGCGACTCGTTGGCACGCGACGTCGAAAGTCGGGCCTCCAAGTGCGGTGGTGTAGGGCGGCAGGTGTTCTGCGGAGCCGTGGACGGTGAGGGAGACGTCACAAGGCCCGGCGAACTCGTCGGGGTACACTCCTTGGAATTCGGGTTCGAAGAGGAACCCGAGGAAGGTGAGCATCATACGGAGCTCCCGGACGAAGCCCTCATAATGGCGGCAGTAGCTGTGTACTTGGTATACCGGCATCTACAAAACAGCAAGTTGAATAAAAGTGAGGAGAGGAACAAAGTTTATAAAGTAGATTTTCGAGAAATAATTTCCTGTGGCTAATGGCTAGGCGGGTCTGTTTGGCTTCCTACAGTCGAGTCGGCTCTGATACCATCTTGTAGCGCCCCGATTTATCAAATCGAGACATTATTGAATTTCAGAAGAAAAACAATAATACAAGAGGTTCATCATGCGACAACGTACATACGACAATATCCATGGTACGCAGACCATATTTATTACATCAAAGTTTTAGTAGAAATAGTATTAAAAATAATTAAAAAAAAGCGGCATGACGAACATCTTCTTCAGGATCTTTCTTCTCGACTGGGTTGCTACTCTAGACCGTCTTCGTAGTAAGCATCCTCTGTGGGGTCCAACGGGTATGAGTACAAAAAGTACTCAACAAGCCACCGCAAATGCAAGTAATAATGCATGATAATAAACAAGGAAAGATAATGGCTAACATTGCGGAAAAGTACAGTTTCAGTTATTGCATTTAGTGTAATCACATTTTAATCATGCGGAAAAGTAAACATGAATATCAACAACATCAACTAACTCGAGGAGTACGTTTTACCTCCTCGCACAACGGTCCTTACATGCCAATCCATCATGCACATACATATCCAAAGTAAACTAACTGGGGGATGTCACGCAACCCGTCCTTGACCGTGGGCTCGACTTTTCAAAAAGATTTAAGAGTCTGATCAGAGATGTACTACTGTACCCGCAAGGCACGCACTCATCCCAAACGAGATGACCCATACCACGGGAACTCGTGCCAAAACCTCGGCATGAAATGTTCCAAGCGATAACCACCCGCTCTAGGTTTCGCCGGCGCGCCGGGCCGCATCCCGGCTAACGTCGCACCTCCTTTTGCGCCACATTGGTACAAGTCACACGCAGGTGCAACTTGACCCATCTCCAATTGGTGGCCTTGTTTTGGAACAACCCATACCTTAGTTAGGACTTACCCACTAGACTTGTGGTTAGTACGTAAGTGTATTGCAACGGATCCCTCAGACCGGTCCTTATAGTGCCCCGGGTGATACCGACCAATGCCCTAGCTTGCACCCGGAACCCACCATGCATACACTCACAACCATAACTCATCACCAACAGAAATCCAAGGATAAGAAGTAACGGGGATCATATAATAGAACCATTTTGCTACGACTCATTTTTATCCTTTAGCGATCGTGTCAATACATTGGACACTAGCTAATATCATTTATCATATGGTGACAAGGAGTTTAGGCTAGAGAGCATGGCTTGGGTGGCACATCAAGGTCGGGGGATCCTAAATAAATATATTGTAAGGGTTCATTTGACTAATGCACATATAACCTATGTGTTTTAGCGATAGTTTAATCAAACATGGGTTCAATATGCTCAAAAGATTGGTTTGGTGACTTGCCTTGTTCAGCAAAAGGAGAGGGAGGGACTTCGGGGAAGTACTCCGGCTCCTCGGCGACGTCGTAGTCTTTTTGATATAGTAAAGTAAAATAAAAAGAACACAACATTCAATCAAACAATATAACATTACATTATAAGCACATAAGTTAAAGTTGGTTTGATTATAAATAAAATAAATTCAATGGTTAAAGTTCTGTGGTTTATTTCATAAATAAATTTTAAAGAAATTAAAGAGTTGTTCTTTTTTAGAAAAGGGTGTTTAAATGTGATTATTGCCATATTAAGTTCTCAAATAAATGTGAAATGAAAAGTTCATGTTAATTTGATGGTTTTCAGTAAATGGACAGAATGGAAATAAATCTAAATTTTTCTGAAGTTTAAACATTTGAATTTATATTTTAATCCTAAAGGCATTTGAATATTCATTTGAATAAACATGAAAAAGTCAAAGTAAACCTACTGTTTTATTGCATAAACATGTAGAGAATAATATTATGAATTTTATGAAATTGGAATGGCAATTTTTAGAGTTCAAATGCACCAGATATGAATTTTACAAGTTTAAAAGTATTTCTGAAATTCATTTTCAATTTTTAAACCCCTCGGGTCCACGGTGAGCCAGGCCCACGGTGAACCCGCGCACTGTGCGCGTGCACCGGGTCGATCTGGACCGTTGGATCCAGATCCAACGTGCGCAGGCGAGGCGGGGCGCTTAAGTTATAATGGACGGCTAGGATTAAAACATGCGAAAGGGTACTACGTACGTGGACGCACGAGATCGATCGTGGGTTTTAAAAGGAAATGGACGCGCGAGATTAAAACGTAACGCTTTGACCAGATCCGACGGTGCGGATTAGATCGCGTACGTGGGCTCACACGCGCCATCCGATCGCGATCGCACGGTCGGGATCAGATCTGACACGGCACGGGTACTCGACCCATGCCGGTCGTCTTCTCCGGTGACGGCGAGTGGGCCAGGGGCCACGACGAGCGACTAGGGTCCTATCTAAGCCTAGAAATGGAAAGAGGGCACTACGGCGGTCACGACGGTACCTTAGTCGAGGCGAGGGGTCAACGGGAAGCAGTCGGCGGCGAGGGTAGACGACGAAGCTGTTCGGGCTCCTCGTCGGCGATGGTGTTCCAGCGGGGTTCGACGTCGGTGGAGGGGTGACCGAGGTCGGGGACGTCCTGGCAGTCACGTTGGTGGCGGAGGCACGGACAGAGGCGGTCCGAGGCGACGACGAGAGGTGGCTGGAGGCGAAACAGAAGGAGTGCACTAAAAAGTGAACTACGGGCGCTTTGTTTGGTCCTGGGTTGGGAGAGCGTGGGGGTCGAATGTGGCGGAGGCAGGGGGTTTAAATAGGGTCACCGGCGGGGGTCGCATGCATGGAAAATCGAGGGGGAGACTTAACTCGTCGGCGAAGGCTCGGCCATGCACGCGTAGCGTTGATCCCGTGGCGTAATGACGAGGGTTAACGGGGGAAAACGGTCGGCGCGACGCGGGGGACCGAGTAATGGCAGCAATTTAATGGGGGACGGGCCGGCGAGGCGGATCCGAGGGCGAGGTCATCGGCCGGCGCGATTTGGGGGTGGTGGCGCGAGGTTGACGACGGGGCTGACGAGTGGGGTCCACTGGCCAGCGAGCGCGGACGAGCGAGGGAGGCAGCTGACGGGTGGGGCCGTGGCGTCGGGCGCGCGCGCGAGGGGAGGCAGTCGGCGCCGATAGGTGGGGGCAGGCTGTCAGCCTAAGGCGAGCGCAGGTGATGGGCTGGGCCGGCCGGGAGAGAGAGAAGGGAGGAGAGGGAGCCCATTACTGTTTTTAAAGCATTTCTGAATAAAGATAATTCCAGAAAATAGATTAAAATCTTAGGGCTACTTCCAAGGTTGCTAAAAATTTATAAAAATTCTCAAAAATATATCTTGGTCTTAGGATCATATACAAAAAGTTTCACCTCCTAATTTGGCCATCTACTCTATGCTGTAGTTTAATTGGGTATAAAAGGGTATTTAAAGTATTTTCAGAAATATATATTCCAAGAAATTGAATTTAATAATATTTTTATTGTATTGAAAATTTGGGGTGTTACATGTACTCTGTAGCCATGAGGGTATGACATAGTGTCGAAATGGTCAGGGCATGGTTTCCAATAAATCCTAGCCCGACCCCTAGGCATGAAACCGGTGCAATCCCTAAACAGTGCGTGGATCCGCTCCTCAATGTCATCCTAGCCTCCTATCTGTGCGCGTCTCTCATGTGGAGGCATGACACATGGTGGTATGTCGGCGTGTCGGGCGCGGGGGTCTTCCTCACGTGCTCGCCCTAGGTATATGACGTGTTCGGGCCTATGCGTTTGTGCATGTGGTGCAGGCAACACGGGAAAAACTAACGCAGGTGTAGGTGGCTTGCAATAAACAGGGTTAGCTTGGACAGGTGCATTGTGGGTTGTCTCGGCCGTATACGCTTGGACCGGAGATGTGATTGTCTTGCCAGTACTACCGTCAGTTCTGCTATGGATATGATTTACCGGAGGTGCACTAGCGGTTGGAGTTGGAGGAACGGCCTCGATAAAGTCGAACCTTCTAAGTATCGCCTCTACTTGAAAGCTAATTGCCGAATCTAAACGGTTGGCTAGCGACGCGCTAATAGCTTGATCTAGCGATGCAGCTATTTTTTGCTCAATCTCTAAAGAAGATAAAGGAGGCGATACTTGTGTTACCTGAGTCCGAGCGAGGTCAGGGACGTCGACATTGCGCTTGATGAAGCCAGCGCGCATCTTGATTTAGCTCCCAAGCATGAGGTCTTCAAGGGTAGGCATCATGATGTTGCGGTTATCGATATATGCGCCCCCCATTGGATCCATCGGCGATGTAAGACTTAGTAGTCGTCATAGACGTACAAGCGGGCAATGTAGATGTGGTTGTCCTATCAGCGTAGCCTTCCCTAGTGGAGTCTCCAAAAAGTGTGTTGACACGAAAATGTGCCCCTCCACTTGGGTCAGTTCGATGATCCAAAAGTGTGCGAATACTTAGGGACAAGCCTAAGCATGACACAACACTGACGTCGCGTTCCAACTACCCTTAACAGTGGCAAGAGGGATGGAGTCGCCAAGTAATCAGATCACATAGAAATAATCCAATTAGCCGAATAGAATTATATAAATAAAATAAACCAGCAAGCTGAATGGAGCCTAACTGATTTGAAGTGTTTTGTCCGAAGGGGTTTAGTGAAGGGTAACCTTCGGTGTCTGGTGTGAAGGATCTCGCCGAAGGTAGTCTTCGGCATTTGGATCGATCTGGCCGAAGGAAGGCTCTGAACCGATCCCGACGCAAAATCACCTCCGAACAATGGGGTTCGGTGCGAAGTCTCTGACATGACAAAATATCCCAACGCAACGCACTGGCATGACTTCATCTGGCACGAAGTATAGGCGTGGCAAAGACTGGTGCGACGAAGCCTGCTACGAAGCGCTCTGGGGTGTGGCACTCAACCAGACCGACAATAGCGTGACGGGTCCAGCACGGGAAGTCGAAGGAGGGTTCCACCAAAGGGTGTTCTGGCAGCCTCTGAAACCAGTTCCCTAGCTCCGGACACCTTCAGCGATGGGGCTCCGAACGTAAAAACCTGCAACAGAATAGAGATCAAGTGCCAATTCGACTTGGAGTCCAAACCTGCTAAGTGTTGTAGTAGAGAAATGAAGGTAGCAATATGTTACATAGATTAGCAGATACTTCATAGGCAAAGTAACAAGGCGATAGCCATATGTTACGTAGATTAACGAGTACTTAACGAGCGAAGTAGCAAGCCTTACCACGGTTTCAACGTGGCCGACAGAGGGCTTCCAGGCAAACCCACGAAGGTTGTGCAGAAAAGTAAATAAAGGTAAAGTACGGTTCAAACTAGAGTTTGAAGTTGATTTGTGTTGTGTGGGGGTCTAATGAACTAGCCTCACAACTATATTTATAGTGGCTAGTCTTCTTATCTCTACGACTAATCTGGTAGGATTCGACATAATCAAATTTAGAGATAAAAATAGCCAGAATCAGACTCAAACTCTATCTCTGAAAACAACCCGAAGTGGGCCTTCGGCAAGGCCTGCCGAAGCCTGCTCCTTGGGTAGATGCTTCGGCGAGGCAAGCCTCCGAAGGCCTTAGGGTCGAAGGTAGCAGGCCATTAAAAGGCTTCCGAAGGCCATCAGGCCGAAGGTAGCAGGCCGCTATGAGGCTTCCGAAGCCCAAAGTTTGATGGGCCTTCGGCCCTATAGGGCTTCGGCCCGAACCAGGACTTATGTATTTTTTGGCCCAAATTACCAAAATTGATATTTTGACAATCTTGACCATTAATACCATTTTTTTCTATCAACACTATAGAACAAAAGGTGAAACAAAAAAATTTTCATTCAATCAATAGATAATTTCCAAGAGTGCATTGTGAGAGTAAGAACATATATAGACATAGAGCTGGGACTTGGGCCGGACTTTTTTGGGCCGGCCCAAAGCACGTAGGCCCGGCCTGATGGGGGATTGGTCCCGATCTTCCGCTAGGTAAAGGATAACTTGGATTGGTGGAGAATCTCGACGTTGGCGATCCAAGGCTCCGGTCCGGTGGATCAAAACCTTGCAATCATTACACCACTGTCTCCGTTGGTTATAAACCACGCAGGACGCGATTGACCTCGCCACGAAGGCTAATTCCTGCAAGCGAACCCAAGAACACAAGCAAGAACAGGAAGGATACAAGTCGAATGCAAAATCACTGACAAACGATGAAAAGGTGAGGTTTCACAAACGCCTATGCAGCAGCCAATCGGTCCGGTGCAAGGGGCGAGATCTAAACACACAAGTGTAGATGCAAACAAAGCAAAACCTAACCCTAGAGGCGGCTGGCGTGAGTATATAAGGCGTGGGCAGCCTGTGGAAGGCGTACAGACTTGGGCTGTGGGCTAGAAGATGTACAGACTTGGGCTATGGGCCAACACGGCCCAATTCTGTCACGCAGGACTATTTTAAACACACAGGTCGACTCGAGACTCCAAATGAGACGAAACCAACGGCAAACGATCCATCATCTCCTCAGCTTTCCAAAAAAGTCCAAGAACGCGCCAATCGGACTTCGTATGAGGAAGTTATGCCCATTTTGGTGCATGGTGGTCGATGTAGTCCGAACCAGCGAATTCTTGACTTCAAATCATCCGTGCGGCTCCGTCTTCAACTCCAACTCTTCTATTCCATCTCCCATGTTCCTAAGCAACAAAATATCACTAGTATTCAGTAGCATCCCGTCCAAACAAATATTAACATAGTTGCTAAGGAATGAATTAACCTCATGGTTCAAGCGACGGGCACGGGCGCGTGTGATTGATCCTTGTAATTGAATTGTAGGTGGAGGCTCCATGTGTGTATCATGTGAAGTGATGTCCTCATCACGGCCCATGCAAAGCACGACCCGGTACGGCCCGTACAAGGGCCGGACCTGGGCCTAGAGGTTAGGCCCGGTGGGCGGGCCGAGTACGGCCCTTAAAGTGGGCCGTGCCTGGGCAGGCCCGGCCCAGAAAAGCCCATGGGTAAATAATTCATACGCACAAGGAGGAGAAATGTTATTAAAAATTAAAAAAAATCTGCAAATTACTATTTGAATATACTTTGCTCTATATCATGTGTAAGACAAATCAAAATTTGAGTCATTCATATATAGGATAAATCAAAATGTAAATATATATGTTCGAGAGCAAAGAAAGTAGTATTAATGAACTAGTATCGTGTGTAAATTATTAATGAAATTCATTTTCCCCTATTTTTAGGTTGTTCTATTATTTTATGTGAACTAGAATTTTCATTATTCAAAGATAAATTAAATAAATATTTTCATAACCCTGGTAAGAGATCGTCTAACAATGTTACAAAGTTAGGGCCGTTTTTGGGCCGGCCCGGCCCATCCAGGCCCAACGTGCTTTGGGCCGTGCCTGGGCTTGACTAACACTACTTCGGGCCAGCCCAGCCCGGCCCTTAAATTTATTGGGCCGAAACGCCCCGACCCATTTTAGGTCCTGGCCCGAAGGGCCCGGGCCGGGCCGGCCCAGCACGTCTCATCTCCCAGCTCTATATAGACACAAGGCCAAGAAAACGATGATACTAAGGAAAAAAATAAAGAATATGAAGCATTGTTCAAGTGGCAGATGCTTACGATGTTCTCATGATTAAGGGAGAAACATGCAAACTCATAAAAGGTGTGATAAATAATTTAGACAAAAAATCATTAGTACTCCAACCTCTCAAGACAAACAACCATAAGAGCTAATAGAAATGTGACAAATAACATAAACAAATCACAGGTCCCCTAATACAATTAGTGGAACAGCCAACAATGGAAACATGAGCTAACTAAAGTCGGTGCTATTATCCATGGTCTAAAACCAACCTGGTAGCAATAAAACTTCCATATAACCAGCAGACCTATTGAAGCATGGCAACTAAATTAATCGGCAACACACGAAGCAGACCTATTAGAGGGAGGGGAGGTTAGCGAGTTGCGGTGGTGACCAGGCAGGCCAGGGGAGGTGATGGTGACAGGAAGCCAGGGGAGACGATGCGACAACGGTCAAAAGCTAGGGGAGGAGAGGCAACGATGGGCTAGGGATTACAGACCTGCATGTTGTCTGCCGCATCTCTCCTACACATCCCCACGGGGTGGACCCAAACGAAAATAATGGGAAACAATATGGGTTTTCTGTAAAAGCAACCGCACAGTACAGTAGACGTGGCCGTGCATGGAGTTGGCCACATCGTCCAAAATTCTCAGGGAGCAGCAGATGTTAGGAGGTTTAAATCTATAGAATTTGGAAAGTAAGACATAGCACATTTCTTCATGGACAAAAACCATCTCTTTTATTATATGACAATAGTAGTGAGAGTATGCTAACGATACAATAAAAATCAAAATATAATAAATATCTTTTATTTGTATTGTCGAGGGTAAGGGAAAAAATCTAACAAGAGCATCTACGTACCAAAGGATGTCAATATCAGATTATGAGTTTTCCGTCAAAAGAATGTGCTTGCATGGAGTAGTAAATTTTTATTACCTCAGACTTGATAACTGTGTGCAAAGGAAACCCATTATTCCAGGGTGCACATGATATGGTCCTACTAAACTTCAGACTAATAAATGACATACTATGCGCAAAATGAATGAAGAAATGTATTTTTCTTAAAGTAAGTGAATACCTTTAATACAAAAAACAACTAGAATAATCACAACCGTGAATTAATCCAGAAAATTATTGATCGGTGTAATTAACTAAGTGAAATAGTAACTAATACATGCAGTAAACTAAGTCACCTTAGGTCATCAACTATACCAGAATGATTATTGAATCTCATAAATCTTAAAATGTTTCCAAGAGCTCTAACAACATTTGATTTTACATGGATGCGAATAAATGAAAATATTAGTTAGCAATTTTACCACATAAAATACGCTTCCATTTCTTTTCTTTTACAATTAAATACGGTCTCCAAACATCCCCTCACTCTTGGTAGCTAAGATATATATACGAGAGAGTGGGAGACAGTGAACAAACTGAAATAAAAGTATATCAGTCGACTCATAAAACCTTACCTTTTCACCATCTTTATCAAGGTATAAAACAATTCCAACCAGCACCGATATGGCTGATTTATCTAGTACACTTATACTTGAAAAATTAGTGGAAGAAAACTCTAGTCGGGCCGAGGTTTCAAAGCGCATACCATTAGGTGATATGAGAACCACCCGATACATTGGCCATTCTTGCAAGTCGAACCATCAAAATAGATTTTCCATGGTACTATCTCGACTAGAGCAATAACATCACTCCAGCTAGCATCTATGTGATGATCAACTATAAAGTTGGCTACGACTTGGCCTTTCATCGCTTTTAGGGGCTCGTAGGCCAAATCGTACTCAATCAACGTGTAAGCCCATTTTCCGATTCTTCCACTTAGAATCGGCTTCTGTAACATGTGTTTTATAACATCGGTTTGGCAAACGACAACACATGTGCACGTGGTAGGGAGAAGATAATGGCGTAACTTGGTGCACGCGTAATAAAGTGATAAACATAATTGCTCCACAAACGCGTACCTAGTTTCGGCGTCCAGCAGGCGGCGGCTCAAGAATGTGATGATGTACTCCTTCCCCTCCACCTCCTGGGTTAGCACGGCTCCAATCACGCTATCTTTAGCGGCGATGTATAGCCGAAACGGAATCCCAGCCTTGGGTGCTCTCACCACGTGCGGTGATGATAAGCATTCCTTGATCTTCTCAAAAGCACTTTGCTGACTTGCCCCCCAAGTGAACTCGGCTTCATTTTTTAGCCGTAGTATGGGGACAAAGGCATCAATCTTGCCGGACAAGTTGGATATAAAGTGAAGCAAATAGTTCAACTTGCCTAGCAACTTTTGCACATCCTTTTTGCATGTCGGCGCTGCAACGTTTCTAATCTTCTCAAGTCTCTCAGGATAAATTTCTATACCTCTCTCATGAACCATGAAACCTAAGAACTTACCCACCGACACACCAAAAGCACACTTGAGTGGGTTCATTTTCAACCCATACTACCGCATCCTATCGAAAGCAACTTTCAAATCAGCTAAATGGTTTCCCATAGCATCCGATTTGACCAAGACATCATCAATGTAAACTTCTAACATGACCCCTAACAAGTCATGAAAGATCAAGTTCATAGCGCGCCGACACGTGGCACCGGCATTTTTCAAACCAAAAGTCATGACGACCCACTCGAACAAACTGACAAAACCAGGGCATCCAAAGGCAGTCTTATAGACATCCTCTTCGGCCATAAAGATTTGATTATAACCGGCATTGCCATCAAGAAAACTTAGTACCTTATGTCTCGAGGCGTCGTTGATCAGCATGTCAGCTATTGGCATCGAATACTCATCTTTTGCAGTGGCTCTTTTCAGATCCCTGAAATCAATGCATACTCGTATCTTGTCGCTCCCTTTCTTCTCTACAGGCACAATGTTAGCAACCCATTCAGCGTACCTGCATGGATTAATAAATTCAGCCTTAAATAGTCGTTCTACTTCCTCCTTGTCTCGGTCATAGACGGATGAATTAAAGTGGCGGGGAGGCTGTTTATAAGGCCTAAACCCGGGCTTGATGGGCAGCCTATGCTCCACGAGCTCGCAGCTTAGGCCTAGCATTTCTCTATACTCCCATGCGAAACAATCGACATACGACCGAAGTAACTTTATTACTTCAGCCTTTTCATCGGGCTGTAAATGTTGGTTTACAAAAGTCGGCCTTGGGACGCTACCATTACCTATATCAATTTCCTCCAAGGGATCGGCCGACGCAAAACCTTTCCCTAATTTTTCTACTTTGCTAAAGTCCTCGATGGCTTCGGCAATACCATCTTTATTAGACCGATACTGTTCCACTCGAGACTTTAGCCAATCTAGATTATTCTTGCTAGACATGACTACTAATACAAAAATAGTTGTGCTACTCCAGTCGGCTTTACAGACACTGGTACAAACCGTCCTTCGGATACACTAACAAAGTCATAATCTGAAAGGTCTCTACCTGATAGACACTCTACTTTGTTATGGACGGCGTCAATCGACACATCAGCCAAAGCTACTTGGGCCAAAGTATCCGCGGCGATGATATCCACCTCATCGCCGTCCCACTGTATCAAGCACTGGTGTAGGGTAGAGGGGATGCAACAGTTCGCATGGATCCAGTCGCGTCCGAGTAACACACTATAGTTACCTTGTACGTCGACGACGAAGAATGCTGTCGACAATGTCTTGTTGCCCACCATCAACTCCATAGAGAGTACTCCCTTGGCCTCGGAGCTCTCGTCATTGAAGTCGTTGAGCATCAAGTTAGTCTTCTTCAGGTCATCTTCGTCTCTGCCAAGTTTCTTCAGCAAAGAATAAGGCATTAGGTTAACAGTGGCACCGCCGTCGACGAGCATCCGGGAAATCGGCTTCCCATCGATGTGACCCCTAACATATAGGGGTTTTAGAAGGCGAGCTGAGTCCTCGGGCTTCTCGAAGATGGCACTGCGCAGGCCGAGGTTCAATTGAGCAATATCGGCCTCGTCCCGTGGTAGGGCGAACTCGGCAGGTAGTGTGACGATGTTGATGTCCATCACCTGGGGTGCGGGTCCCTCAGAGACAGGCGAGTAGTCATCGTTGAGCATGTCGTCCTCGTCGTCGCTTGGACTAGGAGCCGGGTTGGTTATCTCAACCGGCTTCTCTCTCCATACCTGCTTCGTGGCTGGCCGAGGTCGGATCTCTTTGAAGATAGCAGCGTGCTCGGCCTCAGCTACCTTCTCGCGCATCTCCTGTGCCCGCAGCCTTTGTAGGCATCTCTTCTGTGATTTGGACATGTATGGAGGAGCCCAAGATGGCTGCGGCTGGGTACCTAAAGCTACCGTTTGACTCCTGTTAATTCTGGCCGAAGTGTGTCCTTCGGCCTCGGGCACACTGTGTTCGAAGGGGGCTTTGCTGCGAACCCCGTCGAACGGATCGGCCTTGTTCGGCCGATCGAACCAAGCTTCGGCGCGGAGCTCGGCCGAAGCGTGCGGCTTACCTTCGTCAGACCTCGGCGACAAAGTCTTCGGGATTGGGACTTCCTGAGACCCAACTCTGATAGTTATGGCTTCGGACTCCCTGACTTCGGCTTCCGTGTGCTCGCACTCTTCGGCTTCGCTCTGCATGGTCTAGATCGGAGGCACCATGGATAGCCTGTGGACGATGCCACTCTCCGCTGCGTCTGTTTGCCCCTGCCATCCATAATATTCTGAAGGGAAATAAGGCATAGAGTTAGGCTATAGAGGGTACACTGACCCAGATACATACGGAGCCCACGGGGTTCCCGCCCAGTTATATAGCGGAGGCATCGGCGGCTCTAGTGGCTTTGGCCACTGCGAGCTGATCCTGTCACCCGAAGGGGGGTTCGGCCAAGCGAAGGTGTCTCCAACCACACCAGCGAAGGGTCCTGCCAGGGCGAAGGTATGTTCAGCCAGTGCGGGCCGAAGCCTCCCATCGGAGAACTCCAGTGCGGTGCGGGCTTCGGCCATTGGGGGCCAAAGTTGTTGTACAGGGGACACGACCACTGGTGCTTGAAGCTGTTCTACGGGGGGTTCGGCCATTGCGGCTCGGAGCCACTGTGCGGAGAACCAGGCCATTGTGGCCCGAAGTCCTCACGCGGAGGGTTCACCGGCTTTGGACCGAAGACACCCTTCGAAGGTCTTGGACCCTTCGGCTGTTTTAGCTTAGCGTGCGGTTTTGTTTCCTGGGCCCTTTTCTGATGTTTGTTTAACAGCATATTATATGTCACCTTCGGCCTCTTGCGAGCCTTAGCCGAAGGGGTATTAACGTTCTGTTTCCACACTCCTACCTCAGGGTTCTTTGGTACGAGTGTGCGAGTTCTCCAACAATCATTTAAGAGGAAATCAAATATTTTATCACATTTAGTCACATCGAATGAGTACTTGACCTCATTAAGTCTATTCTTTATGGGGGACGGTCGTAGTTCGGAGCAAGTGATAGGTTTGTTTTTAGTGTTTGTAACCCATTCGGCCACGTACATGTCGGCTGAATGCTCCTCCTCTGACTCCTCCTCATCAGAGTGTTCCATGATGTGCATTTCGGCCCTAGGCTTGCTAAACGTTTTAATAAATTTCTTATCTTTGGCTCGGCCTTCTTGGACCAGAGCCTGCTGTAGAACTTGGCTAACTTCTAAAAAGTTTTGGTTATCTAACCTTTCTTTAAGTTCAGAATGCAACCCATTAAAAGCTAATTCTGCTAAGTCCCTTTCTAAGATATTAATACTAAAACATTGGTTTCTAGTATCCCTAAAACGCTTGAAATACTCAGAGGCACTCTCACTAGATTTTTGCTTGATCGATGTCAAATGCGAAAGCCTAATTTCTGTTTCACCGTGTAGAAATAATCATGGAACTTCCGTTCTAAATCGTCCCACGTGTGGATGGAGTTCAGCGGGAGCGCCGAAAACCAAGTGGAAGCTGTGCCGGATAGCGAGAGGGAAAATAGTCTAACCTTTAGGGCATCTATCCTGCTAACCTCTCCACACTGCGCCAAAAATTGACTAACATGCTCTAGTGTGGTCCTGCTACCCTCACCATCGAATTTAGTGAACTCAGGTATCCTATAGCCGCGGGGGTAGGGTACTGTATCAAGATGATCGGGGTATGGTTTGGGATAAACCCTAACCCGTCCCTTGGCCACGAAGCCGGCACACTCCCTAAAAAGTGCGCGGACCCGCTCATCTATATCATATTGATAGTTTGTTTGCATGCGCCTCTCATGTGGGGGCGTGACACGTGGTGGGATATCGGCGTGTCGGCTATGTGCTTCTTCCCTACGTGCTATTTGTACAACGTGCTCGTGTCCGGGTGCCTGCGCGTGTGGTGCGGGTAGCGCGGGTATTGGCGCAGGTGTTGTGTGGTATGCAGTATTAGTTTGACCATAGGTATAATGATTGGTCTCGGCCATAAGTGATGAGGCCGGAGACATGTTTGTCGGAGGTGCACTAGCTTAGGAACCGGGGGTTCGGCCTCAGTGAAACCGAACCTTCTAAGAGTTTCCTCTACTTGGGAGCTGACTGCTGAATCTAAACGGTTGGCTAGCGAAGCGCTACCGGCCTGATCTACTGATGCGGCTATTTTTTACTCAATTTCTTATGAAGATAAACGAGGTGATACCGGTGTTACCAGGACCTGAGCGAGGTCGGGGGTGATGATGTCGCGCTTGACGAAGCCCGCGCGTGTCTTGATGTAGCCCCCGAGCATCATGTCTTGGAGCGCCTTTAGCTTTGCCTCGATCTATGCTCGGTCTTCTGTGGGGATATCTTCATGTGTATGTGACAATATGTTGCGGTTGTCGATATCCGCACCTCCTATTGCGTCCATCGGTGGTGTAGACGTGGTAGTCGAAGTAGATGCACTGGTGGCTGATGTAGACGTACTCATCAAGTTGGCATAGCTCTCCCCAGCGGAGTCACCAAAAAGTGTGTTGACACGAAAACGTGCCCCCGCACTTGGGTCAGTCCGGCGATCCAAAAGTGCACGGATACTTAGGGACAGGCCTAAGCGTGACGTAGCACTGATGCCGCGTTCCGACTACCCTTAATAGTGATAAGGGGGGTGGAGTCGCCAGGCAACCAGATTACACAAAATAACCCAATTAGCCTAAAGAGATAGATTAAACAGAATAAAATCAACAAACCAGTTGGAGCCCCGTCTGGTTCAAAGTCTGGTGCGAAGGGTGCGCCGAAGGGTACCTTCGGCGTCTAGTGCGAAGTACTCCGTCGAAGGGTGCTTCGTCGTTTGGACTGATCCGATCGTAGATGGGCTCTGAATGGATGTAGATGCGGTGATCACCTCCGAACAGCAGGGTTTGGCGTGAGATCTCTGATACAGCAAACTACAGAACAGTGACGCGAGGGCCACACGCCAGTGCAACTTCATTAGGTGCAGAGTATGGTCGTGGCGACGCCTGAGGCAATGAAGTCTGTTGGCAAAGCCCATTGCCGAAGCCTACGGTCTCGTCAAAGGGTGTCCTAGGGACCTCCGAAACTGATCTCTCAGCTCCGGACACCTTCGACGAAGTGGCTCCGAACGTACGAACCTGCAACAGAGATGATGCGAAGTACCAATTCGGCTTGAGGACCGAATTTTGCTAAGTGTTGCACTAGTAGCGAAGGTAGCAATCTGTTATGCAGATTAGCGGATACTTCACAGGCGAAGTACCAAGGCGATAGCAATCTATTACGTAGATTAACGGATACTTCACAGGTGAAGTAACAAGGATTACCACTGTTCCGAAGTGGCCGACGGAGGGCTTCAAGGCAAACCCACGAAGAGGTACAGGAAAGTAAAGATAAAGTAAATGCAATCAAAGCATGGGCTTCGGTTTGGTTTGAGTTGGGGGGGCCTCTCCATGCCGGCCATGCCTCTCTATTTATAGAGGGTTAACTCCTAATCTAATCTGATATTAATCCGGCCAGATAGAGATAGAGATTGAGCTGTAAACGTGTACAACTCTATCTCTGCCGAGGTAGGCTTTGGCTAGGCCCGTTGAGGCCTGCTCTTCGGGTCAAAGCTTCGGTATCGTGGGCTTCGGCCAGGCCCATCGAGGCTTGCTCCTCGGGCTGAAGCTTTGGCAGTGTGGGTGTCCGAAGGCTTCCTGGCCGAAGCCCATGGGCTAGCTAGAGGCTTTCGGAGCCCATAGCTCAATGGACTTTGGCCCTGTAGGGCTTCGGTCAGACCCTGGACATGTGTACTTTCAGCACAACTTACCAAAAAATTGATATTTTGATGATCTAGCCATCACTCTCATTTTTTGCTATCAACACCTCCAAGCCTCAATCCTGCAATATAAATAGTCATAAGGGGGAGCAAACGGTCCGACACCAGGTTTAGCAAAGGAGCTAAACCAGTGTCGACCCCTCTGCTCAAAAGATAGAAAGCAGAAAGAATCATAAGTGTTTGGACCAAAACGCGGTCAAAGTGCGGTCCTCTGTTCTGCCTAAAGTCTTGGCCATGAGGTCCAAAGTCGTATCCAAAATGACCTGGAGCTTTGCCTGAGCGAAAACCACCCTCCGGACCATGGGCACGAAAGTCGTCTCCTCTACCACCACCTACACAACGTGCCTGGCCTCTAGCCTCTCTCCGCGTCGAGGGACTCTCTATCTACCACCCTGTTGGTAGAACTACTCCTGCCCACCTCGAGCTCTCTCTGCTCTCTCAACCCGCTTTCTCCTGAATCAAAACTCCTCAAGATGCCCGTCTCTTTGACAGAACTCATAGTGATAGGTAAGCTTCTTGGGATGGGTTGAGGCTTGCGGTTCTTGGGCTTGGTGGTGTTGGGTGTACACTCTTTGGTGTGAGAGGGTCCAGGTAGAGAGTTGAGAAACCAAGGGTTGGTTTCAGTGTTTGTGATGAGTGATTGACAGGCTTTTTACCCTCTGGTTCGAAGGGGTACCTCCGAAAGGGGTTCGGAGGTTGGACCTCCGAAAGTGTTCGGAGGAGGGTTCCTCCGAAGGGTGTTCGGAGGTGGTTTCACCGGAGGGTGTGCCGGAGAGGTCTCCGGAGTACTGGATACACTTGTCTGTTTGTCTGTGGTGCGTAGGGACTTCGGAGGCGACGAACGGTTCGTAGCAGGTGAACCTGGGTCAAGCGGGAGGCTTGATGCCAGGGGAGCGGGGAGCTCCATCACGGTGGCTGCGAAGGGGTCTGGGTCGGTCCTCGGGTCGAGGTGCGCCAGGTGAAGGCAGAGAGTGCGGAGCGTGGCTCCGGCTGAAGGTACTCCGAGACAAAGTCCTCGGAGGTGAGGCACTTCGAAGGTACTCCGAATGGAGTGACTTCAGAGTTGGTTGGATCAAGTCCTCTGCGGAGGCAAAGAGTTCGAAGTGTGCTCCGAAGGGAGACATTCGAAGGTACCCGACGAAGGTCTTAGAAGTCGAGGTGCATCGAAGGCATGGTCCGGGTGAGGCTTGTCGAGAAGTGTGCTCGGGGTGAGACACTACGACGAAGGGCTCATGGAATGCTTCGTGCGGAGGCCTTGGACGAAGGAGGGACTTCGAAGGGTGGTACTTCGAAGGTGGGGCTTCGGAGTGTGGTTGTCTTGTGGTACTTTGGCCTGCATGGCTTCGGTACACGGACTGACGGAGTTCGAGCTGGGCGAAGCTGCGAAGCCATGGTGGTCCACTCCAGAGGTGTTGGTGCGAAGGCCCAAGGGCTTTGACGGCTTCGGCTCAAAACCGTCACTGTATCGAAGGCTGACTTCAGTGAAGCGAAGGCCATCTGGCTCAAGGCTTCTCACCGAAGCTATCGCACCCCTCGCGTGCGAAGGGGTTCTTCAGAAAGGTCAAAGGCTTCAAGTCTGACAGTGTCTGCTCTGCAAAAAGCTGGCACTGTCCCATCTGCAAAGGCTGACAGAGAAGCCTCCAATAAAGTTGATTACCTTTTGTACCCCTCAGTTCTGTAGAGACAAAATCAATGTAAACCCTAGGGGTAAAATAGTCAATTCCTTTGGGTGAACTGTGGGCTATAAATATGGGGGCTCGGTAGGTAACATTTAACACTTTGAGCATTTACTGTTGAGCTCCTGTACTAGCCACACACCTCGCTGTATTCATCCAGAGTTCAATTTTATTGTGTTCCTTGTTCAAGCGGCGAAGCCCTGCTTCTGTGTGCTTTTTGCTTGAGCTCGTTTTACATACCTCGCTAGTTGTAGTGCACCGAAGCCTGTATAGGCAAAGGGTGTTTTGTGCGAAGTGTGTTTTTTAGTGTGCTGTCGCTCTGTGTAACAGGAGGCGAGACCTCGCTGATTACTAGCGAAGCCCTGATCGAAGCCCGTGCTTTTATCGTGTCTGTGACTCTAGCGAAGTCTGTCAGTGTGTGTTTAGACCTTCGTGTACGAAGCCCAGCACCAGTTGCTGCAGCCAAGTACTTGGTCGAAGTCCTCAGTGGGGTGTCCACTCTTGCGAAGGGTGAAGTGCGAAGCATGCTCGAAGCACCCTGTGTGCGGAGCCTGCACTGACTTAGCAGAGTAGTTTTTTGAGGGTTGTAAGTGGAGCGAAGTCTTCTTGGCTTCGAACTTTTGGTCCTGCGAAGCCTGTGTTCGAAGCTGTCAAAACACCTCCGAACCAGACCTTCGAAGGTAGTGTTCGAAGCCTGTTCCGCAGAAGACAGAACTAAAACCGAAGGCTAGTTTTTTTTAGCCCGAAATTTTAAAAGCTCCCATTCACCCCCCTATGGTCGCCGTTTTCGGTGCAACAATTGGTATCAAAGCGGGTTAAGATCAACAGTTGACCTTAACCAGTTTTGTGATCTATTGGCGACATGGATAGAGGCAGTAAAATTCCTCTGTTCGATGGGACTGATTTTGCATACTGGAAGGTGCGCATGGAGGCTTACTTGTTAAGCCAAGGAAATGCAATTTTTTAGATTGTGGACTCACAATAGTCCATCCCTGATACTCGCACCACTCAAACAGAAAAAGATCAATATAATGCCAACTCCAAGGCTAGGAATATACTGTTCATTGGTTTGAGCCGAAGTGAGTTTGATAGGGTGCAGCACCTTAGGACTGCTAGGGAAATTTGGACAATGCTCACTATTTTTCATGAGGGCTCTACTCAGATTAAGGCCAGGCGCCAAAGCACCTACAATCAACAGTATCAGCTGTTTGTGCAGGCACCTGGTGAATCTATAGATGCCATGTTTTCTCGTTTCGATGCGATAGTGAGTAACTTGCGATCCAACGGGACGCTTGCTTACAATGATCATGATAGGGCTATCAAGCTTCTCTATGCTCTTGACCGTAGCATATGGGAAGTGAAGATATCCAGCATTGAGGAGTCTGCAGGTTATGACACATTGACCTGTGATGAGCTCTTCAGTAAGCTGAAGTCCACAGAGATTGCCAAGGCATCTCTTGCAGTGCACAGAAGCTCTTTGCCACAGCCATTGGCATTGGTTTCTAGCACTAGCCGTGGCACCACTGCAGAACCAAGCACATCTGGCACTTGTGTTTTTGCAGATGGTTTTGCTTTGTCCTCCCTGGTCTCCGTCACAAAGGAGCAGGTGGACACTCTAGATGATGATGAGCTTGCTCTCATTGCCCGGAGGTTCACCCGTTTTCACCATGAGAGACGGGATCAGAGGAGAAGTGGTTTTAGTGGTTGTTTTGAATGTGGCGACACCTCTCACATTAAGGCCAATTGTCCTACGCTCAAGAAGAGAGATGAGAGTGAGCGCCCCAAATACCACAAGAAGGAAAGGAAACCCTTTGTTAAGGGCAAACGGGGCAAGATGGCTAAGAAAGTAGCCAAGGCCGCTTCCAGAGCATTTGTTGCTGCTCTCAGTGACATCGACACTTCCTCAACTGAGGAGTCGAGCTCTGAGAAGGAGTCCCCAAGGAAGGAGGACAAGAAGGACAAGAAGGGACGAGACTTCACCGGCCTTTGCTTCATGGCCGACAGCGATCACAGCGTCTATGAGCTTGACTCATCTGAGGTACCTCTATCCTATGACCAGCTTTCAATAAAACTAGATGAGCTGAATGAAGTAGTTCTTGGTCAGGATAGATTGCTTGTGCAAGCCGCTAGAGAAAGAAAAAGACCTTAGACATAGGCTAGAATCTGTTTCTACTGAATATGTCATGCTTAAGTCTAAGTTTAATGATGCTGAATGTGAATCTTGTTCTGTTGTCATGGGTGAGCTTGCTCAGTTGCGTTCTGTACATGCTCAAACTCTCTCTGAGCTTGAGACTGCACAGAAGTAGCTTTTGGTGGTGGATTCTAGACCTCATGATATTATTGAATGCATGAACTGTTCTTTATTACGCGAAAGCATTAATTTACGTGATAAGCATGTTCATGATCTAGAGGCTAGATTGGAGAGGGCCGGTAGTTCTAAGGATGTGCAGCATGTGTGTGACACTTGCATCACCCTTAAGGACTAGCTAGGCACTGTTAGAGAGCGAGCTGAAAACCTCATGTCAGAAAATGAATACCTTCTTTCCGTGGTTAACAAATGCACTGAGGGAAAGGGTAGGATGGATTTGCTCTTGGCCAAGACCAAGTTGTGCGCTGGCAGAGCAGGGGTAGCTCTAGGTTTGGGTTTTGAGAGGATTTCTTCAGACAGTAAGACCAAAACTGTTTTTACCTCTCCAACTACCTTAGAGAAAGAGAGAGCTCTCTTAGACACCCCTTCAGCCAAAAAGCCTACCTAACCACCAAAGAAAACCACACCTCCTGCCAAGAAAAATCCTCCCAAGAAAACCACTCAGCAGAAACCCAAGGAGCATGTGAGAGTTGCTCCTGTGACCCATGAGAGTGCCCCGAGGAGAGTGTTTCATTGTTCCTATTGTCAGCGGGCGGGTCATTTGGTTGGGTTCTGTTTTCGTCGCATCAAGGATGAGCGACGCTCTCAGGTGATGAGTTACCGGGACATGCATTACCCATCTTTAGGTATGCATGAGTCTGAGTTTTACTATCGTCCTGCTTTTGAGGCTCCTCATGCTTCTCGGAGAGGTTTTGCTCCTCGAGGTGTTCACCATGTTCCATATGGTGGTAGACCTCGGGTGAGTAGCTTTGTACCTCATCAGAGTAGGAGACCTCGTCATGCTTTTAGATCACTGCATGTAGGTAGACCTCGCACTTTGCATCATTCAGATTATCATGTGCGTAGACCGTCTACTTTTACTGCGCCTACTACTCGTGTCACTCAGTGCTGGATGCCTCGTCATTATTTTACTCACCCCAGCACTCAGCGATCGAGATACTCTTATCATGTGTAGGCGACAGATCGAGGCTTGGAGGGCACATGGATCATGGACTCCGGTTGTTCGCGCCACATGACCGGAGATGCAGCTTGGTTCTCCAGCCTCACCACAACCAAGCAAAGGGAACATATCACCTTCGGAGACAATCGAAGGAGTAGAGTGAAAGGTAAAGGTGTGGTAAGAATTAACTCGAATTTCACTCTCAAAGATGTTGCTTTGGTTGAAAACCTGGGATACAATTTGCTGTCTGTATCTCAGTTGCTTGATCAGGGTTTCGAAGTGCGATTTCATCGCGATACTTCGCAAGTGCTCAATTCTGATGTCTTTGTGGTATGTAAGATTTTTAGAGTTGGGAGAGTTTTTGGAGCTGATTTTTCTGAATCATCTGGATCTTCTCATTGTCTTGTTGCATATTCTACTTCTGAGCTTTGGAAGTGGCATAGGAGATTAGGGCATATGAGCTTTGAGTTGCTCGCTCGTCTGAGCGCCCTAGGCCTGATCCGAGGATTGCCCAAGCTCAAGTTTGAGAAGAATTTAGTTTGCACTCCTTGTCGACATGGTAAAATGATTGTCGCTTCGCATTCGCCAGTCACCACAGTGATGACTGAACAGTCCGGAGAACATCTCCACATGGACACTGTAGGTCCTTCTCGGGTTAGTTCTTTAGGTGGCAAGTGGTATGTACTAGTTATTGTCGACGATTTCTCTCGCTACTCTTGGGTCTTCTTTCTTGCCAGCAAGGATGGAGTGTTTTCACACTTTCGGAGCTTGGCTTTGAGACTTTTTACTGAACTCCCTGGTGCATTGAAATTCATTCGAAGTGATAATGGCACTGAGTTCAAAAATAGTCTCTTTGTTGACTTTTGCATGGAGCATGGCATAGAACATCAATTCTCTGCTTCGCGGGTTCCTCAACAGAACGGTGTTGTTGAGAGGAAGAACCGCACTTTGGTTGAGATGGCTAGGACGATGCTTGATGAGCATAGGACTCCTAGAAAATTCTGGGCTGAGGCCATGAACACTGCTTGTTACATCTCAAACCGAATCTTCTTGCGCTCAATTTTAAATTTGACATCTTATGAGCTGCGTTTTGGGAGACAGCCCAAGGTTACTCATCTTCGAGTTTTTGGTTGTCGCTGCTTTATCCTAAAACGTGGTAATTTGGATAAATTTGAGTCCCGCTCTTCTGACGGGATTTTTTTGGGTTACACTACTCATGGTCATTCTTATCGTGTTTTTAATTTAGAAACTAACACTGTCATCGAGTCATGTGATGTGACTTTTGATGAATCAACCCCCTCTGTTAGTTCTTCTCTTGAACAGGCAAATGAACACGACATGGAACAAACCATCTTCGAAGAAGAGGATCCCGGAGAATTCGAGGATGAACCCCTACTACCCTCGACATCGACCCCCGAAGCTGACCCCGCTTCGACCACTTCGGCACGAGGTCCTAAAGCAACTACCTCAACATCGGTCATCTTGGACCACTCCAACGCACAAGTTGAGGGGGAGACTGCATCCCGTCGCGAGGCTCCACATCATGTTCAAAGGATGCACCCTCCCGAGCAGATCATTGGTGAGCTTGATCAAAGGGTAACACGTTCACATGCTCATTTCATTGATTCCGCTTTTGTTGCTTCTTTCGAGCCCTTAGATGTTAGTCATGCACTTTCTGATTCTAGTTGGATCAATGCCATGCATGAGGAACTTGAAAATTTTGAGAGAAACCAAGTCTGGTCTTTAGTTGATCCTCCACCAAATGTTCATTTCATTGGAACAAAATGGATTTTCAAAAACAAACAAGGGGAGGATGGGACTATAGTTAGAAACAAGGCTAGACTTGTAGCTCAGGGCTTTTCTCAACTAGAAGGGACTGATTTTACTCAAACTTTTGCACCTGTTGCTCGCCTTGAGGCCATTAGGATTTTGCTTGCCTTTGCGACATCCCGGGGATTCAAACTCTATCAAATGGATGTCAAAAGTGCTTTTCTTAATGGCTTCATAGGTGAAGATGTTTATGTAAAACAACCCCCTGGTTTTGAAAACCCCAAGTACCCACATAAAGTCCTTAAACTTCATAAGGCTCTTTATGGACTCAAGCAGGCCCCTCGGGCATGGTATGATAGACTTAAGTCTTTTCTGCTTGAGCGGGGGTATTTGATGGGCTCTGTTGATAAAACTTTGTTTACTCTCAAGCATGGCAAAGATTTCCTTCTAGTACAGATTTATGTGGATGATATCATCTTTGGTGGCTCTTCTCATGCTTTGGTTGCCGAGTTTGCAGATACCATGAGCAGGGAATTTGAAATATCGATGATGGGTGAACTCACCTTTTTCCTTGGTTTGCAAATCAAGCAAAGCAAACAAGGTACCTTCGTTCACCAGACGAAGTACACCAAGGACCTGCTCAAGAAATTCGACATGTCCGATGTGAAGCCCCTCGCTACTCCAATGGCTACATCTGTAGCATTGGACCCTGACGAAGATGGAGAAGCCGTAGATCAGAAGGAGTTCCGAAGCATGATTGGCTCCCTTCTCTACTTGACTGCTACGAGGCCGGACATACACTTCGCAGTATGTCTGTGCGCTCGTTTTCAGGCTTCACCACGAGCTTTGCACCGCCAAGCGGTTAAGCGCATTCTAAGGTATCTCAAACATACACTTGAATTTGGCATTTGGTATTCAGCGTCATCCTCCTTGTGTCTTCGAGGTTATTCCGATGCGGATTTTCCTGGGTGTAGAATTGATAGGAAGAGTACCTCTGGTACTTGTCATTTTCTGGGTACATCTTTGGTTTGCTGGTCTTCCCGCAAACAGTCTAGTGTTGCACAATCGATGGCCGAGGCCGAATATGTTGCTGCAGCTAGCTGTTGCTCTCAGATTTTGTGGATGGCTTCCACTTTGCGGGATTTCGGGTTAGATTATAAGAGTGTTCCACTTTTCTGTGATAACACTAGTGCTATTTGTATTGCAAACAACCCGGTTCAGCATTCCAGAACCAAACACATTGATGTGCGATATCATTTTCTCAGAGATCACAATGAGAAGGGTGATATTGAACTTCAATATGTTGATACCCAACACCAGCTAGCCGACATTTTCACAAAACCCCTCAATGCTTCTCGATTTGCCTACCTGCGTGGGGAACTTGGTATTTGTCATCCTTACGGCATTTTGTGAGGGGGAGCAGTTTTAGATGGATGTGCATTTGCTCATTATGTGTGAAATTGCCTTTACATCTTTTGCACTTATATGCCTGCTTATAATCCATGACATCATGACAACTCAACTCTCTTTAATTTATCTGAAACATTCTTGTGCATGATGCTTTCTTTTCAAAATCAAATCGTGCTCACTGCTTAGTCTTGAATCTAGCATGTTTAGGTAGGACTGCTATAGCTATCTTTTATCTGCTTGATAGCAAGACACATTTCTTTGGATGCTAAAAATTGCAACTTGAAAAATTATTCTACATCTTCATGGATATTCATAAATTGCCAAACATTTGGTTCACTTAGTTAAAATCAAAAATTCCATGACTTGCATGCTTCAAGTTAAAAGATCTAGGTGGGTTTGTTTGTCGCACTACCCTATTCTAGACCGCTTGCCATTGCACATTGGTCTGAACTGGAATAGTGTAGTGCATGCCAAAATCATTGCTTTAAGCTTCTAATGGCTTTCATGCCTAGGCTTGGCCTGATTGGAAAGTACAAGGTGGACAAACAAATAACCCCTGGCACTAAGAAAAGAACAACAAAATTCATTGATCATCAAGTTTGCTTTTCATGCTCCATTTAAACTGGACTTGTCTGTCTAGAGTAGAACTTGACTAGCTTTGCGCAGTCCCTGCCCTTACTTGTCTAGTTTCCTTGACTCAGTGGTGATGCTTTTATTTCAAAATGATCAAATCACATGCTTCATCATGTTTTTAGAGAATGTTAATTTGAGTTGAGCCCATGATCATTGGTGTTATTGTTGGCATATTTTTGCTTTATATGTCTTTGCAATTCTGCTCATCTCCAAGCTATGCATCTTTTTCATGCTCCTTGATGCTTGCATTGCCAAAGGGGGAGAGACTTGCTACGTTCTCTGCCGCAAGGGGGTATAATTTTCAAAAGGGGAGAAGGTTCAAAAGGGGGAAAATTAACTCAGGGGGAGTTTTTATCTTGAAAAAGGGGAGATTTACCGAAGGGGCTTTTACTCTTTTGAAAAGGGGGAGGAAAATTCTTTTGTCAAGTGACATGATTTGGCTCTTTTCTGAGTTTTTATGGTCACTTGTGTGCTGAAAGTTTTTAAATTTTCTTGGACTTAAAGTTGGTTGTCAATGCACTCATCAAGGGGGAGATTGAGAAACCAAGGGTTGGTTTCAGTGTTTGTGATGAGTGATTGACAGGCTTTTTACCCTCTGGTTCGAAGGGGTACCTCCGAAAGGGGTTCGGAGGTTGGACCTCTGAAAGTGTTCGGAGGAGGGTACCTCCGAAGGGTGTTCGGAGGTGATTTCACCGGAGGGTGTGCCGGAGGTTGCTAACCCGGAGAGGTCTCCGGAGTACTGGATACACTTGTTTGTTTGTCTGTGGTGCGCAGGGACTTCGGAGGCGACGGACGGTTCGTAGCAGGTGAACCTGGGTCAAGCGGGAGGCTTGATGCCAGGGGAGCGGGGAGCTCCATCACGGTGGCTGCGAAGGGGTCTGGGTCGGTCCTCGGGTCGAGGTGCGCCAGGTGAAGGCAGAGAGTGCGGAGCGTGGCTCCGGCTGAAGGTACTCCGAGACAAAGTCCTCGGAGGTGAGGCACTTCGAAGGTACTCCGAATGGAGTGACTTCGGAGTTGGTTGGATCAAGTCCTCTGCGGAGGCAAGGAGTTCGAAGTGTGCTCCGGAGGGAGACATTCGAAGGTACCCGACGAAGGTCTCAGAAGTCGAGGTGCATCGAAGGCATGGTCCGGGTGAGGCTCGTCGAGAAGTGTGCTCGGGGTGAGACACTGCGATGAAGGGCTCATGGAATGCTTCGTGCGGAGGCCTTGGACGAAGGAGGGACTTCGAAGGGTGGTACTCCGAAGGTGGGGCTTCGGAGTGTGGTTGTCTTGTGGTACTTCGGCCTGCATGGCTTCGGTACACGGACTACGGAGGTCGAGCTGGGCGAAGCTGCGAAGCCGTGGTGGTCCACTCCGGAGGTGTTGGTGCGAAGGCCCAAGGGCTTTGACGACTTCGGCTCAAAACCATCACTGTATCGAAGGCTGACTTCGGTGAAGCGAAGGCCATCTGGCTCAAGGCTTCTCACCGAAGCTATCGCACCTCTCGTGTGCGAAGGGGGCTTCAGAAAGGTCAAAGGCTGCAAGTCTGACAGTGTCTGCTCTGCAAAAAGCTGGCACTGTCCCATCTGCAAAGGCTGACAGAGAAGCCTCCAATAAAGTTGACTACCTTTTGTACCCCTCAGTTCTGTAGAGACAAAATCAATGTAAACCCTAGGGGTAAATTAGTCAATTCCTTTGGGTGAACTGTGGGCTATAAATATGGGGGCTCGGTAGGTAACATTTAACACTTTGAGCATTTACTGTTGAGCTCCTGTACTAGCCACACACCTCGCTGTATTCATCCAGAGTTCAATTTTATTGTGTTCCTTGTTCAAGCGGTGAAGCACTGCTTCTGTGTGCTTTTTGCTTGAGCTCGTTTTACATACCTCGCTAGTTGTAGTGCACCGAAGCCTCTCTAGGCGAAGGGTGTTTTGTGCGAAGTGTGTTTTTCAGTGTGCTGTCGCTCTGTGTAACAGGAGGCGCGACCTCGCTGCTTACTAGCGAAGCCCTGATCGAAGCCCGTGCTTTTATCGTGTCTGTGACTCTAGCGAAGTCTGTCAGTGTGTGTTTAGACCTTCGTGTACGAAGCCCAGCACCAGTTGCTGCAGCCAAGTACTTGGTCGAAGTCCTCAGTGAGGTGTCCACTCTTGCGAAGGGTGAAGTGCGAAGCCTGCTCGAAGCACCCTGTGTGCGGAGCCTGCACTGACTTAGCAGAGTAGTTTTTCGAGGGTTGTAAGTGGAGCGAAGTCTTCTTGGCTTCGAACTTTTCGTCCTGTGAAGCCTGTGATCGGAGCTGTCAAAACACCTCCGAACCAGACCTTCGAAGGTAGTGTTCGAAGCCTGTTCCGCAGAAGACAGAACTAAAACCGAAGGCTAGTTTTTTTGTAGCCCGAAATTTTAAAAGCTCCCATTCACCCCCCTCTGGTCGCCGTTTCCGGTCCAACAAGAGTCAAGAGAAGTGTGGAGCTGCTTGGGCTTTGGGATCCTTGGGTGGAGATTTAGGTTGTTCTTGGAACACCATCCTTTGGCTGATAGGGCTGAGAAGACTCAGTGGAGTGAGTCTTGGGATATCTCTGCTCTAGAGTCATCTTACTCGACTCCACTACACGACTCAGGGCACTCTCAAAGTCAGCTCTGGTGTAGGTGTAACCTACCCCAAACCCATTCTACCTTTTGAACTGCTGGATCATCATGTCGAGCTATGGCTCTCTAGCACTCACCCAACTCAGGATCTGACGGAGGTAAGAGTTTTCTTCTGAGCATCAGCTAGCTCCTCTCTCAAGGAAGCTAGCACCTCCACCTAAGATAAGCAGATCTCACACTCTCTATCAACTTGGACAGACTTCTCAACTTTTAGCTTGATTAGTTCCAATCTCAGGGACAAGCAGTTCTCATAAACAGTTGGTGGAACTGACAATATCTCAAGCTCAAGCTTAGTCTACTCTAGCTCAGCTCTGACTCTCGCTAACTCATCCAACTGCTCATCACTCATGGCTTTCAGCTCAGCTAAAATAGCTAAATGAGATGAGCAATCTACACAGGGCACGACGATAGTGGCATGAGCATCTTTCAGCTCCAGCTGAGCGCTCTCAAGCTTAGTGGCCAAAGCGTCTCTCTCATCTACCCTCTCTATGTACTTGGACTTCAGAGTCGTCAGGTCACACAACAGCACCTCGCAGTTAGGGCACTCATTCCTACCACCCAAGCAAGGGGAAGAAGACAGACTCTCAATCTTGCCATTGGCCATGGCAAGCTCACTCTCAAGCTCATCTATCCTCTTCTTAGCCCCACTAATCAGTTTCTCCCGATATCTGAACTCCTGACGGTTCTCTTCTAGTAATTCAACGACTTCTTGTTCATAGGAAGATACCTTTTCATCGTCGTCGTCGTTGGAGTTATCGGGGGAGCCCTTCTCTTCCTTATCCCCAACAGCCATCGAGCAGACGCTCTTGCGGGATCTTCGGCTGTGATGCGAGCAACTCTTCGGCTTGTCCCCGAAGGCCATGAAGCAGAGGACCATCGGATCATCCTTGTCATTCCCCTTCTTGATCATGATCTCCTCATCGCTTGAGTTTGATGAAGAGGAAGAAGATGATGATCTCATGGAGTAGCTTCTCTCCATCTCGGTGAAGAAGGCCTTGCCTCGTTTCTTGTTCTCACCCCGGTAATCCTTTAGGGCCTTTTGGAAGAACTTAGTTTTTGGCTTGCCCTTTCTGAAGGTGGAGCTGTCGTGGTGCTTGAATGAGTCGTAGGAGCCACCGCCGGTGCCTTTCTTGTGACTGTTCTGCTTGGGGCAATCGGCGATGAAGTGATCTAGATCACCAAGCTCAAAGCATCCAGATTTTGTGCCGTGTCTTTTGAACATTCATTTATTATAGACACGACGCACCCGGTTGTTAAAAAGACACATATCATCATCTCCTAACGAATCAAGCTGGTCCTCAGTGATAGACATCATGGAGAACGCAGTACAACTCAAAGAGGACAAGTCAACAGAAGGTGTCACAAGGGCTAGGGTTTTTGAGCTAGAACCAGTGAGATTTGATCTCAACTGGATATCAACCTCTATGGCCTTGAGCTTACTGAAAAGCTCTGTGATAGTCAAGGTATCGTAAGAAGTGCTCTCAATGATAGAGGTTACCTTGATCTCCCAGATCTTAGGGTCCAAGGTATGAAGAACCTTGAGCACCTGCTCATGATCTGAGACCAGCTAAACTCCATCGGCCTTGTTGGCCCGAAGCTTGTTGATGATCGATTGAAAATGACCAAATAAAGCTTCAATAGATTCACCCGACTTCTGTGTGAAATTTTCATATTCACGCCGGTAGGTCTGATAGAGCCGAGCCTTAACCTGAGCTGTCCCCTCATGGTTTGCCTGGATGGTAGCCCAGATCACTCTAGCAGTGGTGAGATGGCTCACACGCTCAAACTCACTAGGACCCAAACCAGAAAATAAATTGTTCACAGCCTTATTGTTGTTCTGATGCTGGGCGACTAACTCGGAGGTAGTGTGCTCAGCAGATGGAAGCACAGTAAAGGTGTCGTGAACATAAATATCCCAAATGTCCGAGCTCTAGTGTAGGACCGAAAGTAGCGACCAGAGGGGGGGTGAATGGGTGCCTAAAAATTCTTACGAATCAATGGCCTCCTCCCCACACCCAACGCACCTCGAAAGACTAAGCAGCAGAAAATGAACAGATAGCCTAAGTCTAAAGGTATCTAGCCTAGGAGCAACAGTTGATTAAGTCGAGAAACACAAAAGCAGTGCTACTAGACAGATAGACAGAATACTTAAGACATGGCTAGACAAATCTCAATAGAGCAATCTAGGTGCACTATGAGTGAGAAGAGAAGTTACCTGTTCATATCTGTCTCCTGTTTGAAACTTGACGAAACCTGCTTCGCAGGTCGAAGTCTGCTTTGCTGGCCGAAGCCTGCTTCGGAGGTCGAGGTCTACTTCGCTGGTCGAAGTCTGGTTCGGAGGTGGAAGTCGAAGTCTGTTGAAGGTGTTGTGAAAGTGCCGAAGGTAGGTTTCGGTCTAGCCTAGTTTGTAGTGTCAGAAAACGAAGTGTGCTTCGAAGCGAAGTATGATAAAATCGGAGCCTGCTCCGAAGTATGTACATCGAAGGAAAAGCTTCGAACACAGCTTCGAACCGAGGGCTTCGAAGTCAAACCTTCGAACAGAAAACTTCGAGCACAACAGACGGATAACCTTCGAACCAAGAAGCGAAGCCTGTCACACGACAGAGAAACCAAATTCGAAGCCTACACTCTACCTTCGAAAGGAGCTAACTTCGAAAAGAGAAGCGAAGGCTGACATGCGACAAAGAGACCAAAAACGAAGTCTATCAGTGAGATTAACTTCGAAGCAAACTCCGAAGCCTGACGAAGTATTGACTTCGAACAGCTAGTGACAGAGAACACATTCGCAAGGACTATCGAAGTATGTGAAGCTGACAGAGTGCAAAGTGTTCTACGAAGCTAGAGACACAACACAAAAATGAAGCCGAAGTTCAAGCAAAGCCTTCGTAGATGTTAGATCGAAGCCTGCCTCACGGAGCTGAGGGGCTTCGAATAGAGAAGGTGGCTTCGCCAGAAAACGGACAGAAAAGTTACTTGGGCCTGTCAACTTCGATCAAAAAGATGTGCAGTAGAAAGCAAAAAGCTGACACTAGAGTATTATTGCTACAGTGGAGGAGTACTACTTGCAAACAGCAAGAACTAGTACTCTGCTTGTGAAGAACAAAAGCAACAGAAGAAATCCAAAGCCTTCACAACCGAGAATAAAATCACTGTGAACGAATTGATTACTGCAAATCCATTAAATGAGAAACTGCACAAAGCATAAGGAATAAAAACATCCAACAAACAGAGAACAAAACAAAAGGACTGCAGCCATCAGCCTGGCGGCGCACACAGCAGAGAGAGACAAACACAGGAAACAAAGAGATGACCCAATGACTGTGGGCCTAGAGTTACAGATGACTTATCCGGAAGCTAAGTTTTCGTAGCAACTACGGCTTCTCTTCTGGACAGTCGGATACAAGATCAACGGTTGTCAGTTTTGCGTCGAAACTGACAAAGCCTTCACCGACTTTGCACCAGGTACCCGGATTGGGCCGGTCTGATTCCGCAGCTCTCTCAGCCCAGCAATCACTCACCGCTCGTGTACCTGAGTCAATCCTGGTCAACAGCCTAGTGGGTCTTCTACTGCTTCTGGCCCATGTACCCGGATTGGGCCAGCCCGACTTCGCAGCCTCCTCTGCTCGACAGTCGCTTGCTTCCCGTGTACCTGAGTCACACGCGACCCATGAAACAGCAGATCTCATCTTCTTTTGTCCTCTTTGACTATCGTTGACAATGACTCATCACTTTTGGAGCCATGTGGCCCACGCTATTCAGCATGGCTCCTCAATCTCCCCCTTGATGAGTGCATTGTCAACACTCCTCTTCTTCAGCTCTTCAGCACCTACGAACAAATGTGGAAACACGAAAACAAAAACACAAGAAAAACAAAAAATTAGAAAAATAAGGTAAAAATTTAACCCTAATGACCAAAAAAACGAACAAAAGCAAGAAACGGTCATTATGGTTAACCAAAACGTAGAAGCTCAAAATGAGTGCAATTTCAAAACAACAAGAATATCAACAGAGTAAGAACTCCCCATTAAGCTCTGATCCCAAATTTTATCCCCCTTGTTGACAAGTGAACTCATCAAGCACTCAATAGAGACACAGACTCCCCCTGAAATGCATCTCCCCCTCAAAATATGCAGTGAATTTAACTGGAGTGCATAATAGGTGTAAAAAGCATGCTTCTCAAATATGATTGACTGCAATTACAACATCTAACAAGTATAGCAAAAGACATACCGTCTAAGACACATGGCATGATCAGTGCAACAGATGATATCTAAGGAAAGTCATTAGCACACATTTTTCAGTTTTTGAAACAAAAGCATCACCACATTTTCGAGTAAACAAGCGAGGTAAAGCGTGAGATGCAAAAGCTAACTGAACTTTACCAAGATAAGCATTGTCCAAAACAAAATGCTTCAGCAAACTTGTTATCATTTCAATGTTCAAGCTTTTTCTTTTCGCTTTTTCATTTATGCCAGGGGTTATTTGCGTGTCAAACCTTACGCTGACCGACCAAGTCAAGCCTAGGCCAGAACTGGACCATCAGAAGCTTAAGACATTGGTCTTGGCATACACTACACTGTCCTAGTTCGTACCAAAGTGCTATGATACGCAGTCCAAAACAATGCAATGCGACAAAACAAACCCACCTGGATCTTTTCAAGTTTATGCATAAAAAGACATGGAAATTTCATTTTTCTAGAGGTTTCATCATTTTTATAGCACATATCCATGGTTGAAAATAGAAGGATGTCCAAGTTGCATGTTTGCATCTAAGTCAGGAACTAGCTACAAGGCATGTAACAGATAGCAAGAGCACTTAGCCTACACATGCTAGTTACCAGAAGCAATGGTGATCATTTTTCAAGTTTAAAGCGTAAAAGCCATGCTTATGACAGATATCAGACATATCAAGTGAACTGAAGCAAAGCATGATCATCAACAAGTAATCAAAAGCATGTACTAGCTAGAATAAGTAAACCAGTACAATCATATAACAGAAGCAGCTCTAAAGTGTGATATGTGAATATGCAGGATATGAACACACACAAAAAGACTCAAGAAAAGAGTAAAGAAGAAAGAAAAACTGACGCAAAATATCCTAAAAAGGATACACAACACCCAAATCCCCTCGTAAACGCTCAAAGGTAGACTGATCTAGGGGTTTGGTGAAAATGTCAGCCAACTGATGATGGGTATCAACATGAACAAGGTCAATGATACCTTTCTCATATTGATCCCGCAAGAAATGAAAGCGCACATCAATGTGTTTGGTTTTTGAATGGAGACAAGGGTTTTTCCCTACACTAATAGCACTTGTGCTGTCGCAAAACACTGGAACCCTGGTAGGAAAGAACAACCCAAAATCTCGCAGAGTGGAAATCATCCAAACCAACTGTGAGCAGCAGCTAACAGCAGCTACGTACTCAGCCTCTGTTGTTGAAAGAGCAACTCCAGACTACTTTCGAGAAGACCAAGAGACAAGAGAAGAACCAAGAAACTGGCAAGTACGGGAAGTCGACTTGCGATCCAACCGGCACCCACCAAAGTCGTCATCTGAAAAGCCAGATAAATTGAGAGAAGATGATGCTGAATAGAAAAGACCAAGATCGGGTGCATAAGTGAGATACCTGAAGATGCGCTTGACAGCCTGCCGGTGAGACACGCGTGGTGAAGACTGGAAGTGCGCGCACAGTCCCACGGCGAACTGAATGTCCGGTCTGGTCACCGCCAAGTACAACAGCGAACCGATCATCCCTCGAAACTCCCTGTCGTTGACCTTGATGCCGTTCTCGTCCTTGTCCAGACCACCAGATGTGCCCATCGGGGTCATCTGCGGCTTCAATTCACCACCAAAGTCAAATTTCTTAAGCATATCACGAGTGTACTTACCTTGGTGGATGAAAGTGTCGTCCTTGGTCTGTTTGATCTGGAGCCCTAAGAAGTACTTGAGCTCACCCATGAGGCTCATCTCAAACTCGCTGTGCATCTGCTCAGAAAACTTGGACACAAGAGAATCAGTAGTACCGCCAAAGATAATATCGTCCACGTAAATCTGAGCAACTAAAAAATCTGAAGCATCTCTGAGCAAGAAAAGAGTTTTATCCACCGAACCCATCACAAAGCCCTTCCCCTACAAAAATTGCTTCAACCGGTCATACCAAGCCCTCGGGGCTTGCTTCAACCCGTATAAAGCCTTTTGCAACTTAAAAACATGTCAAGGAAACTTAGGGTTCTCAAAACCGGGGGGTTGCCTAACATAAACCTCTTCTTCTATGTACCCGTTCAGAAAAGCACTCTTGACATCCATTTGAAAAAGCTTAAAACCCTTCGAAACGGCAAAAGCTAGAAGAATACGAATGGACTCAAGACGGGCAATAGGAGCGAAGGTTTCTTCAAAATCAATACCCTCTTTTTGGCAAAAACCCTGGGCAACTAGACGAGCTTTGTTGCGCACCACAACCCCATCTTCACCTTGTTTGTTCTTAAATACCCACTTGGTGCCTATGGGGTTGCATCCTGGTGGCGGCTCAACTAAATTCCAAACCCGATTGCGGACAAAATTCTCAAGCTCTTCGTGCATAGCATTAATCCAATTTGAATCAGAAAGAGCATGAGAAACGTCTCTGGGCTCAAAGGATGCAACAAACGCAGATTCAGCAAACACAACAAGAGAGGCAGAAGAACGCAAAGTTCTCTCAATCAAATCACTAATGATGAGCTCTGAGGGGTGATCACGCTGAACTGCTCAGGTTCCCTAGTGATCAGAAGTCACCTCACCGGAGTCAGCAGTAGGCACCTCTGGACTCGACTGAGGGGGCTCGATCGTAGTGGAATAAGTAATCAGAGGTCCGCCCTCATCCTCAGTCGAAATCTCAGAAGGTGTGGGCTCTGCGGGGGATGCAGAAGGTCCACCCTCATCAACAGCTGGAGTGTCCTCATCTTCCTCGAAGATGGACTCTCCGAGCTCATCATCACCATAAAGCTCAAAAGAAGGAGTCAAAGAAGGCAAGGACTCATCAAATGAAACCTCACAAGTCTCGAAAAGCAGCTGGGATTCGAGGTTCCAAACACGCAAGCCTCAACAATGCAATGCATAACCAATAAAAACACCATACCAGCAACGAGACTCAAACTTGTCCAAATGCCCTCCCTTCTTGAGCACAAAGCACTTGCAGCCAAACGCTCGCAAGTGGCTTACTTTGGGTTGTATGCCAAACCGCAATTCATATGATGTCTTACCAAGGTAAGCTCTAAGAAAGATGCGGTTGGCCAGATAGCAAGTTGTGTTCATGGCTTCAGCCCAAAAACGCCTAGGAGTCCTGTGCTCATCGAGCATGGTCCTGGCCATCTCGACTAGCGTGCGGTTCTTTTGTTCCACAACGCTGTTCTGTGGGGGAGTGTAAGGAGAAGAAAATTGATGGTCCAGACCCTGATCACTACAGAAGCTGACGAACTGAGAGTTCTTGAACTCAGAGCCATTGTTGGAGCGAATTGCTCGCATCCGACCATTGTTCTCATTCTTCAGCTTCAAAATTAGGTCATAAAAAAACTGAAACGTTTCATCCTTAGACTCCAAAAAGAAAACCCACGAGAATCGAGAAAAGTCGTCAACAATCACAAGTGCGTACCACTTCCCACCGACTGAATGTACCCGAGCTGGACCAACAATGTCCAAGTGTAAAAGCTCGCCCGGATACGAAGTCATCACCTGAGTCACAGGTGAGTGAGAAGCGGCAACCATTTTCCCATGACGACAGGGATGACAAAGTAGATCCTTCTCCATCTTAAGCTTGGGCAATCCTCGGATGAGGTCAATAGAGCTTAACCTGACTACCAGATCAAAACTCAAATGACCTAACCTCCTATGCCACTTCCAGAGCTCAGAAGAAGATCCAGCAATCAAACAGCGAGAAGGGCCAAAAGAACTAGAGAAGTCAATTCGAAAAACTTTACAATGGTAAAATCTGGCAAATCAAAAACCCTCTAGAATCAACCACAGAAGAATTGCCCTTCTTAAAACACACTTCCAAACCATCCTCAAGAAGTTGCGAAACAGAAATCAAATTGAAGTTCAAATTCTTAACCAAAGCAACATTCTTCAAAGAGAAATGATCTGAAATGCGAATAGAGCCTATGACACTTACCTTCCCTTGACCACTGTCCCCGAAAGTGATGTACTCTTTGGAGCTCGGGGGAGTGAGACTGGAGAACATCCTGAGTCCATGATCCAAACGTCCTCGAGTCCCCGATCCTGCACAATCAGTGGCTGTAAGTGGGAGCAAATGGTCCGGCACCAGGTTTAGCAAAAGAGCTAAACCAGTGTCGAGCCATCTGCTCAAAAGATGGAAAGCGAAAACCATCAAAAGAGTTTGGACCAAAACGCGGCTCAAAGCGCGGTCCTCGGTTCTGCCTAAACTTGTGGCCACGAGGTCCAGGACCGTAGCCAACACAGTCTGGAACTCTGCCGGAACGGTCACCACCAGCTGGAGCACGAGCAAGAAAGCTGTCTCCTCTACCACCACCTACACGACGCGGCCTGGCCTCCAGCCTCTCCCCGCATCGAGAAACATGCAGTGTACCACCCTGCTGGTAGAACTGCTCCTGATCACCACGAGCTCTTTTCCTCTCTCAACCCGCTTCCTCCTGAAGCAAAACTCCGCAAGATGCCCGTCTCTCTGACAATACTCACAATGATAGGTGGGCTTCTTGGGGTGTGGTTGAGGCTTGGGATGTTTGGGCTTGGTGGTGTTAGGTGTAGTCTTCTTGGGTTGAGAAGGTCCAGGAAGAGAGTCTAGGGAAGAGTGGAGGTGTTTGGGCTTAGGGACCCAGATAGTTTTCTTGGGTGGAGCTTTGGATGGTTCATGAATCACTCCATCCTTTGGCTGACAAGCCTGGGAGGACTCAGTGGAGTGAGTCTTGGGATACCTCTGCTCTGGAGTCATTTTACTCCACTCCACTGCCCGGCTAATGGCAATCTCAAAGTCATCCTTGGTGTAGGTATAACCTACTCCAAACTCATCCTGCCTCTCGAACTGCTGGATCATCATGCCAAGCTGAGGCTCTCTAGCACTGATCCAACTCAGGATGGAACGGAGGTAAAAGTTCTCATTTTGAGAATCTGCTAGGTCCTCTCTCAAGGAAGCTAGAACCTCCACCTGAGACAAGCAGGTCTCACACTCACTCTCTACTTGGACAGACTTTTCGGCTTTCAACTTGATCAACTCCATTCTAAGAGACAGACAGTTCTCACAGACAGTGGGTGGAACTGATAGTGTCTCAAGCTCTAGCCTAGTCTGGGCAAGCACAGCTCTCAACCTCTCCAAATCACCAAAATGCTCATCGCCCTTGGATTTTAGCTCAGCTAAGGCAGCTAGATGAGATGGGCAATGAACACAGGGTGCGACGATAGTGGCTTGAGCATCTTTCAGCTCCAGCTGAGCGCTTTCAAGCTCAGTGGCCAAAGCGTCCCTCTCATCAACCCTTTCTGTGTACCTGGACTTCAGAGTCGACAGGTCACTCAGAAGCACCTCACACTTCGGGCACTCACTGCTATCACCCAAGCAAGGAAAAGAAGATAGACTCTCAATTCCGCCGTTGGCCACAGCAAGCTCACTCTCTAACTCATCTATCCTCTTCTTAGCACACCTAAGCAGTTTTTCCCGATATTTCAACTCCTGACGATTGCTCTCAAGTAAATCAATGATTTCGCGCTCGTAGGATGATACCTTGTTGTCGTCGTCGTTGGACTCGTCGGAGGAGCTCTTTTCTTCCTTATCCCCAAGAGCCATTGAACAGAAGCTCTTGCGGGATCTTCGGCACTGGTGAGAGCGGCTCTTCGGCTTCTCTCCGAAGGCCATGAAGCAGAGGCCCGCCGGATCATCTTTGTCCTTCCCCTTCCTGATGGCGATCTCCTCATCACTTGAGCTCGATGAAGAGGAAGAAGACGTGGACCGCTTGGAGTAGCTCTTCTCCATCTCGGCGAAGAAGGCCTTGTCGCGCTTCTTGTTCTCTCGCCGGAAGTCCTTTAGGGCCTTCTTGAAGAATCGAGTCTTCGGCTTGCCCTTGTTGAAGGATGAGCTCTCATGCTTGCCGGAGTCGTGGAAGCTGCCACCGGTGCCCTTCTTGTGTCCATTGCGCTTGGGGCAGTCGGCGATGAAGTGTCCTGGATCACCACACTCAAAGCATCCGGATTTTGTGCCATGTCTTTTGAACATTCTCTTGTCATAGACACGACGCACCCGGTTGTTAAAGAGACACAAATCATCATCTCCCAAAGACTCAAGCTGGTCCTCAGTGATAGACATCAAGGAGAACCCAACACAGCTCACAGCAGAAGGATCAACAGAAGGTGTAGCAAGGGCCAGGGACTTTGATCCAGAACCAGTGAGATTTCATCTCAACTGGATATCTACCTCAGTGGCCTTCAGATTTCTAAACAACTCAGAGATGGTCAAGTTATCGTAAGAAGTGCTCTCAACGATAGAGGATACCTTGATCTCCCAGATCTTTGGGTCCAAGGTATGGAGAACCATGAGCGCCTACTCATGATCTGAGACTAACTGAGCACCATCAGCCTTGTTGTCCCGAAGCTTGTTAATGATCGATTGAAAGCGACCAAACAAAGCTTCAACAGATTCACCCGGCTTTTGTGTGAAGTTCTCGTACTCACGCCGGTAGGTCTGATAGAGCCGAGCCTTGACCTGAGTTGTTCCCTCATGGTGTGCCTTGAGGGTAGCCTAGATCTCTCTCACAGTGGAGAGATGGCTCACACGCTCAAACTCAGTGGGACCTAAACCAGAGAAAAGAATGTTCACAACCTTACTGTTGCTTAGATGCTGAGCAATGATACCAGCAGTACCCTGCTCAGTGACTGGCAATATGACAAACGTGGTGTGAACGCAAATGTCCCAAATGTCCGAACCCTGGCTCATAAGATAGGCTCGCATGCGAGTCTTCCAATAGTTATAGCCATAGGCTTCCAAGGACGGGACCTTGCTAGGAGACGTCATAGTCACTACTGGGGTTTAGAACCAGATAAGGTATGGAAAAACCCTAACCATGCTCTGATACCACTTGTAGGACCGAAAGTAGCGACCAGAGGGGGGGTGAATGGGCGCCTGAAAATTCTTACGAATCAATGGCCTCCTCCCAACACCCAACGCACCTCAAAAGACTAAGCAGCAGAAAATGAACAGATAGCCTAAGTCTAAAGGTATCTAGCCTAGGAGCAACAGTTGATTAAGTCGAGAAACACAAAAGCAGTGCTACTAGACAGATAGACAGAATACTTAAGACATGGCTAGACAAATCTCAATAGAGCAATCTAGGTGCACTATGAGTGAGAAGAGAAGTTACCTGTTCAAATCTATCTCTTGTTTGAAACATGACGAAACCTGCTTCGCAGGTCGAAGCCAGCTTTGCTGGCCGAAGCCTGCTTCGGAGGTCGAGGTCTACTTCGCTGGTCGAAGTCTGGTTCGGAGGTGGAAGTCGAAGTCTGTCGAAGGTGTTGTGAAAGTGCCGAAGGTAGGTTTCGGTCTAGCCTAGTTTGTAGTGGCAGAAAATGAAGTGTGCTTCGAAGCGAAGTATGATAAAATCGGAGCCTGCTCCGAAGTATGTACTTCGAAGGAAAAGCTTCGAACACAGCTTCGAACCGAGGGCTTCGAAGCCAAACCTTCGAACAGAAAACTTCGAACACAACAGACGGACAACCTTCGAACAAAGAAACGAAGCCTGTCACACGACAGAGAAACCAAATTCGAAGCCTACACTCTACCTTCGAAAGGAGCTAACTTCGAAAAGAGAAGCGAAGGCTGACATGCGACACAGAGACCAAAAACGAAGTCTATCAGTGAGATTAACTTCGAAGCAAACTCCGAAGCCCGACGAAGTATTGACTTTGAATAGCTAGTGACAGAGAACACCTTCACAAGGACTATCAAAGTATGTGAAGCTGACATAGTGCAAAGTGTTTTGTGAAGCTAGAGACACAACACAAAAATGAAGCCGAAGTTCAAGCAAAGCCTTCGTAGATGTTAGATCGAAGCCTACCTCACGGAGCTGAGGGGCTTCGAACAGAGAAGGTGGCTTCGTGAGAAAACGGACAGAAAAGTTACTTGGGCCTGTCAACTTCGATCAAAAAGATGTGCAGTAGAAAGCAAAAAGCTGACACTAGAGTACTGTTGCTACAGTGGAGGAGTACTACTTGCAAACAGCAAGAACTAGTACTCTGCTCGTGAATAACAGAAGCAACAGAAGCAATCCGAAGCCTTCACAACCGAGAATAAAATCATTGTGAACGAATTGATTACTGCAAATCCATTAAATGAGAAACTGCACGAAGCATAAGGAATAAAAACATCCAACAAACAGAGAACAAAATAAAAGGACTGCAGCCATCAGCCTGGCGGCGCACACAGCAGAGAGAGACAAACACAGGAAACAAAGAGATGACCCAATGAATGATTCAAAAAGTGATTTCTAGAAGGGTGGTCCAAACCCTAGGGATTGGGGCCCTATTTATAGGCTGCCCAACACTAGGAATATTCTACCAGCCCTTTAGGGTTTTTACAGACGCAAGAATAAAGGAAAAGACTCTACTGCCCTTAGGTATTTTTACAGACACGACTGACTGACTGTGGGCCTAGAGTTACAGATGACTTATCCGGAAGCTAAGTTTTCGTAGCGACTATGGCTTCTCTTCTGGACAGTCGGATACAAGATCAACGGTTGTCAGTTTTGCGCCGAAACTGACAAAGCCTCCACCGACTTTGCACCAGGTACCCGGATTGAGCCGGTCTGATTCCGTAGCTCTCTCAGCCCGGCAATCACTCACCGCCCGTGTACCTGAGTCAATCCTGGTCAACAGCCCAGTGGGTCTTCTACTGCTTCTGGCCCATGTACCCGGATTGGGCCAGCCCGACTTTGCAGCCTCCTCTGCCCGACAATCGCTTGCTGCCCGTGTACCTGTGTCACACGCGGCCCATGAAACAGCAGATCTCATCTTCTTTTGTCCTCTTTGACTATCGTTGACAATGACTCATCACTTCTGGAGCCATGAGGCCCACGCTATTCAGCATGGCTCCTCATCTGGCTCATGAGATAGGCTCGCATATGAGTCTTTCAGTAATTGTAGCCAAAAGCTTCAAGGGATGGGACCTTGCCAAAGGAAGTCATGATCACTACCTTGGGTTAGAACCGTTTAAGGTATGGAAAAACCCTAATCAAGATCTGATACCACTTGTAGGACCGAGAGTAGTGACCAGAGGGGGGTTTATGGCCTTCTCTCAACACCCAATGCACCTCAGCAAACAATCAGAAGAAACAAAACAGATCACAGGTACTAAAATAATCTAGCCTAAAAGCGACCTGTGTCCTAATCAAAAAGACATCATCACAGTGTTAAAAGGCAGCCAAAAAAATTATTCAACTCACAGGCATTTCAAGCATCATAGGGATAATCATCACAGACATTTAATCACACAAAATAAGTGTCGATGATAAACTGTGCTCACAGATAGTTCAAAATGCACATAACCATTTGATTTGATAAAATAAATGTAGATGAAAAGTTAGCGCTCACAGATGATTCAAGATGCACCAATAACAACAGGTATATCAATAACTAATCATAGTGTAATCTGAAAATAAAAAACATCGAGCAGATGAACAAGTTCCAGAATATTCAACCACTACAAATGCATTTCCAATACACATAAAAACACATAATATTCAGGATCAAATTTATTTCCGTGCACGAGGATCGATGCAAGAAATTATTGTTCGTGCTGGTGCCGTACTGGTTGTTCCTGTAGCACTGTGCTACTACTTCACCTCCACGCGTCTCGGTTCCTTTGCCTTGCTGATGTAGAGCCTACTTCTTCCGCTGAAATCTCTGCCTAAACTACTCTGGCTGCCGGATACTTCGGAAGTTGTGCGCCGGGTCTTCGCGCCTCGTGCTCAGCCGCTCAGAGCGCAGCGCCTAGCTGCGTAAACCAAGACCCCATGCCATGATGCTGCTGCCGTGTGCGCTGCTGTCCCTGCGCTGCCTAGCACGCTAGACTACAACGCGTAGGCACATGCATCTCGTCCGCTTCGCCCAGCTGCTCAGAGCGCATGCGCTGCCTACTGGAAATCCCTCTGCTCAGCGCCTAGCACCACACACCTCCGGCGTCACGCACACCGCTGATTGCTGTACGGCTTCACTTGCTCCTCCCGCAGAAAAACAGCGGCACACTCATGGCTGGCTGGAAAAATGAGAAGATTCCAGAAAGAGAAACGGTGGCGGCGCTCCAACTAGAAAAATGGAGATGAACTCTAATTTGAAAGTGGTTGAGTTCACCCTAACCCTAGCGATTTGGGGTCTATTTATAGACATCCCAATAAATTGGAAAAGACAGATTTACCCCTAAGTTAATTTACACAGACGCAAAAATAAATTGAAAAGACCAACATGACGTTAGGATTTTTACAGACTCGACTAACACACTTTGGGCCTAAAAAGCAAAATGGTAAAAACCTAAACGCAGATAACTTGTCCTGATGCGGAGCTTTCGTAGCAGCTACAGCTTCGCTTCAGGATGGCTCGATCATGGATCAGCGGTCTGTATTGGGCGTTGGTTTTGTGCCGAAACCGACAAAGCGTCCACCATCTTCGCATCGGGTAACCAGATTGGGCCGGCCTGGCCTGCCCGTGTACCTGACTCAATCCCAGTCAATAGACCAGTGGATCCCCTGCCGCTCCTAGCCCATGTACTCGGATTGGGCTGGCCCGACTCCGTGGCCCCTCTTGCCAGCAGTCGCTGCCACCCGTGTACCCGAGTCACACGCGGCCCAGACACGGTAGGTCTCATCTCCTCTTCTCTTCTCTTTGACATCCATTGACAATTACTCATCACTTCTGGAGCCATGATGCCCATGATCTTCAACATGGCTCCTCATCAATGCTTCGTCTCTTTTAGTAAAAGAATAATGAAGTTTAGAAGTGACAATGCCGCTGCCACCAGTAAAGTGACAATGTTTTATATGTTATAGGGCATCTCACATGAACAAGATGAAAATGCAGATCTAATTTTATAATAGGCACATTAGCACAGTAAAGAATTAATGTGCAAATAACTCAACCATCATGTTCTATTGAATGTGGCACAGACCACTACTCCCTGAAAAACCTTGCAATATCAAATATTCTTCCAGCAATTTATAGAGCCATGAGATTAGTCACGAGCACATTATTGATTATTTAAAGCCAAACATATGCTCTTATTGGTAATTCCTCACCAAATCACTTTAGGAAGACATCTTTGTTGGATGACAATCCAACTACATGTTAAATTAGATCTAAGTGACTATAATCAAGAAAATTCCCTAACCAACTCCTCCCCTGATCAAACAAAGGAAAGGTGCAATAACCCCACTGCTTGTTCAGCTCTCTGCACGCACAAAGAGCTCCCCGTCCGAAAATCCCTCCCATGATTGAAATCTTGGAAACATTTCCTACACGCCATTATAATTTTCAAAAAATTTCTATATGCCATTATCAGTGAATGTGGTGGCCCCCATATGTCACTGACACACCAGTAGCATATTAGCAAACCGTAAAAATTACAGTAGCAAAGAAAAAATTTACCCTTGAATCTTCCCAAAACCAAACCACATAGAAGAGTCCAACACGGCGGAACTGAGAATCCTCTAACGGGTGTGGAGGCCTAACCTAACCCCTAAAACCTATCCTACCCCAACCGGGTTCGCTAGCATGGACCACGACCACCCCGGTAGAACCGAGAAAATTAAATATTTGCCACTTATAAGAGTTGCTTCTCAAAATTGCCACTGGCGAGGATCACTTTGCAAAATTTCCACTTAGAGTGTTACATCTTTGATTTTCCTACCATTTTCTCCTTTTAAGCATTTCTAAAATTCATTTGTTAATTTCTAGCATTGGAAATGACTTATTTGCACCTATGATTCAGCCACAGATAAACTAAGTAATTAATCATCCAAGAACACAACTTGATGTTGCATTCCAACAGAAGAACACCTTCGGTGTATTTGTCAAAACATGCAAAGAAAAGAAATGAGTCATTTCTTACGTCAGAAATTAGCAAACAAATATCAGAAATACTTAAAAGAAGAAAATGTCAGGGAAATCAAATATCCAATGTTGAGAGTGGCAATTTTACAAAACGATTCCAGAAAGTGGCAATTTTGTTAAGCCGACTTTTGAAAGTGGCAAATAACCAAATTTCTGAGCAGAACCCAAGAAAATTAGCCCACTTAGACGGCGGCCCAGATCACGATGATTGACGAGGAGGGAGAGGAGGGAAATGGGGTCGCCACGTACCACTTCCACTGTGCATTGCCACTTGAGCTTTATCGCGCAATTCACATAACTAAGCGGGGCGGCCATGATTAGGAACCGTGAAGCCCCATCTGCCATCTCTAGCTATGGCCACCTAGAGGTGGCCGATAGTTAGGGCTTTGGACCGTGTTGTCGACCGGACCACGTCGTCGGACGAATTGGCAATTTGGAGAAATGTGGTACTAGTGGGACCGAGCCATCGACGAATCGGCAATCCGGAAAAATGCATTATCAGTAGGACTGTGTAGTCGGACGGCTCGGTAGGGATGGGGGCATCGATCTCGCATGACCTCAAACAAGGAGAAACTTGTGGCATGGAGGGGTGGCTGCGAAATTAATGATGTTGGTTCAAAATAGGCGACCAGAGAGGGGTGAATGGGAGCTTTTAAAATTCTGTTCTACTAGTCAAGCTTCGAACACACCCTTCGGAGTGTCTTGTTCGGAGGTATCGAACACACTCAGAACACAGGCTTCGAATAGGGCAAAAGTTCAAATTGCAGATCACTTAGCTCGCACTAAGAAACCCCAAAACACAACTCTGCAAAGATAGTGCAGGCTCCGCACATGAGATGCCATCGAGCAGGCTTCACACTAGTACACTTCACAAACACAAAACTGACTGCACCGAGTACTTCGTCTATGGGAAGAAAATAGGCTTCGAGCCAAACTTCACACGGTGCTTCGTTAGTAAACAAAGAGGTCTAGCCTCTGATTTACACAGAGCGAATCATGCACCAAACACACAGAAATTTCACGTATGAGTGACACAACACTTGTATGAAATAACACAGAGAAGGATCCCAGGTTTACAAGAAACGAAATGTGAGAAAGACAACTCAACTCATACAGTGCAAAGAAAACAGATACAAGTTCATGTAGAGTGAATCAAATAGAAAACTGAAATTTCATTGCATAAACAGGGAACACAAAAGACTCACAGAACTGATTACATGAGAATGGCGCTAGCTCTAGGAGTTCTGAAAATAGTTTCTCAAAGTGTTATCTAGACCTAGCATGCATCACTATTTATAGGCACAACTCAGCCGTGTGAATAGACTACTTTACACCTAGGGTTTACACTATTTTTTTCTCTGGCACGTACGGGGTTAGATATGGTAATCTACTTTATTAGAGGCTTCTTTTGCTAGCTTCACAGAGGAGACAACATCGGCTTTTGCAGAGCAGACACGATCAGCTTTTGCAAAGCAGAATCTTCTGGAGCCCCCTTCGCACATGAAGTGTGCAGAGGCTTTAGTGACACGCTTCAAACCCGAAGGCCTTCGCTTCACCGAAGTGAGTCTTCAATACATTGACGGTTTTGAGCCAAAGCCGTCAAAGCCTTTGAGTCTTCGCACCATCACCTCCGGACTAGACCACCACGGTTTCGTAGCTACTCCCAGCTCAAACTCCGTCAGTCCGTGTACCAAAGCCATGCATGGCAGAAGTACCTCAAGTCATCCACACTCCGAAGCCCCACCTTCAGAGTACCTTCGCCAACTTTCGAAGTCCCTCTGTCCAAGGCCTCCGCATGAAGCATACACATAAGCACCCCTTCGCAGTGTCTCAGCAGGCCCGTCTCCAGAAAAACGAGGCCCCGGAACGATACTAAAATAGAGGCTCTAAAATTACAAAAAATAATATGTACTTAATAATGTATACTTATGAACTATCGTTGCTTACCTCATGTTCTATTAAAAAGCAACATCCGCCTTGTGTTTCTTGAAATAAAATCTTCAATTATGCCTTCATAATCAGTATCCTCAAAGACATCATTTTCAATTGATATCATTGCCAATCCATTGAGTCTTTCTTGTGTCATAGTAGAACGCATGTAAGACTTCAACAACTTTAGTTTAGAAAAGCTTCTTTCTGCAGATGCAACAGTAACCGGAATGGTTAACAAAATTCTATATGCAATGATGGCATTTGGATAGAAGGGACGCTTTTTTAGAAATTTCAAAATATCAAGAGGACCCATAGATTTCTTTAGTAAATCTTGGATCAAAATCAACTCCCCAAATAATTCTGTCCCATCAATATCTTTGTGTTCTTTACTCTTAAGGGCATCTTCCATATTAACACAAGCAGCCATCAGACTTTTATCATCCAAGGATCGCAGCTTATCTGAAGTAAACAAAAAACCAAAAGTTTTTTCATACCTTTGATATTGTTCAAATCTCCTGGTAAGTGAAGCTATAGCCTGATCAACAATAGGTAAAAAATAATTGATCCTAAATGACTCCTCTGCGGATTGTGACTCGATAGATGGATCATCTACACACTCATCAAATTGTCTTTTTCTCTTAATTGTACGCTTTGTTCGGAACATTGGATGAATATCCATCCCTGCTGCAATTTCCTTTGCATCTTCCAATGATTTTGAAAAGCCATCTTCTCTATATCTTGTGAAAAAGGAAATTAGTCCCTGTACACTCTCAATTGCAATATCAATAAGCATATCTTTTGATTGCAACTCCTTACTGATCGAATCAACTTTAGATAATATTTCATACCAGAAAATGATTGACACTAAAAATTCAAATTCACCAAGTTCATTTTCTGCCAATGATTTAGCTTCACTACTTGCCAATGGATCATTATCACTTTCAGCCACCTGTAGCAAAGCCTCTCTTATTTCTGGGAGCTGAAATCTTATAGCCTTAACACTGTCAACACGACTCTCCCAACGAGTAGATGACAATGACTTTAGAGTCAATCCTTTTATATTTTCTTTAAGAATGTTCCATCTCCTTGTAGAATTTGCAAACATTGTGTATATGCGTTGGATAACTCCAAAAAAATTTGTTGCTTTATGACAAGATTTTGCCATATCACATAGTGTCAAATTCAAACTATGACAACCACAAGCTGAATAAAAGGCTCTTGGATTTATATCCAAAAGTTTCTTTTGTACTCCTTGATGTTTTCCCTTCATATTGGACCCATTATCATATCCCTGTCCTCTCACATTGTCCACATCAAGGTCAAGACTTTTTAGTTCCTCTTGTAGAACATCAAACAATCCTTGACCAGTGGTGTCATTCACATCCAAAAAACCTAAGAAGGATTCTTCAATGCAAGTAGAATCTGTAGTTGCATCGACATACCTTATTATCAAAGACATCTGTTCTTGGTGGCTTGCATCAGGGGTACAATCAAGGATAACTGAGAAGTACTTTGCTTCTTTTACCTTTGCAATGATTGCAGACTTGATCGCAGAAGCTAACAGATTAATTAACTCATTCTGGATAGAAGGACCAAGATAATGATCACGAATTTTATCATTGCTGATGCGGTCAACATGCTCTTTGATGACCGGGTCAAATTTAGCCAACATTTCAATCAGTCCTAAGAAATTACCATTGTTGCCTTGATACAACCTGCTATTACTACCACGAAATGCTATATTATGTTCTGCAAGAAATCTTACAATCAAAATAATCCTGAGCAATACTTTTCTCCAATGCTCCCTTTCTTTTTCAAGCTCTCGTTGAGCAACTCTATCAATAGTTTGATTCTGTTGAAATCTGAGACGCAAATCATACCATGCAGCCATATTTGTGACATGTTCTCTACTAACTTCATGCTCTTTTAGTCTAGTGCCAAGATGACCCCAATCACTGAAACCATCATTTGCTAACTGACCTCTCACATGTCCCTTTTTTAGTAACTTGCAGCAAAAACAAAAAACTTTATCAAGCTCTTTGCTATATACAAGCCATTCTCTGTCACATTTTTCTCCGTTTGGGAGAACTCTATTGTAAAATATTGTTGAAAACCTTCTGGATAATTTGTCTCTAGGACCATGCTCAACAGACATGTCCCTTTTAGGACCCTTCTTGAGCAAAGTATCAACCATTTTAGGGTTAAGTGAATCCCATATTCTTGGATCAAATATATTAGACTGAAAAGAAGTATTAATATCATCAACAATATTAGCATCTGGAGTTTCATCCAGGCTTGTTGCAAATGCAGGAGCCTCGACACCTTCATCTATTTCTGCAGCATTACCTTCATTAGTTTCTCTCACAATATATCTATCAGACTGAAAAGACTATTAGACTGAAAAGACTATTAGACTGAAAAGAAGTATTACCTTCATCTACTGCATTGGGAGCATCCACAACCTGTATTGGGTCAGGGTCAAGGTCATCACTATGATCGTCATCGATATTAACACCATTAGTTTCTCTCACAACAAATCTATCAAGAGCTCCCTTTTGAGATTGAGCTGCTGCTTCTAATCTCTGTCTCTTTTTACGTTTTTCAGCACCAGAATCATACTTCCTATTTCGTGAATACATGATCCTAATCCCTATGGTACAAACCAAAAAATAATTAGTTGGATACATAATCCTAATCCCTATGGCGTACGAAGTAGATTGTTCAATACTCAATAGAGACGATCAGACGAGCATGTTTGATTGTATTTTGTTCAGGTCTTCAAAACTCAGGAGGTCCTCGCGGTGTTCCTGATCCCGTCCTCTGCCCTCAGTAGATGAAATAAGAAATTGAATCGTCACATACAATGCATATCAGCAATAGCTTAATGGGCCCTGTTAACTTTGGAGGCCCTGTTAACTTTGGGGGCCCTGTGCCATTGCCCAGATGGCACTTGGCCATCGACGGGCCTGTGTCTCAGCCCCTAGCACACTCCACGAAGACCTTTATTCAGACCATGCCTTCGATGCACCTTGACTTTTGAGACCTTTGTCAGGTGTCCTTCCAAGTGTCTCCGACCGAAGCACACCTGGAGCCTTGCCTCATTCATGATGACTTCATCTGCCATCCTTCGAAGCCACTCCTTCGGAGTCAACCTTTGAAGTTCCTCGCCTCTGAGGACTTTGCCTCGGGGTACCTTCAGCCGGAGCCACTATCCGCACTTTCTGTCTTCGCCTAGCACACCTTGACCCGAGGACCGATCTCGACCCCACGCAGACTTCGTGATCAAGCTCCCCACTCGCCTGGCATCAAACCTCTCGCTTGACCTAGGTTCAATGGTGCGAACTATCCTTCGCCTCCGCGCACACCACCGACAAGTAGACAAGTGTTTCTAGTACCCCGGAGATCTCTCTGGTAAACAACCTCATGTACACACTTTGTTGTACTGCCCAAAGTACTGAGCCATTCGGTACAAACTGTTGGACCCCTCTGACGTATATACCCTGCTGCAACAGCTGCGGCCAGTAAACACCGAACCATTCGGTAAAACACCTCCGAACCTCTTCGAAGGGACCCTTTCGTCCAAAAGAGAACTTGTCAATCACTCATCAGAAACATGAAACCAAGGCATATCTCAACTTGGTTTCTCAAGTGAGAATGAAGAGTTGATTGAATAAAGGGTTGATCCCATATATATACTCAAGTTCGTCAATTATATAGTAGTATAGATGATAATATTACAATACATACATGATATATGGCGGCGTGCACTAGCGGTCAATCGGTTAAATTAATGATCACGTGTTATTTGTATTAACCACTTATTAATCAATTTTTTGCATATTATTTTTCAAGAGTTTTATTGGTTGTTACAATTACTTTTGTTTAATTTAATATTAACGATAATAACCTAGTTTGTTTGATAATATTAATGTCTCATTGAGTTCAACTAAACAAATCAACTGATAAATTTGTAATAACATCGGATAATTTTGGATCGAGACATATCGATTGTAGTCAGACTTGCATTGTGCTGTCATGATTTTCGTAGACCATCTCCACCTTGCCGTTGACCTGACCGGAGCTCCTCCCCTGATCTTCAACGTACACCATGTCGATGCTGTGCAGTATTGGGATCATGACCATGGAGCACAAGCATGGCAAGACAGGCCCAAAGATCCAGAGCAGGAGGGGCGCGCCGGCGTAGAACAGCCGGTTTCCTACGAGGTTGAGCCGGAACCCCTTCTCGAGGACGTCGGCGATGTACTCCTTGGTCACCGGCATGTCGTGGGCGGCAGCGGAGGAGGAGAGGGCGTTGACGAGAAAGGTGGCCTGGTTGAGGGAGCAGATGGCGAGGGTGTGGCAAAGGAAGGAGAGGAGGAAGACGAGGAGGAGGGTGACGTATTTGAGCGCCATCATGTACTCGCCGTGCGCGCCGAAGACGGTGTTGCTGAGCGGCTTCTTGACGGCGTAGGTGCTGCTGAGGACGGCGGCGACGCCAGCGCAGAAGAGGATTGCTGTCGTTGCCACCAGCGTCGACGCCATGATCACGTTCCGCATCGACTGCACCACCAGCACCGCCTTCTTCTCGTTGTCCTGCATCGCCCGTCGTCGTTCCATGCAAGCATGAACGCCATTGGAAGGGAATTGAAGCTCGTCGATCGTTCGTGCGTGCGAGCACACGAAGCCATGAAAGACAGACACGTACCTTCATCATGCCGAGGACCCAGAGGCGGCGGGTGGCGGCGTTGATGCCGACGGTGGAGCAGAGCGGACGGAGGCGGACGGCACGCCAGAGCCAGAGGTGGTAGGCGACGGGGAACATGATCCCGGCCGGGATCAGCACCAGGTCCAAGTAACCCTCACTCCACGCCATGATCGATCGACCTGATCTAGCTAGCTGCTACCAGCTCCAACCAGGGGTGCGTAAAATTGGCAACAGGGAGAGAGATGGTGCACCGTGAGGCGTCTGCACTGTCTGCTCGTGTGGTGATTATATAGTGATCAGCTTGATGACAGTGGCCAGAGGTAGGAGACGATGTCAACCAAGGTGTGCGCCACATTGCATGTACGTATGGTTGGTGTTGTGCGCGGTGGAAGCTTATGCAAATTCCACCGGTAGAAGAAAAACAGAAAAAAGGTATTTTTGTGACCTACAAATGGCCAACAAAAAACCAAAAAAGTCACATCACTGATCCTCACTCTATCGCCCAGTTGTAATCTGGGTTTACATTCCACAGCTAGGGATCGGCTTGTGAAAATCGAGCGAATTTAGTTTGTTTTTTACAAAGCTGATGAAAAAATGACCGGGTTTTATTGGTTTTTATTTGTCTTTTAGCAAACTAAGCATTCTTTATTTGAGACAACCTAAAATAATATGGATTATAATAAACAAATTTTATGGTCCGTAAAATAGCCTTTGAATTATAGAATATCGATTATCTTCTATATCGAAGGACAATCGTCTCTAGGTAATTTAGAGCAGCTTCGAAAGGTATAAGTACAAAATCGGGTCAACAGTAGTCAAGGCAATCAGGTCTTGACATGATTATGATTATTAGTTCATCATCAGATTATCATTATCTCCTAAGCTACAAATATTTTTCTTGTTTGATAAACCATCTATTGCTGATTTAATCATAATTTTGATCTAAGCTATGCCAAAGAATCTAAGAGGGACCAGTTTTAACTCAAAAATCGAAAGATAAACCCTGATTGTGATCACAAAGTAGCTAGCTACTAGGCGAGTGTTGTTCATCTTTGTCCCTTTCTAAAATGATTTCTTTCAGTTGAGTTATCTCTCTTTTTAACTTTTGAAAAGGAAGATTGATTGTTTACGTGGTTCTATATTTTTTTGTGTGATATTAGTGCTATTGGTCTAATATAAATCAAGCCCACTAATGTCATCTGCTAATGAAGAAAGTTGTGTTCCTACAACTTTGCTAAAAATAAGTATTCTTAAGTAAGGACAATACCATCTCCATTTCCTATTATAAGTTATTTGATATTTTAAGTAAAATTTTAACTAATTTTATTAAAAAATATAAAAAGTTATAATATTAATTTTTTTCATCAAGTCTAAAATAAAATGTGCATTAATATTGTATTTATTTGATATTGTAAAAATTAATATGCTTTTATTTAAATTTAATTAAAAATTAAAGAAGTTTGATTTTAAAAAATCAAATGTTTTTATATGAAAAAGTGTGTAGGGGATATGACCCCTCGTACCCCACAGTTGAGCTTAGTAGACTAGACCAAAGCAAGTCGAGATGATCATTGACTGTCTAGTATGGTTCATAAATAGGAGTTTGATTCTCATAAGAAAAGTTGAATAATCCTTATCAGGTAGTTAAGCTCTGAATATAATATCTAGTGTTTTTAACAAAATAATCCTTATAATTAGTGATTTAGCACTCAAGTTTGGTAGGCAATCCATGTCCTACTCGAAATAGAGTTCTAGATTGTTGGGTTCACCCTTGAATATATAAAGGTGACAAAAAACTGAAGATGACATTATATCTCAACAAGCTTTACAACATATTTTTTGTTTTCAATGCCCCAAACTTTCATAGCTTGATTACGTCACATTGTAAGATCAACCATTGTATTACACACCAAAACACTAAGCGTGGGGCTATTATCATCCGGGAGGTCTGAACCATTATAAACTTTGGATCTTGTATTCTAGAGTCGACCATCGAGTTCGAAGGTATTGTGTTTCCCTTACACACATATAATCACCTCCTTGGTTACCCACTTGGGTGGACTAACCGGTAATTCATCGGTAATCCCCCTCCTTAGTCGTACATCAGCAATCGTGCATCTTCGAAGAACTTGCTGACCTATGCAGACTACATCCTACTCTAAGTTAAATCTGGGAGAGGATCAGCTGCCAAGTTGTACAAGCAATCTCACATTGACTTCGCCAATAAATATTGTGTTTGTGGTAAAAACACATTGTTGGCGTAAAAGTTTACACCAACAGGTTCTCTGAGATCAAGAACGAACAAACAGAGAGTTTGTGTTTTAGGACTGCCTCAAGCCTCCGAGTTGGATAATAACTTGAGCAGTTCGAATTTGTGTATTGAACCTCTTGTTCTCGGTTCTCCCATACAGGGTATAGAGGGGGGTATTTATAGGTAAAAATGTATAGGGAAAAGACCTAACTACCCTCATATTACAACCGACATAGTGGAAACTATTCGGCACCAAGAGCAAGGTTATAAAAGGTAAAGAATTACAAGGTAGATGGATAAGCCAAACATCTTATCAATCTTGTCGCTCAGCTTCAGAGCCTTTAACTGTCGTTCGGAGGGTTCATCAGGGCTTCGCATAGATGCACCCTTCGGCCTGACGCTTCTGCCTCCGAACAAACGCCCACCAGCTTCGGCGCTCTTTGGAGCCTTCGAATCATTAATCTCTAAGTCCTGAAAATGAAGTAATTTCCCCCAACAGTAGCCCCTCGAATATGCCTCTCTGTAGTTAACCTGTTTAGAAAGAAGGCAGTATACGGAAGGAATATTTCACATTCTGAGACTTAGAGGGAATTCGGACGTATTACGGTTTTGCAGATGACTTTCAGATCTACATCGTTCGGACCCCTCCTCCAAGCTCTTTACGCGATGGGAACGCGTTGTAGGAAGGAGAACCGCTTCAGAGAGCAAACGTCACGAAGAACCATCTGATTATAGCCGTTACGGCGTAAGTAACCGTTACACTGTAAAAGGTAACGGTCGGTTTTTACAGCGGTTGGTCATCGTTCCAAGTACTAGACCCACTAGTCAGTGACAGAAGCCGAACCTGCAGAGTTGAACGCAATCGAAGAGTAGTGATCGACGAATGATTATAAAAGAAAGGATAGGGATTACCCGAGATTTTTTACCGCTTCCAGCACTCGCGACTCACTTTCCCCAATCTTTCAATCTCTTGAGCATCTGAGCAGATGGCGAGAACTAGCCACACCACTCTAGCAGCAGCAAGCACTCTTGCGCAGAGGCAGGCGTGGGCCGCTTCAGCAGCAACAACAATGCTAGGGGCTTCGGGTGGCGCCTAGCCCAAAAATCCTCGGGGGCTCCGTCCACCTTCCAAGAAGAAGATCCCCCAAAGCTTCCTTATTGACCAATATGTGAGTACTGCCGAATCCATTGAAGAAGCTGTGGATGGGAAGTTGGGCGCCGGATTGAGGACTCGGGTCCCTGGATCGGAATCAACTCCAAGGCCACGGAGCGGAGTGGTGGTAGTATTCGAAGCATTCTTCGAAGCAGGCTTGGGGCTTCCAGCCATAGACTTCTTGACAGAGGTACTGGACTTGTTCCACATTACCCTGCCTCAACTGTCTCCCAACGCCATAGCCCGCCTGGCTATCTTTGAATGGGCACTCTGAGCTGAAGGGTGCGAAGGGCGCTCTGAGGTCTTCGCCGCGACCCATGAAGCCATCTGCCAGCCGAAGCCGCAGGACGGCCCAGGGGACTCTAAGGTGACAATAGCCTTCGGCAGCGTCAACTTCCAGCTGCGAAGGGAGCACGCTCTTCACTTCCCTGCGAAGGCCATCAACGACAAGTGGTTCACCAATTGGATTATTCAGTGGTTTTACGCTGAAGTAGGAGAGCACTCCCCCCTCGCAGGTCCTGTCCAGGAGATTTGGTTTCGGAAGGAGGCGGAGATCTCCCCGAACCGTAGCCTGCTCTCCATGAGGCTAGGGTTGTTGACTTCGGTGGCTCGCCGCATGAGCATGCGCGACTTGGCCAAAGAGTTTATCGCCCTTCGGATCCCTCCTCTCGGAGCTAACTGGCCGATCGTGTTCCAAGAGGCCTCAGAGGGAGATCTTCGAACCCTGGGCAAGGCTTCGTTTCCTGCAACATTGTCTTAGATGAAGGGAATAATTATACTTATGATACCATACTCTTTTCTTTCAGCGGCTCCTTTGGCGCTGTCTCCGGAGGACATAGCTCGAGCCACCGAATGAGTTCTCGGAGCCCCTTCGGTGGCTGAAAAACAAAAAAGGCTGGAGCTAGTAGGAAGCTGGGAGCGCTCCAACAGAGTGTGGGGAGCTCTCGGGATGGAGTCCCCTCCTCTTCCTGACTTCACCTCGGTGGGAGCAGCCGCTCGAAAACGGAAGGTCGCAGCTGAGCCGCCCAAGAAAGCCAGCAAGCAGCCGTCCAAGAAGATGAAAACAGTGAAGCCCCCTCGGCAGCTGGCTCCGACTTCGTCGGCTTCGTCACTGGACGCCCGAAGCTCAGCCTCCGAAGAGATGGAGGACTCCGACGCTCGGACTGCGGCGGCCTTCGAGAGCTACCTCCTGGCCGTTGATGAAGACCTAGGGGATGTCCCCCCTGGAACTTCTGCTAGGGAGGAAACAGAAGTCCCGCCGGTTCCTCCTGCGCCCGTCGTTGTACATGTGGAGTCGGGCTCCGAGACTCCCAACTAACCCGCACCCGGGGTGGTTACGGCGGAAGTCGTGATTCCGGCAGGAAATGCGAAGGAGAGTGCTTCGGGATATGATTTCGCTGACATCGTCTAGGGGTACGAGGTCTTGGAGGATCCGGCGATCCTGCCCACGAGGCCCCCGAAGGTACTCCTCGAAGCTCCTGCCTTGGCTAACCTGCACTTTTCCTTGTAATATGCTTATTAATTTTGTTGATAAAATAGGTACCTCTACGGGTGTCGATGCCCCGGCGGCGCCCGAAGCTCCTTCGCCTTCGGAGGTCGTGGCTCGGGTTAACCCCCCTGCTCCTTCGGATGCTCCATGATTGGCAGCGGAGGATGTGCCCGTCGGAGCGGATCTGGCGACGGAGGTTGTTCCTGCGGTGTCGGCTCCGACAGTGGAGGTTGCCCCTGTTGCCGTGCCTCTGGTCGAAGGGGTAGCTGCCGGTGACCGGGGTACTCCTACTTCGTCCGCCGCACCTATCTTCGTGCCGGGGAGAGGCAAGAGCCTATCTAGCCTCGGCCTTCTTCCTGGCCTCGCTGCAACCTCCGTCGGCAATTCGGAGGATTAGGCCACGGCAGAAGACCGCCGAGCCTTATCTTGGCTTCCTCTGCTGGCTCCGTTCTTGGAGCAGCGGGAAGGCCTCTGAAGGCTCATGGAGCCCCTGGCAGAGAAGAGCCGGGATATCGCCAATTCGGACTTGGTCTCCGTTTTGAGCGAATCTGTGGCTCCGACTCTCAACACAGCCCTCGAAAGGGATGCCCTTTAGGTATGAAAAAACACCATAGCCACTTCGAATTAGTGATCATAAATACTTCGGTACTTACTTGTTCTTTTTGCAGCATTTTGTCCTTGCTAGAGCGGCAGCGACTTCCAATGACATCGAGATTAACCGACTCAAAAGGAAGGTTACTACCCTCCAGACCATTCTTAACAACTCCAATGAGAGATCCATCAGGTTGGAGGAGGAAACCCTGGTGGAACAGAGGGCTAGGGCAGCGGCCGGCGAAGCTCTTCGGACGGCGAGACAAGACAACGACGTGCTCCGCTCCTCAGCCCAAGAAGTCGAAGCTGAGCGCGTTGTCCTTCGGGCGGAGGTCGAAAGGCTCCGTCAAGAAGCGGCTGCTTCGAGTGCTCAGTTGGTGGAGCTCCAAGGAGCTCTTAACCAGACCATGGCCCAGAAAAGCTCTTTAATACTCCAGGTGGCCGAGGTATCTGCAACCGTTGTAGGGCTGGAAGCAGTGGAGAAGAGGAACGCTAGTATGGCGGACCATACCTTGGAAGCCCTTCAGGGTACCTTGGAGTACTTCGGTACTATGTGCCGCTCGTCTTCTGCTGCGATCCACGAACCCGTCTATCAGAAGCTGAGAAGGATCCAGGTGGCTTCGTCGTTGATGATGAACTCCGGTGTCCGGTACGGAGAAATCTCCAGGCAGTGCGCTGGCATCGGGGTTCTTAGCCACCTTGAGTCTCTTCAGATCCCCCTCGGCTCAGTCGGGGGTTCGAGCCCTGGAAGCTTCACCTCCGACGACTTGCTGCACCCATCTTCGGATGTGGCCTTGGCCTGAGAAGCCTTCCGACCAACTTGGAAGACGGACCACAAGGCTGCGGCCAAGGCTTGGATTGACGAGGCCCGCTGGCAGAAGCAGGCGCAGACAAGGCCACCACTTCCTGCCTCGCCAGCTCCAGTCATTCCTGCTCCACCCTCCGACCCGCAGGTCTAGCTTTGTAGGGTTATTATGTACACGAAATCTTGTAAAGTGTTCTTTATTAATGGAAAAGCTATAATCAAGAAGCCTGTTTTGGGTGTTTTGCTCTTTTTAGGTTTTGTCGTGCCCTTCGAGTCGTGGCCTCGAAACACTGGAAATTACCGACGAGCTTCGAAAAGAGTGGGCAAGCCTCGAGATCTTAAGGCCCTACCGCCGCTCTCCCTTCTCTGTTCCTCGCGGAGACAGAGGGGAGATAACCCTTGAAATTTCTCAAGAGGTCTTAGCTTATATTAAAGAAGAAGAGAAGGAAAAGGCATCTTCATCTTCTGAACATATGAACTGGTCTGACTCGGAGTACCAGGCTGAAGACCCTGCGGAGGCTAGCTCCGAAAGGCTCCTGACGTGGGCCGAGCTTCAAGAAGAGCGAAAGAAACTACGAGCCTCTAAGAAGAAGAGAAACGTTCGAACGAAGAGGACTAAGGTGGTGGCTTTGAGCTCCGAAGGATCGAGTAGCCGAAGGGGTCTTCGATTTTTCCTAGGCTTAGACCAAAACTTTTCTTAATGTAAAAGTATGATGACTTAATGTAAAATGCTTCGAAAGTATCTTGCGTGGTTCCTATCCTCCTACCCCTCCTTGTGGGTGGTGGATCCTTTATTTGTGAAAAAGGGTTCGCCAGGCACAATGATATGCCGAACAACCAGATGCTTTGCATTATTTTTATTTTTTATTATTACTATTATTTTTGAAGTGCTTAGACTCTTGTATGGATCTTACGAAGCCGAAGCTTGAAATCCGTAGGATGGCCACCTTCGGCTTTTTTACAGATACTTCGTACCCGGAGGCCGGAAATCTGTTTCTTTTTATAGTCCTTAGACTCTTCTACGGATCCTAACAAGCTGGAGCCTAGAATCAGTAGGGTGGCCACCTTCGGCTCTTTTACAAATACTTCGTACCTGGAAGCCGGAAATCTGTTTCTTTTTATAGTCCTTAGACTCTTCTACGGATCCTAACAAGCCGGAGCCTGGAATCCGTTGGGTGGCCACCTTCGGCTCTTTTACAGATACTTCGTACCCGGAGGCCAGAAATCTGTTTCTTTTTATAGTCCTTAGACTCTTCTATGGATCCTAACAAGCCGGAGCCTGGAATCCATTGGGTGGACACCTTCGGCTCTTTTACAGATACTTCGTACCCGGAGGCCGGAAATCTGTTTCTTTTTATAGTCCTTAGACTCTTCTATGGATCCTAACAAGCCAGAGCCTGGAATCCGTAGGGTGGCCACCTTCGGCTCTTTTACAGATACTTCGTACCCGGAGGCTGGAAATCTGTTTCTTTTTATAGTCCTTAGACTCTTCTATGGATCCTAACAAGCCAGAGCCTGGAATCCGTAGGGTGGTAGCTGAGCCCCCGAACCGATGGTTCGTAGGCAGCTGCCTGGGTCTTGGGAAAAATGCTTGACTCTGCAAGCATCTCCGTCCTCCCGATGCGTCCATCAGGAGTAAGGGATATTCGAAGAGCAAACAAAATTCGACCCTTCTCTTTATTTCATAGAAAGGAAATTTTTACAAGTGATTACAAGGAGTCCCTAAGCGTAGTAACGGTTAAGGTGCTCCGCATGCCATGCATGCTTCAACTCTTCCCCTTCTAAATTAGATAATTTAAACGATCCGGGGCGGCCTGAGCGTAAGATAACATATTGTCCTTCCCATTTGTTTCCTAGCTTCCCCGGAGCTATTACACTTCGGAACACTAGATGACCAGGTTTAAGCTCATTTAGCTTTACCTTCGGGTCATACCACATTTTTGTTTGGCCTTGGTAGTTGGTCAGGTTGGCGATAGCTCGAAGCCTTGTCTCTTCTGACAAGTCCAGCAAAGCGTTCCCCTCGTCTTCATCTCCGGGTTGAACTACACGAAGGGATCCCCCTCTAAGCTCCGTTGGAGTCATGGCCTCGTCTCTGAATAGCAGTCTAAACGGGGTAAAACCTGTGGACCTGGTTTGAGTGGTTCGAATGGACCACAAGATTTTAGGGAGCTCTTCGACCCACAGCCCCTTGGCTAGGCCAGCGATCCGCCGATTTAGACCGGAGAGAATGTTCCCATTGGCTCGCTCAACAGCTCCGTTGGATTGTGGATGGCGTACCGCAGCGAAGCACAACTTAATGCCTAGATCTTCGCAAAATGTTTGGAAAGTGTCAGCTTCGAACTGGGTTCCGTTATCCACCGTCACTTCCCTTGGCACTCCGAACCTGCATATAATGTTCTCCCAGAAAAAGTTTTTGACATTCCTCAAGGTAATAGCAGTTAATGGCTCTGCTTCAACCCACTTTGAAAAATACTCGATGGCTACTACCGCAAACTTCAAGCCACCTTTTGCCATTGGAAAAGGGCCTATCAGGTCCATGCCCCATCGAGCCATTGGCCATACCGGGGCGATGACTTGAAGCTGGACTAGCGGACGGTGGCTTCGTCTGCCCATCCACTGGCATCCTTGGCATGTTTGAACTAGCTCCTCCGCATCTCTCACTATTGTTGGCCAGTAAAGTCCTTGCCGAAGTGTCTTGCCAGCTAGCGCACGAGGGGCTAGGTGACCTCCACACAACCCTTCGTGAATGTCTCGATGTATGTCTTGACCCTTGGGCTGGGAGATGCATCGAAGCAGAGGTGAGCACACACCAGCTTTGTATAATGCTCCGTTGACAAGCTTGTAATTTCGGGCTCTTGCCTGCAACCTTCGGGTTTCTGGATCTTCTGAAGGGTCTATGCTACTTTGCAACATGTTCATAATCGGAGCCCACCAATCTGCTGCTGGAATGCACGGTACTTCTGAAGAGGGTAACTGAACAACTGTGGGCTGCGCTAGCTCTTCGTAGAAAGCCCCATCCGGGAGGTCCACCGCTCCGGCTGCAGCTTTTGCAAGAATATCTGCGAGCTTATTCTCGGCTCGAGGGATACTTCGAACCGTAAATCCTCTGAATGCTGATTCAGCCTTGCGAATTTCTTCAAGGTATTGTGCTAGGTGTGGGTTCTTAATCAGTATCCTTGTGGCTCCAAGTGCTTTAGCTTTTCGGAGGCCTAGCAGGATTCCTTCGTATTCTGCGATGTTATTGGTGCTTCTAAAATTGAGCCTCGCAGAATACATGCCCTTCTGTCCTGATGGTGATATTATGACGACCCCTGCCCCGGCACCAGATGCTTGATAAGCTCCATCAGAAAAATCGTCCATAAACCTTTGGAGGATTCTTCTGGGGTCCAAGCGGCAGATGGAATCCACTTTGCTACAAAGTCAGCTATGATCTGAGATTTGATAGTTGTTCTTGCCGTGAAGGAGATTCCGAATGGGGCTTGCTCAACAGCCCACTTTCCAATTCTTCCTGTAGAGTCTTTGTTCTGGAGCATATCCCCCAGAGGATACGAGGTAGGAACGATCAGATTATGCGCCAAGAAATAATGCCTTAGCTTTCGCGAGGCCATTACTAAGGCATAAGAAAATTTCTCGAGCTCGGAGTATCTGATTTTAGCTCCGGACAAAGCCTCCGACACAAAATAAACTGGGTTTTGCACCAGCTTTCCCTTAAGGTCAACTTCTTGGACTAATACTGCACTTACTGCGGAGCCTGTTGCTGCAAGATATAGGAGCAGTGTCTCTTCTGGAAGGGGCACAGTGAGCGTTGATAGTCTTCCGAGGTATGCTTTTATATCATCGAAGATCTTCTGGCATTCCGGTGTCCAACTGAAGCTTTCGGACCCCTTTAGTGCTTTGAAAATTGGGAGGCTTCGTTCTGCTGACCTGGCCAGGAACCTGCTAAGGGCTGCGAGCCTCCCTGCTAGCTTCTGTACTTGTTTCAAATTTTCTAGCGGAGCCATTCTTTGCAATGCACTTATCTGCGTTGGGCTAGCTTCGATTCCTCTGCTTGAAACTAAGTATCCCAGTAGCTTCCCTGCTTTTGCTCCGAATATACATTTTTCTGGGTTGAGGCGTACTCCACATGCTCAGAGGCTCTCAAATGTTTCAGCGAGGTCTAGGCTATGATGGTGCTTTTGGGAACTTTTTATTACAATGTCATCCATATAGGCTTCGACATTTCGGCCTATTTGATGACCTAGAGCCTTAGCTATTAAACGTGAAAAGGTGGCTCCGACATTCCGCAAGCCAAAAGGCATTCTTACATAACAAAATACTCCGGAAGGAGTTATAAAGCTTGTATTGGCTTCGTCTTCGCGTTTCAGCCAGACTTGATGATACCCGGAATAAGCGTTGAGGAAGCTTAGCAATTCGGAGCCTGTAGTGGAATCCACCAGTTGATCTATTCGGGGCATCGGGTAGGGGTCTCGTGGGCATGCTTTATTTAATGAAGTAAAGTCAATACACATGCACCATTTGTTCGAGTCCTTCTTCCTTACAAAAACAGGGTTAGCCAACCACTCGGTATGGGCTACCTCCCTGATGATGCCAGCTTTTAATAATTTTTCTACTTCGGCTTTGGCGAGGCTTGCTCTTTCCACTGACAGCTTGCGAAGCCCCTGGCGTACTGGCCTGGCCTTCGGGTTTACGAGCAGGCTATGCTCGATGATGCTTCGATCGACCCCGGTGATGTCTTCGTTGGTCCAAGCAAATACATCCAGATTTTGCTTGACGACTTTTTCCAACGAGACGGCTATCTCCGGGGATAGCCCCTTGCCGAACTTCACTGGATACTCTTTACCATCTTTTGAAATTATCCTTGACTCAACATCACCTTCCGGGCTTGGCTTGAGAGAGGGCCCCTTCGAAGGGTTCGAGGCCTCTAACACCTCTTCGCCGCTTTTCGCCACGTTGTGCACTTGCCGAGGATCCAACGGCTGCCCATGGCCATACTCCGTCCTCCGGGCTACAGCTTGGTCTCCTGAAATAGTAAGCACCCCACCTTGCGTGGGCATTTTGAGACAAAGGTAATTGTGGTGCGCTATGGCTCCGAATTGGTTCAGCATCCCTCGGCCGAAGATTGCGTTGTAAGCATATGGGGCATCGACAACGTCAAAGATCACCTCTTCTATCCTGGCCAGAGGCCCCTCTCCGAAGGCAACCTCGAGGCCTATCTGGCCGAGGGCATAGAGAGGCGGTCCTAAGAACCCTTGAAGTGGCCGGGTCACTGGAAGCAGATGCTTCTGGGGTATGCACATCTGATCGAAGGCCTAGACAAAGAGTATGTCCGTAGAACTCCCGCCATCTACCAGGATCCTTCGGACCTCCACCACTGCTATGTCCGCGGAAATGACCAAGGGGTCGGCATGGGGGAACTTTACCCCTGCGGCATCACTAGCAGTAAACGAGATGGTCACATGGTACCACTCTAGCATTCCCTCGGCGAAATCGAAGTCCTGATGTGCCCAACCTCTCGGACGTACTCACGCCGTTGCCTTTTTGACATGCTTCCGAGGGTCCCCCCTCCGGAGATGGGCAGGACCACCCTTTTGCCGCGGTCTTGTGGGTCTTCCTGCTTCGGTGTTGGCATAATATTGGCAACCGGAAGTCGCATGGGGGTTTCTGGGACACCGGCTCGGCCCACGATCTGCACAGGCTCCGACCGTGCCGCCGGTCGGGCTCGATCTGAAGTACCCCTCCCGGTACTTCGTCCTAGGTATTCGCCGCGAAGGGTTAATACCGACTTGCAGTCTTTCGTGTCATGGCTTCTGTTGTCACCATGCACACAACAGAAAAAACTCTGGCGCCTGCCTGGCGCTCTCTCTTGAGGTCTTGGGGTCGCAGCCTTGAAGTTCTGTCCCTGCTGGAAATTGGCAGGTGCCTTCGGGGCAGAGGGCGTAATGTTTAGCACCTCTGAATGGAAATGCTTCTTCCCTCTCCTGTGCTCGTTGAAGCGGTTATCTTGAGGAGGTTGCGGAGGAGATGAGGCTTCGGGCTCCGTCTTGACTTCTCGGAGAGCAGGTGAGGGGGCTCCGGTCCACCGGAGACAGCCTTCCTCCGCATTGGCATACTGTTCGAAGTATGCCATGAGCTGTGCCACAGATGTCACCGGCTTCCGGTGGAGTTTGCTGAGGAGGTCGGGGTTTAGCACCCCTTCGCGAGCGGTGTCAACTATCGAAGAGGTAGACAGGCCTTTAATTTGTGACTTGGTGTGGGCGAAGCGTGTGAAGTATTCACGGAGTGTTTCTCCCGCCCGCTGCTTTACTTGGAACAAACTTCTTGTGGACATCGGGGCCACAAAGGTACCCTGGAAGTTGCTTACGAACTTCTTCTTTAGCCACTCCCAGGACCTGATCGATCCTGGCTTTAAGGACCAGAACCATCGAAGCGCCACACCCTCGAGAGCGAGGGGGAAACACTTCGCCATCGTGTTGCGCACCCCTCCGCTTGCCTCTATGGCCAAGGCATATGAGCGAGCAAACTCTGCAGGATCTGAACCACCGGAGTACTTGTGTAACTTCGAAGCCTTGAACCTGGGATCAAAGGGGACCCTTTGCAAGTCCGGGTGCAATGGGGACTCATCATCGAAAGACGCGTTTTCGGCTTCCTCCGGGACTTGGACAACTTCTGGGGGGTTGTGAGCACCACCGTCTTGAGGCCCTTCGGGAGTCTCGGTGCAGGCTTGAGTGCGGAGGCGATCGGCAGCCTCTTGCCTCCACCTAGCTACTTCCTCCTAAAGCCTGGCTAATTGGGTAGCCTCGGTTCCAGGAAGGCCTTCGTCTTCTTCGGAAGGTAGCTCCGGGTCTTGGGAGCTGATGTAATCAGTCTGGAGCACCGTAGGAGGAGCTCGAGGACCCCTGGGCACTCGATGCCCAGGGGTGTCTTCTGGAATTGCTGGAGCGGCAGAGGGCCCCGCTCCTGTAGTCCGAGGGGACCTGCGGCCTGGCTTCGCTTCGGAGGCATAACTAGCCACAAAGAGGACTGAAGATGGAGGACTTCGAACGACTCGGGAAGTCGAGTGAAGGCCTTCGGGCTGCACTAAGAAGCCCCTAACCGAAGGGTGCGTGGAGTCTTGAGGCTCCGAGGCTCCCTCCGTAGGTGCTCTTCAAAGTGCAGTCAGCAGCAGAGAACAAGCTTCTAGAACTTGGTACCCCACGGACGGCGCCAACTGTTGGCGTAAAAGTTTATACCAACAGGTTCTCTGAGATCAAGAACGAACAAATATAGAGTTTGTGTTTTAGGACTGCCTCAAGCCTCCGAGCTGGATAATAACTTGAGCAGTTCGAATGTGTGTATTCAACCTCTTGTTCTCGGTCCTCCCATACAGGGTATAGAGGGGGTTATTTATAGGTAAAAATGTATAGGGAAAATACCTAACTACCCTCATATTACAACCGACATAGTGGAAACTATTCGGCACCGGGAGCAAGGTTATAAAAGGTAAACAATTACAAGGTAGATGGATAAGCCAACATCTTATCAATCTTGTCGCTCAGCTTCGAAGCCTTTAACTGTTGTTCGGAGGGTTCATTAGGGCTTCGCATAGAGGCACCCTTCGGCCTGACGCTTCTGCCTCCGAACAAACGCCCACCAGCTTCGGAGCTCTTTGGAGCCTTCGAATCATTAATCTCTAAGTCCTGAAAATGAAGTAATTTCCCCCAACACACATGACAAATGATACATGATGTCTTAAACAAATTTAAAAGCACCTTTATTTCCTAAGGACTAATCTTTTACAGTAGTTAAATTCAAAGAAGGGGCCACAACAATAACCATGCTACTTCAAAGAACAGGATGTAACCTCCTTCGACCTAAATAAGAAAAAAGTACCCCGACGACTAGAGATAAGATTATGCAAAGTTAATGCGGAAGCCATGAGTATCAAGGTTCTCATAGTAGCTACGCGTGGCGTAGCAACAACCTATCATGATCGCTATGAACACCAAGGATCTCAGGGGCTACTACTATGGCAATATCAACTCTATGTTATCATCTCCTCGCTGGAAGAATACAGTCACCGACCATGAAAAACTAGCCCAAAGAGAAAGAGAGAGTAGTATTGACCTAAACTTAGCAGTAGGGTCAGAAACCGTCCTAGAGTGTCTGCAGCGGCAAATGTCTCTAGCTCCTTCCATAGGATCAAGTCTCTACCTTAGTATCCTAACATTGAGACATGTAGCATATAAGAGTGCTAAATGGTAGCATGTTAGCAGAAAACATCTATGTTGTCAAAAGATCTTGAGAAAGATACAACATCCTACTATGACGACAAAGCCAAGATTCATGCACTACACAAAATGAAGGTGAAACAATTTCACGCATGGATCAACATATTAGACCAACTTGATAACCTAAGATCAGAGTAGTTAGTTTTGTGGTCAAGCAAGTGTATCGTAGACCCATGGAGTGACAGGAAAAATTGGAAATTTATCCCTTGCATGTGTGAAGAAGGAATCTCAAAGAAAGAAACAGGATGACTTGTTGTGAGAATCGGAATGGGGACACCCGCTTAAATAGAGGCATACCTGTAACCACCCATGCAGTGAATGCCTCTTACGTTATCACGTGATTTATGATGGAGAAGGTAAAGTGTTCTCACCGCATTATCTCCACCAAGTGTGTGGCATGCGGTGCATGACATTGTCAGTTGTAGGATGTTTTTTTAGCTTTTTCGCTTTCCACGCGTTAACCACAGACGGGAGAAGGAATTATAAAATAGCCCTTTTTGGTACAATGGGTGAAGTCTTTGATGTTTCACGCCGTACATGCTAATGGGTCCCACACTTGGGGGTTCATGCATGCTCGAAGATCTGCACACTCGGGGGATCACCCAACCCAAAGCATGAGTTCTTGTGGACCAAAAGTCTTCGAGAGCTTACAAGTTCAATAGGCCTTGACCTCTCGAGTGATTGGATGGATGATAGGCCTAAGCAATAGGACATCAATTCACTGAAGGACTCAAGACCAATTTCCTTCCACTTCATCACATGTGCAAGACTTCAAGCATAATCTTTTTAGTGAGGTCTCAACGATAAAAGAAGATACGACTATGAAGAAAAAAAATATTTTTTGTACGATATTGTTGACGCCATTATTTGATAAAGCCCAAGCCTATTAGGAGTGTCGCATGGTCAACATAAGTCAAAGGAGTCCGGTCAAAGGTTGGTCACAGAAGCTCATCCGTATTGTTATATGTGGCCGGATATGAAGGAACCGATAGAGATGAAGACAACGATAAATGTATAATCAGATATGATATTATCGTAGAGGGTGACAAGTCTCCTAAATATAAATATGTACTTGTTAGCTAGGTTAGGAATCCATCAATTGACAAACGACAACCACAAACTACTCTCGGAGCATCGCCACCCTTGGTCTCCAAGGTTAATCCCAGCGGGACTTGGCACTCGGAGCTGTGCTGCATCGCTTCGATCTCTATCGAAGAGGTGAGTCCTGCCACCCTGATGATCATATCGGACGGATCGGTGCATTTCGAGGCTATATCATGTCAATCTATTGAAGCATTGGTTCGATCAGTACGATCGCCAGTTTATCTTGGTGTATTTGCTAGGTCTAAGGCTATATCGTTGCGATCTCTTACATTTATGTGAGTTGGGTATCATGATTCAAGGCTTCATCGGTTGAGTCCGAAATCTTGATCTATTGTATCTGATTTTTGTTGTGCACCATTCATCCGAATAAAGCAATCCCGATATGTTAAAGTGCTATTAATTACTCATGATTTAGCAACTATCTTTGTTAAGTACGATCTTGTTGTTATGATTATTTAATAGTATGGATGCATTCTCTGGTATGTTGGATTTAGTTTATATCAGAGTACAAGCTGATAGGTTATCATTAATTCCACATTACATCTCACTGATGTTGGGGGTTATTCATCGACCCTTGTGCGCGGCGCGCTACCCGCACATCCATCGGCCTAATGGCGTGTTATATGCATCGGCCGATGGCATAACCGATCATAATGGTCTAGATTTTGCTATCGGATCAGTAGTTGATGAGCACTGGTTTTTCACGATTATTTCATATCACCACAGTCATCGGCTCGATAGCCGATCGACGTTGCTACCAAAGCTTTCATTTTCCCTTATCAATGTCAGGGTCAAACTGATTAGTATGCTCAGAACATTCTAAGATTGTAGGAACTACACTGGAGTTAAGCAGACCTCCCAAGCCACACGTGTGACCAAAAATAACACCAACATGTTTTTTGGTATGCCCGATGGGACATCCTTCAGATGACTCATCCATGGTGGACAAAATTGACAACAGTAACATCATTCTGGTTACACTGGAAGCATTGTCCGATGAGCAAAGGGCAGAGATACAGGAGCATGTAGAAAATTACCAGAAGTTTTGCCTCGAATCCTTCGGCATGACCCCATCTAGCCTCATCCAGATAAATCAATTGCCGAAGACGACCGTGACTAGGAGATCATCCAATGGAATGAGAGCCATCGGATAAGTTTTCAGGAAGCTGTCGACAATGCTCTCCACCACGCCCTCATAAATCAGTCCGAGGTGTTAGTCAATAACCTGCATGGGCTGATTAAGAAGACCATTGATGGCACAATAGCTCAAGAGTTGGGAAAAGGTCTGGTGTATTTCCCCGTCAATCATCCTCGTATACTACAAAATCTACAACACACTCGGTCAGCGCCATCGCCATAAGGACCGATGAGGCAGGATCCACTAAACACCTCGTTCGATATTGAAGGGAGCATGACGGCGCAGCTATCGACCGTTGTGCTCCAAGGGATAGCCAAGCAGGACCTTTCACAGAACACGTACCTCCACGGGAGGGGCACACTACCATCCCAGCCGTCAACTGCTCCGCAGGGGCCGACCAGGCAAGAAGTACCCTAGCCCATGTACAGAATCACGAGGAATATGCTGCCTGATCTCGTGCCACCACGGGGGGGCACCCGATGGCATCCCTCAAGGGTACCATTAGACCGTGTACTATGGAGAGCAATCCTATACCTATGAAGAGCAGCATAGATAAAACGTTGTTCGGCTGGACCAGTACCAACAGACCCCAATGACTTAGCGGTATCCCATGCCGGATCACTAGAGTTATTCACGACCAATTTGGGATCAAGCCCGAGGAGTAGACGTACGTGTATCAGTGGTCGTACCTAGAGTGGTTTGATCGGGTTCCACTGCCAAGCAGATAAAAGATTCCCGACTTCACCAAGTTCTCATGGCAAGATTCGGTCTCCACGATTGAACACAATAGTTGTTTTCTCATCTACTGCGGGGAAGCATCAGCCTATGAATCACTTAAGGTCCTATTATTCCCCCTATCACTATCGGGATCAACCTTCGCTTGGTTTTCATTGTTACCAGCGAACTCTGTCAGAGGATGGGCAGACCCAGAAAATAAGTTTCACAAGTATTTCTTTGTCGTCATACATGTGATGAAAATCAATGACTTAATAGCAGTGAAGCTGAGGATAGATGTGTCGGTACAGGATTATGCACGGAGGTTCCGCGATGTGAGAAGCACATGCTACAACTTGAACCTCAGTGATGCGCAACTAACTAGTTGACATTCTAGGGACTCCTAAACCCGATAAAGGAAAGATTTTCATCACATGAGTTCGAGAGCTTATCACACTTGGTACAGATGGTATCGGCACATGAGAGTAGATCCCATGAAGCAAGAAGGGATAAATATAAAAATAAGGTTGCATATACTCAGGTGTGCCCTTCGGATTCTGACGAGGAAGGCGAATCTGATGTAGAAGTCAGGCTAGCCGAATGGTCTAGAAACAAGAAGTAGATCACATGTCCTTGGGTGAAAGTGTCTGCTAAGGAGGAGAAATATGATTTTCACATCAGTAAAGCCGATGGGATATTCAACTTACTACTCAGGGAGTAACAAATCTAGCTGCCACCTGTTGATAGCAAAAAATGGCATTAATGGCTGAGATTGTCAAAATATCAGTTTTGGTACTTTTGGCCAAAAATACACATGTCCAGGGTCAGGCCGAAGCCCAACAGGGCCGAAGGTCCATTGAGCTATGGGCTCCGAAAGCCTCTAGCCAGCCCACGGCCTTCGGCCAGGAAGCCTTCGGAGACCGATGCCACCGAAGCTTCGGCCCGAGGAGCAAGCTTCGATGGGCCTAGCCAAAGCCCACTTCGGCAGAGATAGAGTTGGATGCAATTTTGGCTAAGTTTTATCTCTATCCAAGATGAAAAATAGCAGATTAGATCTGAAGTTTGGCCCCCTATAAATAAAGAGGCGAGGCCAGCTTAGAGAGCCCCCAACACAAATCAACATAAAGCCATAGCTTTGATCGCATTTATTTACCTTTACTTTTCTGTACCTCTTCGTGGGTTTGCCTGGAAGCCCTCCACCGGCCACTTCGGAACAATGGTAACCCTCGTTACTTCGCTTGTGAAGTATCCGTTAATCTACGTAGTAGATTGCTATCGCCTTGTTACTTCGCCTGTGAAGTATCCGCTAATATGCGTAACAGGTTGCTACCTTCGCTACTAGTGCAACACTTAGCAGAATTCGGTCCTCAGGCCGAATTGGTACTTCGAACTCTCTTTGTTGCAGGTTCCCACGTTCGGAGCTACTTCGTCGGAGGTGTCCGGAGCTGAGAGATTGGTTTCGGAGGTCGTCAGGACACCCTTCGGCGAGATTACAGGCTTCGACGACAGGCTTCACCAGCACACTTCGTCACAATAGGCTTCGCCAAGCTCATACCTCGCTCTGGATGAAGTCGCTCACGCGCGGTGTTTGGGTTATTATTTTGTACTTCGCTGTATCAGAGACTTCGTGCCGAACCCCACCGTTCGGAGGTGATTGTCATGTCCGGATCCATTCGGAGTTCATCTTTGACCGGACTAGTCCGAACACCGAAGGCACCCTTCGGCGAGACACTTCGCACCGGATGCCGAAGGTATACTTCGGCGACCCCTTCGCACCAGACTTCGAAGCAGATAGGCTCCGACCGGTTTGCTGATTTTATTCTGTTTAATATATTTCTTTCGGCTAATTGGATTATTTTGTGTGATCTGATTGCCTGGCAACTCCACCCCCTTATCATGACTAAGGGTAGTCGAAACGCGACGTCGGTGCTGCGTCATGCTTAGGCTTGTCCCTAAGTATCCACGCACTTTTGGATCGTCGAACTGACCCAAGTGCGGGGGCACGTTCTCGTATCGACACACTTTTTGGCGACTCCGCTGGGGACCGCTACGCCAACATGACAAGTACGTCTACATCGGATACCAGTACATCTACATCGGCCACTGGTACATCTACGTCGACTACTACGTCTACACCGCCGATGGACACCATAGGAGGCGCGGATATCGACAACCGCAACATATTGACACCTACACTTAAAGATATCCCCGCAGAAGACCGAGCAGAGATCGAGGCATAGTTAAAGGCACTCTAAGACATGATGCTTGGGGGCTACGTGAAGACACACGCAGGCTTCATCAAGCGTGACATCATCACACCCGACCTCGCTCAGGTCTAGGTAACACCTACATCACCCTGTTTATCTTCATTAGAGATTGAGCAAAAAATAGCCGCATCAGTAGATGAAGCTGTTAGCGCGTCACTAGCCAACCTTTTAGATTCGACAGTCAGCTCCCAAGTAGAGGAAACTCTTAGGAGGTTTGGCTTTACTAAGGCCGTACCCCCGGTTCCTATTGCTAGTGCACCTCCGGCAAACCACGTGTACGGCAGAACTAACGACAGCACTGGCACCACCATTTCTCTGGCCTCGACACTTATGGCCAAGACTAATCATTACACTTACGGTCAGACTAACACTGCGTACCATGCACCACCACCATTGCCGGTACCCGCACTGCCCGCACCGCATGCGCAGGCACCCAGACACGGGCATGTCATGCAAGTAGCACACAGGGAAGAGGCCCATGGCCGACACGCCGATATTCTACCACGTGTCGTGCCCCCGCATGAGAGGCGCATACAGGCAACATGCCAAGATGAAATAGAGGAGCGGGTCCGCGCACTATTTAGGGAGTGTGCCGGCTTCATGCTCAAGGGACGGGTTAGGGTTTACCGTAAGCCATACCCTGACCATCTTGATACAATACCCTACCCCTGCGGCTATAGAATCCCTGAATTCACTATGTTCGATGGCAGGGTAGCAAAACTACACTAGAGCACATTAGTCAATTTTTGGCACAATGTGGAGAAGTCAGCGGGATAGATGCCCTAAAAGTTAGGCCATTTTCTCTCTCGCTATCCGGCACCGCTTTCACTTGGTTTTCGGTGCTGCCACCAAACTCCATTCAGACGTGGGACGATTTAGAGTAGAAATTCCATGATTACTTCTACATGGGTGAGACAGAACTTAGGCTTTCACATTTGACATCGGTTAAGTAGAAATCTAACGAGAATGCTTTGGAGTACATCAAGCGTTTTAGGGATACTAGAAACCGATGTTTTAGCCTTAATATTTCGGAAAGAGACTTGGCAGAACTAGCTTTTAATGGGTTGTGTTCTGAGATTAAAGAGAGGTTGGATAACCAAAACATTTTAGAAGTCAGCCAAGTTTTACAACAGGCTCTGGTCCAGGAAGGCCGAACCAAAGATAAAAAGTTTGTTAAGACGTTTAACAAGCCTAGGGCTGAAATCCACATCATGGAGCGCTCTGACGAGGAAGAATCCGAAGAGGAGGATTTGGTCGACATGTACACGACCGAATGGGTTTGGAACGCCAAGACTAAACCTGTCACTTGCTCTGAGTTACGGCCATCTCTCACAAAGAATCGACCTTGTGAGGTCAAATACTCATTTGATATAACTAAGTGTGATAAAATATTTTATTTTCTCTTGAAAAGTCAGCTTCTCAGGTTACCTAAGGGTCAAGTCATTCCACCTGCCGATGAGTTAAAGAAGCATCCGTACTGTAAGTGGCATGATTCACATTCACATAATACTAACGACTGTAATGTTTTTCGACGGCAGATCCAATCGGCCATAGAAGAAGGATGATTGATGATAGACCATAATCCTAAGATGAAGCTAGATAAAGATCCTTTTTCCGTCAACGCCGTCGACCTCGGCGAGAAGAAGGAGTTGATTCGGCCAGGACAGGCTGAGTCGGCTAAGGGTAAGGATGTAATTGTTGGAGAGTCGCGCACTCGCATGCTCATACCGAAGAACCCCGAGGTAGGAGTGTGGAAATAGAACATTAACACCCCTTTGGCTAAAGCTCGCAAGAGGCCGATGGTAACGTACAATATGCTATTAAACAAGCATCAAAGAAAAGCAAGGGAAGTAGGTCCCCACACTAAGAAACTAAAGCAGCCGAAGGGTCCAAGACTCTCGGAGGGTAGCTTCGGACCGAAGCAGCCGAACCCTCCGCACGGTGGTTTTGGGCCACGGTGGCCTGACACTCCGCACAATGGCTTCGAGCCACAATGGCCAAACCCCCCATACAGTAACTTCGGCCCCCGATGGCCGAACCCCGCACCGTGTTGGACTTCTCCGATAGGAGGCTTCGGCCCGCACTGGCCGAACAGACCTCCGGTGTGGCAGGACCCTTCGCTGGTATGGTCTGAGACACCATCAACTTTGCCAAACCCCTTTCCGGGTAACGGGTTCGGCTCTCATTGGGCAAGGCCACTAGAGCCACCTATGCCTCCACCGTATGACTAGGCAGGAACCCCGTGGGCTCCATATGTATCTAGGTCGGAGTACCGTCCACAATTTAACACTATGTCTTGTTTTCCTTCGGAGTATTATGGATGGCGGGGACAAACAGACGCAGCGGAGTGGGCATCATCCACAGACTATCCGTGGTGCCTCCGAATCGAACCATGAAGAGCGAAGCCGAAGGGTGCGGGCATGCGGAGGCCGAAGTCAGGGAGTCCGAAGCCATCACCATCAGAGTTGGGTCTCAAGAAGTCCCAATCCCGAAGACTTTGTCACCGAAGTCTGACGGAGGTAAGTCCCATGCTTCGGCTGGTCTCTGCGTCGAAGCCTGGTTCGATCGGCCGAACAAGGCCTATCTATCCGTCGGGGTTCGCAGTGAAGAACCCTCTGAGCATAGGGTGCACAAGGCTAAAGGGCGCAATACCACTTCGGCCAGAGTTGATAGAAGCCGAACAGTAGCACCCGGCACCAAGCCGCAACCATCTTGGGTCCCGCCAGGCATGTCAAAATCACAGAAGAGACGCCTACAATGACTACAGGCACAAGAGATGCGCAAGAAGGAAGCTGAGGACGAGTGCGATGCTACCTTCGATGAAATCTGCTCTCGGCCAGCTACAAGACAGGTACAGAGGGAGAAGCCGGTTGAGATAACCAACCCGGATCCTTGTCCGAGCGACGGTGATGACGACATGCTCGACGACGATTACTCGCCCATCTCTTAAGGGCCCGCACAATAGGTGATGGACATCAACATCTTCACGCTGCCCGCCGAGTTTGCCCTGCCGTAGGATGAGCGCAACGCCATCTTCGAGAAGCCTGAGGACTCAGCTCACCATCTCAATCCTCTCTACGTCAAAGGTCACATCGATGGAAAGCCGATTTCCCGAATGCTCGTCGACGGTGGCGCCACTGTTAACTTAATTCCTTATTCGTTGTTGAAGAAACTTGGTAGGGATGAGGATGACCTGAAGAATACCAACTTGATGCTCAACGACTTCAACGGCGAGAGCTCCGAGGCCAAGGGCGTACTCTCCATGGAGTTGACGGTGGGCAACAAGACATTGCCAACAACATTTTTCGTCGTTGATGTAGAAGGTAACTACAGCGTGCTGCTCGGGCGCGACTGGATTCACGTGAACTGTTGCATTTCTTCTACTCTACACCAGTGCCTGATACAATGGGACGGCGATGAGGTAGAAGTCATTCCCACAGATACTTTGGCCCAAGTAGCATTGGCCGATGTATCGGTTGACGCCGTCCATAGCAAAGTAGAATGTCTATCAGGTAGAGATCTTTTAGATTACAATTTTGTTAGCGTGTCCGGAGGACGTTTTGTTCTAGTGTCTGTAAAGCCGGCTGAAGTAGAACGACTGTTCTTGTATTGATAGTCATGTCTAGCAAGAGTAATCTAGATTGGCTAAAGTCTCGTGTGGAGCAATATCGGTCTAGTAAAGACGGTATTGCCGAGGCCATTGAGGAATTTAGCGATGTAGAGAAATTAGGACAAGGTTTTACGTCGGCCGATCCCTTGGAGGAAGTTGACATAGGTAATGGTAGCATCCCAAGGCCGACTTTTGTAAACCAACATTTACAACCTGATGAAAAGGCTGAAGTAATAAAGTTACTTCGGTCGTATGTCGATTGTTTCACATGGGAGTATAGCGAGATGCCACGACTAAGCCACGAGCTCGTGGAGCATCGGCTGCCTATCAAGTCTGGATTTAGGCATTATAAGGAGCCTCCCCGCCGCTTTAACTCGGCCGTCTATGACTGAGTTAAAAAAGAAGTGGAGTGACTACTCAAGGCTGAATTTATTAGGCCATGCAGGTATGTGGAATGGGTTGCTAACATTGTGCCTGTAGAGAAGAAAGGGAGCGGCAAGATATGGGTATGCATTGATTTCACGGATCTAAATAGAGCCACGCCAAAGGACGAATATCCAATGCCAATAGCCGACATGCTAATAAATGATGCTTCAGGACACAAGGTACTGAGTTTTCTTGATGGCAATGCTGGTTATAATCAAATCTTTATGGCCGAAGAGGACATCTACAAGACTGCCTTTCGATGCCCTGGTTTTGTCATTTTATTTGAGTGGGTCGTCATGACTTTTGGTTTGAAGAATGCTGGCGCCACGTATCAGCGCGCTATGAACTTAATCTTTCATGACTTGCTAGGGGTTATGTTAGAAGTTTACATTGATGATGTTGTAGTCAAATCGGACGCTATGGGAAACCATTTAGCCGATTTGAGGGTTGCTTTGATAGAATGCGACAATATGGTTTGAAAATGAACCCACTCAAGTGTGCTTTTGGTGTGTCGGCGGATAAGTTCTTAGGTTTCATAATTCACGAGAGAGGCATAGAAGTTGATCCTAAGAGGCTTGAGAATATTAGAAACATTGTAGCACCGACATGCAAAAGGGATGTACAAAAATTGCTAGTTAAGATGAACTATTTGCGTCGCTTTATATCCAACTTGTCTGGTAAGATTGATGCCTTTGTCCCCATACTCCGGCTAAAAAACGAAGCCGAGTTCACTTGGGGGGCAGCCAACAAAGTGCTTTTGAGAATATCAAGGAGTGCTTGTCATCACCGCCTGTGGTGAGAGCACCTAAAGTCGGGATTCTGTTTTGGCTATACATCGCTGCTGAAGATAGCGTGATTGGGGCCGTGCTAACCCAGGAGGTACAGGGAAGAGAGTACATCATCACATTCTTAAGCCGTCGACTGCTAGACGCCGAAACCAGGTACGCATTTGTGGAGCAATTATGTTTATCACTTTACTAAGCATGCACCATATTACGCCATTATCTTCTCCCTACTACATGTGTTGTCGTTTGCCAAACCAATGTTATAAAGCACATGTTACAAAAGCTGATTCTAAGTGGAAGAATCAGAAAATGGGCTTACGCGTTGATTGAGTACGATTTGGCCTACGAACCCGTGAGAGCGATGAAAGACAAAATCGTAGACAACTTTATAGTTGATCACCACATGGATGTCAGCTGGAGTGACAATATTGCTCTAGTTGAGGTAGTGCCATGGAAACTTTATTTTGATGGTTCGGCTTGGAAGAGTGGCCAAGGTATTGGAGTGGTTCTCATATCACCTAATGGAATGCACTTTGAAACTTCGGCCCGTCTAGAATTTTCTTCCACTAATAACCAAGCCGAATACGAAGCTTTATTGCTAGGTGTTGGCGTAAAAGATTACGCTAACAGGTTTCTGTAGAAAAGAAACTAACAAACGAAGTGTTTGTGAAGCAAACTGTTCTAAGCCTCCGAAAGGATAATAGCTTAGAATAGTTCGTAAATGTGTATTGAATAACTTGTATTCGGTCCTTATTACAGGGTGAAATGGGGGGTATTTATAGGCCCAAACATTAAGGAAAAGACCTATTTACCCCTCTATTACAACCGACATTAAGGAAACTATTCGGTTTCCTTAATAGGGCTAAAATGGTAAAAGACTAATCTAATAAGAAAGAAGATAAGTCTTCCATCTTAGCTGGCAGAAAAGATCCTGAAGGGCTTTAGTTCGAAGACATACTTAGAACCAATGCCTGTCTTCGTGCTTCGAACGGGGTTCCGGGCATCTTCGAAGACGATCTTCGGAGAATCTTCGAACTGGTTGACTGTCTTTATGCTGCTTCGGCAATAACCCCGAAGATGAGATATTTTCCCCCAACAGTAGCCCCTCGAATACGCTTCTCCGTTCGACCTGTAACGTTAGGAGAGCAGTATATGGAAAGAAAAGATAACCAATCATAGGGGTTATTAGTTTTTATTTTATCTCCGAAATGCTTGAAGATATGAACTTCGAATTAGTCTTAAGATAGTTATTTTTCGAACTATCTCAGTACCGACTCCAGAAGTTCAAAAGTCTTTTTAGACTTAGAAGAAATAACCGTTAGTTTCTGTTTCCAACGGAAACTGTAGGAGGCGTTAATTTCATAAAAGAAGTAACGGCAGGAATGCGAAACGACATGGATTAACGGTAAGAAAGTGTAGTCTAGGCTATAAATAAAGGGCCTAGAAGTTACCCGGTTACCTTTTCACCGCATTTTAACAATCAAAAACTTTTGAGCCCTTTGAGTTCTTGAGCCCTAGCTTTTGAGTTCTTGAGCCCTAGCCTCTATTTCCTCAGAGCAATCCAGCGATCGTGATGGTGAAGACCAAAGGATCTGCGCCTCCTTCGGCCTTGGCTCGGCAACAGGCGGCCGCAGCGGCAGCGGCGGCAGTGTTGGCGGCGGCACCTCCGATGCAGGCGGTGACATCCATGGCGACAGGGGGGAGAAATCCCCAAATCCCCGATAATCAAGGTCTGTGCCCGCCGTCGACGAAATATTTAGACCAGTCTTTTCAACTAGGGTCTTCTGCCTGCAAGAGAGAATCGCTAGCAATGGCAGTAGAGGGGAAAATCAGTACCGAAGTAATGATTCGCAAGCCTGGAAAAGAGCTTATTCCATCACCGAGGCCTGGAGAAGTGGTTGTATTCGAAGCCTTCTTCGAAGCCGGCTTGGGTCTTCCTGCAGTGGACTTCTTGGCAGAAGTTTTGGATCTGTTTCATGTAACCCTCCCCCAATTATCTCCGAATGCAGTAGCTAGGTTAGCTATCTTCGAATGGGCGTTGAGAGCCGAAGGTTGCGAGGGGAGGGCAGAAATCTTCGCTGCACTTCATAAAGCAACTTGCCAGCCGAAGACCTTCGTAGGCTCCGGAGGTGAAAAAGTGGTGGTCGCCTTCGGAAGCATTAATTTTAGGCTTCGGGACGAATATGCCCTGCAATTCCCTGCTAAAGCCATCAACGCAAGATGGTACACTGACTGGGTGATGAGGTGGTTCTATGCCGAAGTTGGGGCAGGTAACCCTCTAGCTGGACCTTTGAAAGAGATCCAATTCCGGAAGGAAGCCTTAGTGCAACCCAACGAAGGCCAGCTCGAGGCTCGTCTTAACCTGCTTAGAAAATTAGTCTAAGGTTAAGTATGCGGGACTTAGCCGAAGAATTCCTCGGACTACAAATTCCTCCGCTGATGGCCAACTGGCCTATCATCTTCGAAGATGATTCTGAAGGCGGTCTCCGCAAGATCAACTTAACTTCGAGCCCTGCAGGTAACTTCGAAACCAACATGCATTGTACATATTTACTTCGAAGAAAGACTAACTCGAATTATTTATTTTTTAGCTTCTTCAGCCCCTATTACTTCAGAGCAAATTGTAAGGGCTTCGGAGAACATTTTGGGTGCCCCAACTCCGACTGAAAAAGAATGGCGAATTAAATTGGTCGGGAGTTGGGAAAGGTTTAACAGAGTATGGGGAATGCTGAAACTCACTCCTCCCCCTCTGATGGATTGGGTGCCTTCGGAGAAAAGGCCCCAGAAGAGGAAAGCCGAAGCTGGGACTTCGAGTTCAGCAAAAACTCCGGTGAAGAAGGTGGCTCGGAAGCCAAAAAACCTCGCACCTTCGGATCCTACTCCTTCGAGCCCGAGGGCTTCGATTTCCGACTCCCAAGAAGAAACAGGGAGATTGCTTGTGCGTCTGATGGAAGAGAATGAAACTCAAAGGACTGCACAAGCCGAAGTACCTGCGAACGTACCGGAGTCCGGAGATAATGTTGATCAACCAAGGACTTCGGTAGTTCAAGAAGATGTAACTCAGGACGGAGTTCCTGTGAATGAAAGTGGGGTCGAAGTCACTATGGCTTCGATTTCCGAAGAAGCAACGAGGACTGCCCAGGACGATGCTCCTGCAGTCCAAGATTTAACGGCTGATTCGGATGAAGAATTAGCCTTCGATCCACCGAACAGTCCGACGATGACTCCTCTGCAAAATGTCGAAGGTATACTTCGAATAACCTTTTTGTATTTATTTGAGTATTTATACTATGTATAAAACTTTTCATTATTTTACAGAGTCCACTTCCTATGGAAGAAGTCCGTCAAGAGGAAATAATTCCTGGACCTTCGACGACTTCGGAGCCAGCCCCGAGAGTTACTCAAAAGGGACCTGGAAGAGGCAAAAGACAAATAGAGCCCCTGCATGCTATAAGCTCCGAATCAACTCCGTCTGATTCAACAGACGAGAGCCAATCTTCCAGGGAGGGTCAAACTCCAGTGGCTCCGAAGACCATAGGCCAAAGCTCCAGTCCTTCGTTGAACGAAGATGACCAAGAGGCAATAAGCATGCTCCCCTTGTTGGCTCCTTTCTTAGGGCAAACAACTGGTCTTCGGACTTTGCTCGAACCTTTGGATCGAGCTAGCCGTGACATAGGGGAGACCAAATTAGTGGCCATCCTGAGCAAGGCTGACAGGACGGAGCTTAATGCCGTTATTGAACGTACAGCCTACCAGGTACGAAGTAACTGCGAAATATTATAGAATTCATCTTCGAATAAATATTTACTTTAGTTTTTTATTTTGACAGCAAACTGTCTTGGCCCGAGCTGCAAGTCTATGCAATGACGAAGAAATCGCTCGGCTTCGGGAAGAAAATAGTGCTCTTCAAAGGAATTTTAATATCTCCGAAAGTCGAGTGGCTCAAATGGACAATATAATATCAACAGAGCGAAGGGCCAGGCAAAGCTTGGAAGCTGCGAAGAAAGAGCTCGAAGCAGAAAGGATTGTGCTTCGAGCAGAGGTTGAGAAACTGCGGGCGGAGCACGCTACTGCGGGGTCTAGGCTCGTCCGACTCGAAGAGGAAGCTAGCCAACTGTTAACCCAGAAGAACACTTTGACCACTGAGAATGCTAGGCTTTCTGGGGTTTTGGACGAAGTCACTTCGACGAAGGATGCGCTGAACGAAGAAAAGTTGAAGTCTGAGAAGGTGGCTGCGGAGGTTATGAATCAGTTGTTAGATGTCCTGGAGTACTTCGGTACTACCGGAACTCTCCCTTCTGACGATAACATCAGCCTTCTGCGCCGGTTGAAAAGGATCCAAGGGGTGGCGAAGCAGATGAAGACGGCGGGCATTAGATACGGAGAACTCTCCGGACAAGTGTCTGCTGTTGGTCTACTTCGCTATTACGAAGATCTGGGCCGATCAATAACTCCGGACGCAGGAGGGGGTCCAATCACCTTCGACGACGACTGACTTCTCAAACCTTCCGAAGGTGTAGCTGCTGCTTGGCGAGCCTTCCAAACCTCGTGGAGAGCCGAAGGTCGTTCTGCGATCAAGGCTTGGATTGACGAAGGCCAACGCCAGAAGCACGCTCGGACTCAAGCTTCGAGCAGTCAACCTCCTTCGAACCCGCAGGTTTAGGAATATTTTAGGATTTCTAACCATGTAAAGCTTTATGCTTGTAAACATTTATCAATGAAAATCTTGTTTGTCATATTTTTAGGCTTTGCCTCTTATGGAAGATATCGAAGTGTTAGAGCTTAACAGCGAACTTCGCTCATTGTGGAACACCTTCGAACTTCTAAAGAGTTATAAGCGTCCTCGATTTCTTATTCCTCGAGATGACTCCGGCGTAATTGCGCCCGAAGTAATCAAAGACGTATTGTCTTATATTAAAGAGGAAGATAAAGAGATTGACGCAAACACCTCGTCTTCTGAAGACACTAATTGGTCTGAAGATGAAGGTGAAGCCCAAAATAAAAGATCTGAAGATCTTAGAAGCTGGGAAAGAAGCCCCGAGCGGCTTCGAACTTGGGCCGAGCTTCAACAAGAGCAGAAGGATTTTAGAGCTTCGAGGGGGAGGAAGAGAGTTAAACGTAAAGTTCTTAGAACTTCTGATGTTGGAACTAGTCGTTCCACCCCTAGCTCTCGGGACCGAAGAGGTCTCCGATTCCTTCTTGGTATAGATACCAATTTTTCATAGTGTAATCTGTAAACACATTTATTTCAATAATGAATGCCGATTTAAAATTGTCTCCATATTTACTAGCCCCTCTTTGGGTATAAGCAACTTCGAAATGTATTCAAAGATGGTTATGCGCAAAGAAAAAACTTCGGAGTACAATTTTTTGTGGGTTCGGAGCCCCTCTGTCATTTAAAGATCTTTTGAAATCTTATGAAATGTCTTCGACTTTTTGCAGTCAGAAGAATGGCAACTTAGTACCTTTGTTTTACGAAAGAAATCAATTGAGATAACTTTCAGGACACTTTAGTGTCTTAAAAAATTTGTCACTTTGGACTTATGTTAACAGACATTCGAAGCTCATGGCTCAAATGCTGTTTTGCTTTAGCCACCTTCGGCTTGTCTTTGCGATCTCTGACGAACCAATGGTTCGAGTTTGCAATGGTCTCTTTGGACTCTTTTTACGGATGTCTACCAGCCAATGGCTTGGACTCCGTATAATTTAGCCACCTTCGGCTAGTTTTTGCAGAAGTCTACCAGCCAATGGCTTGGACTTCGCAGAATTTGGCCACCTTCGGCTCTTTTTTACGGAAGTCTGCAAGCTGCAGCTTGGACTCCGTAGATTTTGGCCACCTTCGGCTCTTTTTACGGAAGTCTACCAGCCAATGGCTTGGACTCCGTAGAATGTGGTTTTGGGCTCTTTTACGGATGCCTACAAGCTGTTGGCCTGGGCTCCGGATTATGTCAGCCACCACGCCGGAGGCTTCGAACTTTATGGGTTCGAAGTCCGAAATACAACCCAGCTTAATGACACTTCCCTCTCGGTCGACCCCGCGGTTCCAGTGCGTCCACTCGGAAGCTGGAAGTCTATGAGGGGAAGGCAACTATCAGGGTCATATGCTTTATTAATTTAGAGGTGATTACAAGCGAATTACAAGGAGCCCTTATGCGAAGTATCGCTTTAGGTGCTCCGCATGCCAAGTATGTGCTAACTCTTCACCTTCTAAATTAGCTAATTTAAATGAACCAGGGCGCCCCGAGCGGACAATTAGATATGGACCTTCCCATTTATTGCCTAACTTCCCTGGTGCTATAATGCTTCGTAGAACAAGATGACCCGGCCTTAACTCACTGAGCTTAACCTTCGGGTCATACCAAGTCTTCGTCTGCTGATGATACTTTGATAAATTAGCTACAGCCCGAAGTCTTGTTTCTTCTGACAAATCTAACGAAGCTTGTCTTTCTTCTTCAATGTCCGGTTCGGTGCTGCGAAATGATCCCCCTTTGAGCTCCGTCGGAGTCATAGCTTCATCTCCGAATAGTAGTCTGAACGGAGTAAAACCTGTGGACCTTGTTTGCGTAGTCCGAATGGACCACAGAATCTTCGGAAGCTCTTCGGTCCACAGTCCCTTTGATAATCCTACTATTCTTCGATTTAGCCCTGATAAAATATTTCCATTGGCTCGCTCTACGGCTCCATTCGACTGAGGATGTCTCACTGCAGCAAAACATAGTTGAATGCCTAGGTCTTCGCAAAACTTCCTGAAGGGTTCTGCGTCGAACTGTGTTCCATTATCAACTGTGAGATATCTAGGCACTCCGAACCGGCAAATAATGTTCTTCCAGAAGAATTTCTGTACATTGTTCGAAGTGATAGCTGTTAAGGGCTCTGCTTCCACCCACTTAGAAAAATATTCAATAGCTACCACTGCGAACTTCAGATTTCCCTTTGCTAACGGAAAGGGACCAATTAGATCCATACCCCATCTGGCCATAGGCCATACCGGAGCAATGACTTGAAGAGCTGTTGGTGGGCGATGACTCCGTCGACCCATCCACTGGCATCCTTGACAAGTGCGGACCAAGCTCTCCGCATCAGCTGTTATTGTGGGCCAATAAAGCCCCTGGCGAAGTGTTTTTCCTGCCAGAGCTCTAGGGGCTAAATGGCTTCCACAAAGGCCTTCGTGAATTTCTCGAAGAATTTCTTGGCCTTCGGCTTGAGATATACATCGGAGTAGAGGGGAACATACTCCGGCCTTGTATAATATACCGTTGATTAACTGATAGTTTCTTGCTCTGAGCTTTAATCTTGACAACTGGGGCTCTTCGGGCAAATTTGTTCCTCCTTGCAAGAGTTCTATGATTGAATCTTTCCAATCTGCACTAGGAATGCAAAGAATCTCTGCAGAGGCAATTTGTGGCACCGAAGGTATATTGAGCTCCTCATAGAAAGCTTCTTCAGGCACATCCACAGCTCCGGCTGCAGCCTTCGCTAAAATGTCCGCTTGCACGTTTTCAGCTCTTGGTATACTCCGAATGGAAATACCCTTGAAGTGTGCTTCGATTTTGCGGATTTCTTCTAAGTACTTTGCAAGCTGTGGATGCCGAACTTGAAAACTTTTGTCTACGTGCCCTGCTACTATCTGAGAATCTGTCTTTATAATTATTCTTGTAGCCCCTAGAGCACGTGCTTTCCGGAGTCCCAATAAAATCCCTTCGTACTCCGCTATATTATTGGTAGACTTAAAGTTGAGTCTTGCGGAGTACATTGCTCTTTGCCCTGACGGTGAAATCAATACTGCCCCAATGCCTGCTCCGGATGCTTGGAAAGCCCCATCGGAGTAAACAGTCCAAACTCCGTCACTTGATTTCTCCGGAGTCAAATTCGCAGGTGGAGTCCACTCTGCTACGAAGTCTGCTAGGACTTGGGATTTGATAGCTGTCCTTGCCAAGAAAGATATGCCGAAGGGTGCTAGCTCGACTGCCCACTTTCCAATCCTTCCAGTGGAATCTTTGCTTCGGAGCATATCTCCTAAGGGATACGAAGTTGGTACAATTACATTGTGAGCCAAAAAATAATGTCTTAGCTTCCTCGAAGCCATTATCAGAGCATAAACGAACTTCTCAAGTTCGGAGTATCTTGTCTTCGCTCCTGACAATGCTTCAGATACAAAATAGACAGGATTTTGGACCAACTTCCCATTGAAATCCACTTCTCTGACAAGGACTGCGCTGACAGCTGAACCTGTAGCTGCAAGATACAGGAGTAGGGTTTCGTCCGCAATAGGCACCGTGAGTGTAGCAAGATTGCTGAGATAATATTTAATATCTTCGAAGCTTTTCTGACACTCCGGTGTCCATGCAAAATCTTCGGACCCTTTCAAAGCTTTAAATATTGGCAAGCTCCTCTCCGCAGACCTTGATAAAAACCTGCTAAGTGCGGCCAGACGTCCAGTCAGCTTTTGCACTTGCTTTAAATTCTCCGGAGGAGCCATCTTCTGCAGCGCAGTTATTTGAGTAGGGCTAGCTTCAATTCCCCTGCTTGAAACTAAGTACCCTAACAACTTTCCTAGCCTTAGCTCCGAATATACATTTTTCGGGGTTAAGACGGATCCCACATGCCCGAAGGCTATTGAATGTTTCTGCTAAGTCTAGGCTATGCTGGTGCTTTAAAGCACTCTTTATTACAATATCATCCATATAGGCCTCCACATTGCGACCTAGTTGATGACCTAGAGCCTTAGCAACTAATCTTGAAAAAGTAGCCCCGGCATTTCTTAGGCCGAAGGGCATTCTTACATAGCAGAAGACTCCCGAAGGAGTTACAAAGCTTGTCTTGATTTCATCTTCGCGCTTCAACCATATTTGATGATAACCAGAATACGCGTCAAGGAAGCTTAGTAACTTCGAACCTGCAGTGGAGTCAACTAGTTGATCAATTCGGGGCATGGGGTAGGGGTCACGTGGGCACGCTTTATTCAGAGATGTGAAATCAATGCACATGCGCCACTTCCCGGAAGACTTCTTCCTGACGAAGACTGGGTTGGCTAACCATTCTGTGTGAGCCACTTCTCTGATAATCCCAGCCTTCAACAGTTTTTCAACTTCGTCCTTAGCTAGAGCAGCTCTCTCTGCGGACATCTTCCGGAGTCCTTGTCGAACAGGCCGGGCCTTCAGGTTTACAAGTAAACTGTGCTCAATAATATCCCGATCGACTCCGGTGATATCTTCGTCAGACCAAGCGAAGACATCCAAATTTTCTTCCACGACCTTTTCCAAGGAAGTTGCAACTTCAGGAGGTAAATCTTTACCAAATTGAAAAGTGTATTCTTTACCATCTTTAACAATGATCTTCGTTGCAATCTCTCCTTCGGGACTTGGTCTCGGAAAAGACTTCTTCGAAGCTTCGGAGGAGGCTGAAAAAATTTCTTCATTATCCTGCACACTATTTACTTGCCTCGGATCAAGAGGAGGACCGTGACCATATTCTGCCCTCCGAGCCATGGCTTGATCTCCGAAGATTGTTAGGACTCCTGCTTGTGTGGGCATCTTCATGCACAAGTAGTTGTGATGCGCCACAGCTCCGAACTGATTCAACATGCCCCGTCCGAAGATGACATTATAAGCATACGGGGCATCTACCACATCAAAGATAACTTCTTCAGTTCGGGCTAATAAACCTTCTCCGAAGGTTACTTCCAGGCCTATCTGGCCAAGTGCATCAAGCGGAGGTCCTGCGAAGCCTTGCAGAGGACGAGCCGCTGGGAGGAGATGCTTCCTGGAAATGCATAACTGATCGAAGGCTTGCACAAAAATGATATCTGCCGAACTACCTCCGTCAATTAGCACCCTTCGGACTTCAGTCCCTGCAATATCAGTAGTGATAACCAATGGATCTGCATGCGGGAACTTAATACCAGCTGCATCCTCCGCAGAGAAAGATATCGGAACATGAGACCACTCCGGCATTGCAACTGCAGATGACGAAGTCCCAATGTGACCTACTTCCCGAACGTACTCTCTTCGCTGTCTCTTGGACATGCTTCCGAGGGTACCTCCTCCGGAGATAGGGAGAACTACTCTTTTTCCCCTATCTTGCCCTTCTTCTTGCTTCGGAGGTGGCATAACATTGGCCACCGGAGGGTGCCTTGCAGCATCAAAATTTTCTATCCGCGCCACAGCCTAGACCGGGTCTGGGCGCATTGCTGCTGGACTTCGGTCGGTACTGCCTCGACCCGAAGTTCTCTCCAAGTATTCTCCCCTTAGGGTAAGGATAGCCTTGCAAGTGTCAGTTGCATGGCTTCGATTTTCTCCATGAATACAGCAAAAAAGGGTCTGGCCCTTGCCAACCATTTTCCCTGGCGGCCTCCAGCCGCTGGACTTGTTCCCCGCAGACTGTGGAGCTCTTAGTGCAAACTTCTGTGGGGGTGCAATATTCAAGACTTCAGAGCGAGGGTGCTTTTGCCCTCTTCTTCGATCATGTTGCACTTCGAAGACTGGTTCCTGCGGCTGTGCCGAAGTCTTCACTTCTGCTTTAACTTCTTGCAATACTGTCAAAGTAGCAGCAGTCCTCCGAAGCCAACCCTCTTCTGACCTCGCATACTCCTCGAAATATGACATCAACTGCGAAACTGAGGAGATGCTCTTCCGATGCAGTTTATCCAGAAGGCCTTGATGACTGACGCCTTCCCGAGCCGCATCAACCACTGAGGATGTGGACAGCCCCCGAATTTGCGACTTTGTATGAGCGAAGCGCTTGAAGTACTACCTCAATGTTTCTCCGAGGAGCTGTTTCACTTGGAAAAGGCTTCCTGTTGACATAGGAGGCACGAAGGTGCCCTGAAAGTTACTTATAAACATCCTCTTCAACTGTGACCACGAATTGATTGATCCTGGCTTTAAAGACCAGAACCATCTCAACGCCACTCCTTGAAGAGCTAACGGGAAGAACTTCGCCATAGTGTCTCTGACTCCGCCACTAGCCTCAATCGCTAGGGCATAAGAACGCGCGAACTCTCGGGATCTTCATCTCCGGCATACTTGCAGAGCTTCGAAGTTTTAAACTTTGGATCAAAGCGAACCTTCTGCAGCTCAGGATGCAACGGAGATTCATTGTCGTAAGAGGCGTTCTCCGGGGCTTCGGGATAATCAAGATCATCGTCTTCGGGCACTTCGGGGATAGTTGAGGTGGCTTGAGAGCGAAGCCTGTTCGCAGCTTCTTGTCGCCACCTTGCTACCTCAGCTTGAAGGTTGGCCATTTGAGTGGCCATATCTCCAAGGCTATCTTCATCTCCTCCGGAAGGACCTTCCGGGTCTTGAGAACTGGTAGGATCAGGTTCGAATCGGGATGGAGGGTGGAGGAGGGACTCCGGGCGGTCGGAGTATGGAAGGGGTTGGCGGAGAGGTTTCGTATCCTCGAGGGATAGAAGCCCCTTCCGGAGTTTGAGGTGGAGGGATAGTCGAAGACCCTCCGACTTCAACTGTGTCGAAGGGTATCTCTCCGGAGATCCGAGAGGACCTCCGAGTGGGATTGCGAGGTGCGCTCCGCTTAGGAGGCATGATGCAAGAAGTTGGTAGAGAACGAAGTTTTTCGGACTAGGTTCCCCACGGACGGCGCCAACTGTTGGCGTAAAAGATTACGCTAACAGGGTTCTGTAGAAAAGAAACTAACAAACGAAGTGTTTGTGAAGCAAACTGTTCTAAGCCTCCGAAAGGATAATAGCTTAGAATAGTTCGTAAATGTGTATTGAATAACTTGTATTCGGTCCCTTATTACAGGGTGAAATGGGGGGTATTTATAGGCCCAAACATTAAGGAAAAGACCTATTTACCCCTCTATTACAACCGACATCAAGGAAACTATTCGGTTTCCTTAATAGGGCTAAAATGTTAAAAGACTAATCTAATAAGAAAGAAGATAAGTCTTCCATCTTAGCTGGCAGAAAAGATCCTGAAGGGCTTTAGTTCGAAGACATACTTCGAACCAATGCATGTCTTCGTGCTTCGAACGGGGTTCCGGGCATCTTCGAAGATGATCTTCGGAGAATCTTCGAACTGGTTGACTGTCTTTATGCTGCTTCGGCAATAACCCCGAAGATGAGATATTTTCCCCCAACACTAGGTTTTGAATTACTAGAACCTGTAGGTGCTAGACATGTCCACGCATATGGTGATTCTTTGTTAGTAGTGCAACAAGTAGCTAAAAGTGCTCAATGCTTTAACGGCTTGCTGAATAGTTACTTGGATAAATGTCTAGACATAGTTGCTGCTGTAGGACCGAGAGTAGTGACCAGAGGGGGGGTGAATGGGCGCCTAAAAATTCTTTTGAATCAATGGCCTGCTCCCAACACCCAACGCACCTCGACAAACTTAGAAGGGAAAAGTAAACAGATCAACAAGAACTAAAATGATCTAGCCTAAAACGACCGGTGTCCTAATCAAAAAGACACCAACACAGTGCTTATAGGCAGATTAGTAAAGCATTTAAAACATGGTCGAATCAGGCTTCACAAAATATAGATCATCACAGAGATTTAGCATGAGTGCACGTAAACGAGGAATTTTACTTTTCAAGATTTGTCTCCTGTTCGATACTTGACGAAGCCTGCTTCGAAGTACGCATTATCAAAGCATGTGGTGCACGTGCCGAAGCCTCCAAAGCACACTTCGTGCGAAGCCCAGCCTCCGAGAGCAAAACCAGCGAAGTACCTCCGGAGCACACTTCGTGCGAAGCCCAGCTCCGAAGCAATTAATCTCCGAAAGCAAAACCAGCGAAGTACCATCGAAGCATGCTTCGAATATGTCAGAGTCTATTTTTGTTGCCGAAGTGCACTACGTGTCGGAGTGTACTTCGAACACCCGAAGACTGAACATTAGAAGGTCGCAAACCGAAAACTCTGAAGGCTAAGACCGCAAAGCTCCTTCGGAAGAGAGCATGAGAACCCACACTTCAAAATGGAGTCACCCTCCGAACAAAAAGTAACGGAGCCAGTGCTTCGAGCGAACCTCACTTGAGAACTTCGAACAAACTACTTTGAATGAAACGAAGTACAGAACAAGAAATCCGGCTGCTGCAGAACCAAGACACGAAACCTAGGTACCTATGCTGCCACTACATGTTAGCACCTAGAAGCAAAATCATGGGCTACTGCTGCAGAACCGTACTAGGCTACTCATGTTTTCTGCCATGAAAAACTGAAGAACAACTGCAGCGAACTCAAGCGAAGCCCAGAGAAAAAGGCTGTAAATAAAATATAGTCTAGTCCGCTGGAAGCTACAGAACAGACCTGTTGCACTAGTCCATAGACTGCTGCAAGAACTGTAGGTCCTGACACCCTCAAGCACCAGCAAGAACTGAATAAACAACTCGAATAAAAACTGATCAGGATGATGAGTACAGAAGCAACTTGGCGAAAGAGCTTCTGGTGAAGAACTCAGAACATCAAAAACGTACAAAAACACACAAAACGAGGATACGAATCGCTATGTGCTTACAGGAATGTTGACGGCGGTGCTCACGATGATCCAGGAAATGAACAGGAACAACCATGTGGGAAAAATGAACTCAAGTTTGTCATTTAGTGAGTTAACCCTAACCCTAGGGATTGGGGCCCTATTTATAGGTAGCCCAATAGCCTAGGAAAATACCAAAAGACCCTTAAGGATATTTTTTACAGACTCGATTGACTGACTGTGGGCCTAAGGACAAAATAGTAAACTCCTAATTACATATGACTTATCCTGAAGCGGAGCTTTCGTAGCGACTACGGCTTCGCCTCAGAACGGTCCGATCCGAGATCAGCGGTTGTCAGTTTTGCGCCGAAACTGACAAAGCGTCCATCGACTTTGCACTAGGTACCCAGATTGGGTCGGCCCGATTCTGCAGCTCTCTCATCCCGGCAATTGCTCGCCGCCCGTGTACCTGAGTCAATCCTGGTCAACAGCCCAGTGGATGCTCTGCTGCACCTAGCCCATGTACCCGGATTAGGCCAACCCGACTTCGTGGCCCCTCTGCCTGACAGTTGCTTGCTGCCCATGTACCTGAGTCACATGCGGCCCAGACATAGCAGGTCTTCTCCTTGCTTTGCGTCCTCTTGACTTCTGTTGACAATGACTCATCACATCTGGAGCAATGAGGCCCACGCTCTTCAGCATGGCTCCTCAATCTCCCCCTTGATGAGTGCATTGTCAACACTTCTCTTCATCAGCTCTCCAGTACCTGCGAGCACATGTGGAAACACGAAAACAAAAACACAAGAAAGCAGAGAAGAAGAAAATAAAATAAAAGTTTAACCCTAATGACCAAAAGCCAAACAAAAGCAAGAAAGCGGTCATTATGGTTAACCAAAAGTAAAGACTCAAAAACGAGTGCAATCTCAGAATTATCAACAAGGATATCCAAAGAGTAAGGACAAACGGGACAAAAACTCCCCCTGAAACAAATCCCAGAGAAAGCCAAAACTCCACCTTAAACTCTTCTCCCAAAATTTCTCCCCCTTGTTGACAATTGGACTCATCAAGCGAGACTAAGTGCACTCTAAAGAGACACAGACTCCCCCTAATGCAACTCTCCGTCAAAATATGCAATGAATGCAACTGGGGTGCAGGTGGAGTGTGGAAAGCATGCTTCTCAGATATGATTGACTGCAATTACAACATCTAGCAGGTATAGCAAAAGACATACTGTCTAAGATACATGGCATGATCAGTGCAACAAATGATATCTAAAGAAAGTCATTAGCACGCATTTTTCAATTTTTGCAAACAAAAGCATCACCACATTTTCTAGTTGACAAGCAAGGTAAAGCATGAGATACAAAAGCTAACTGATATCTAGCAAGATAAGCATTGTCCAAAACAAAGTGCTTCAGCAAACTTGTTATCTTTTTAATTTTCAGGCTTTTTCTTTTTCCTTTTTCATTTTTGCCAGTGGTTATTTGCATGTCAAACCTTATGCTAACCGACCAAGTCAAGCCGAGGCCAAAATTGGACCATCAGAAGCTTAAGACATTGGTCTTGGCATACACTACACTGTCCTAGTTCATACCAAAGTGCTATGGTACGCAGTCCAGAACAATGCAATGCGACAAAGCAAAACCACCTGGATCTTTTCAAATTATGCATAAAAAGGCATGGATTTTTCATTCATTTCCGTTTTTTATCATTTTTATAGCACATTTTCCATGTTAAAGCAATATAGATGTCCAAGTTGCATGTTTGCATCTAAGTGAGTAACTAGCTACAAGACATGTAACAGATAGCAAAAGCATTCAGCCTACACATGCTAGTTACTAGAGGCAATGGTGATCATTTTTCAATTTTAAAGCATAAAAGTCATGCATATGACAGATATCAGACATATCATGTGAACTGAAGCAAAGCATGATCATCGACATGTAATCAAAAGCATGTACCGGCTAGAATAAGTAAAGCAGTTCAATCATATAATAGAAGCAAGCTCAAAGTGTGATATGTGAGTATGTATGATATGAACACACACAAAAAGACTCAAGAAAAGAGTAAAGAAGAAAGAAAAATTGACTCAAAATATCCTAGAAAGGATACACAACACCCAAATCCCCTCGTAAACGCTCAAAAGTAGACTGATCTAGGGGTTTGGTGAAAATGTCAGCTAACTGATGATGGGTATCAACATGAACAAGGTCATTGACACCTTTCTCATATTGATTCCTCAGAAAGTGAAAGCGCACATCAATGTGTTTGGTTTTTGAATGGAGACAAGGGTTTTTACCTACACTAATTGCATTCGTGCTGTCGCAAAACAGAGGAACTCTGGTAGGAAAGAACAACCCAAAGTCTTGCAATGTGGAAATCATCCAAACCAACTATGAGCAGCAGCTAGCAGCAGCTACATACTCAGCCTCAGTGGTCGAAAGTGCAACTCCAGACTGCTTTCGAGAAGACCAAGAGACAAGAGAAGAACCAAGAAACTGGCAAGTACCGTAAGTCGACTTGCGATCCAACCGGCACCCACCAAAGTCTGCGTCCGAAAAGCCAGATAAATCAAGAGATGATGATGCTGAATAAAAGAGACCTAGATCAGGCGCATAGGTGAGATACCTGAAAATGCGCTTGACAGCCTGCCGATGAGACGCGCGTGGTGAAGTCTAGAAGCGGGCGCACAGTCCCACGGCGAAATGTATGTCTGGCCTCGTCGCCGTCAATACAGCAGCAAACCAATCATCCCTCGAAACTCTCTCCCATTGACCTTGACGCCGCTCTCGTCCTTGTTCAGGCCCCCAGATGTACCCACTGGGGTCATCTGAGGCTTCAGCTCTCCACCAAAGTTGAATTTCTTCAACATGTCCCGAGTGTACTCACCCTGGTGGATGAAGGTGTCGTCCTTGGTCTGCTTCATCTGGAGCCCTAGGAAATACTTGAGCTCACCCATGAGGCTCATCTCAAACTCATTGTGCATCTGCTCAGAAAACTTGGACACAAGAGCATCAGTAGTACCGCCAAAAATAATATCGTCCACGTAAATCTGAGCAACCAAGAAATCTGAGGCATCTCTGAGCAAGAAAAGAGTTTTATCCACAGAACCCATCACAAAACCCTTCCCCAACAAAAACTGCTTCAACCGGTCATACCAAGCCCTAGGGGCTTGCTTCAGACCGTATAAAGCTTTTTGCAGCTTAAAAACATGTCGAGGAAACTTAGGGTTCTCAAAACTGGGAGACTGCCTAACATAAACCTCCTCCTCTATGTACCCATTCAGAAAAGCACTCTTGACATCCATTTGAAAAAGCTTAAAACCCTTCGAAGCAGCAAAAGCTAAAAGAATGCGAATGGACTCAAGACGGGCAACAGGGGCGAAAGTCTCTTCAAAGTCAATACCCTCTTTCTAGCAAAAACCCTGGGCAACTAATCGAGTTTTGTTGCGCACCACAACCCCATCTTCACCTTGCTTGTTTTTGAACACACACTTGGTGCCTATGGGGTTGCATCCGGGTGGCAGCTCAACCAGTGTCCAAACCCAATTGCAGACAAAATTCTCAAGCTCTTCTTGCATAGCATTAATCCAATTCGAATCAGAAAGAGCATGAGAAATGTCTCTGGGCTCAAAAGATGCAACAAAAGCAGATTCAACAAACACAACAAGAGAGTCAACAGAAGAACGCAAAGTTCTCTCAGACAGATCACCGATGATGAGCTCTGACGGGTGATCACGCTGAACTACTCGGGATCCCTGGTGATCTGAAGCCACCTCACCGAAGTCAGCAGCTGGTAGCTCTGGACTCGACTGAGGGGGCTCGATCGAAGTGGAAGAAGTGATCATAGGTCTGCCCTCGTCCTCAGTCGAAGTCTTAGAAGGTGTGGGTTCTGCAGGCTGTGCAGAAGGCCCACCCTCATCAACAGCTGGAGCGTCGTCGTCTTCCTCAAAGATGGACTCTCTGAGCTCACCATCTCCAGAAAGCTCAAAAGAAGGAGTCAAAGAAGGCAAGGACTCATCAAAGGAAACCTCGCAAGTCTCGACAAGCTGCTGAGATTCAAGGTTCCAAACACAGAAGCCTCGAGAATGCAAAGCATAACCAAGAAAGACTACATCCCAGCAACGAGACTCAAACTTGTCCAAATTCCCTCCCTTCTTGAGCACAAAGCACTTGCAGCCAAATGCTCGCAAGTGGCTCACCTTGGGTTGTCTGCCAAAACGCAACTCATACGAAGTCTTACCTAGGTAAGCTCTAAGAAAATGTGGTTGGCCAGATAGAAAACCGTGTTCATGGCTTCATCCCAAAAGTGCCTAGGAGTCCTGTGCTCATCGAGCATCATCCTGGCCATCTCGACTAGCATGCGGTTCTTTCGTTCCACAACGTCGTTCTGTGGGGGAGTGTAAGGAGCAAAAAACTGATGATCAAGACCCTAATCACTAGAGAAGCTGATGAACTGAGAGTTCTTGAACTCACAGCCGTTGATAGAGCGAATCGCTCGCATTCGACCATTTTTCTCATTCTTCAGCTTCAAAATCAGGTCATGAACAAAATGAAAAGTCTCATCCTTAGACTCCAAAAAGAAAACCCACGAGAATCAAGAAAAATCGTCAACGATCATAAGCGCGTACCAGTTCCCACCGACTGAGCGTACCCGAGCCAGACCAGTAGTGTCCACGTGTAACAACTCGCCAAGATACGAAGTCATCACCTGAGTCACAGGTGAGTGAGAAGCGGCAACCATTTTCCCGTGACGACAGGGATGGCAAACTAGATCCTTCTCCATTTTAAGCTTGGACAATCCTTGGATGAGGTCCATAGAGCTCAACCTGACTAGCAGATCAAAACTCAAATGGCCCAACCTCCTATGCCACTTCCAGAGCTCAAAGGAGGATACAACAATCAAACATCGAGAAGGGCAAAAAGAACTAGAGAAGTCAATCTGAAAAACCTTACCAAAAGGTAAGATCTAGCAAATCAAAGACCCTCTAGAATCAATCACAGAAGAATTGCCCTACTTAAAACGAACCTTCAAACCATCCTCAAGAAGTTGCGAAACAGAAATCAAATTGAAGTTCAAATTTCCAACCAAAGGAACGTTCTTCAAAGAGAAATGGTCTGAGATGCGAATTGAGCCAATGTCGTGTACCTTCCCTTGACCACTGTTCCCGAAGGTGATTTATTCCTTGGAGCTCGGGGGAGAGAACCTGGAGAACCATCTGTGATGTCCCGTCATGTGGCGAGAGCATCCTGAGTCCATGATCCATACGTCCTCTAGTCCCCGATCCTACACAATCTGTGGTCGTAAGGGGGAGCAAATGGTCCGACACCAGGATTAGCAAAAGAATTAAACTAGTGTCGAGCCATCTGCTCAAAAGACGGAAAGAAGAAATCATCATAAGAATCTGGACCAAAACGCGGCTCAAAGCGCGGTCCTCGGTTCTGCCTAAAACCTCGGCCACGAGGTCCAGAGCTGTATCCAACATGACCTGGAGCTCTCCCAGAGCGAACACCACCCTCCGGAGCACGGGCATGAAAGCCGTCTCCTCTACCACCACCTACACGACACGGCTTGGCCTCTAGCCTCTCCCCGCGTCGAGGAACTCTAGTCTACCACCCTGCTGGTAGAACTGCTCCTGCCCACCACGAGCTCTCTCTGCTCTCTCAACCCGCTTCCTCCTAAAGCAAAACTCCTCAAGATGCTCGTCTCTCTGAGATTACTTACAGTGGTAAGTGGGCTTCTTGGGATGTGGTTGAGGCTTGGGGTTCTTGGTCTTAGTGGTGTTGGGTGTAGACTCCTTGGTGTGAGAGGGTCTAGGAAGAGAGTCTAGAGAAGTGCGGAGGTGTTTGGGCTTTTGAACCCAAATGGGCTTCTTGGGTGGAGCTCTAGGCTATTCTTGAAACACTCCATCCTTGGGCTGACTAGCCTAGAAAGACTCAGTGGAGTGAGTCTTGGGGTATCTCTGTTCCATAGTCATTTTACTCCACTCCACTGCCCGGCTAATAGCACTCTCAAAATCAGCCTTGGTGTAGGTGTAGCCTACCCCAAACCCATCCTGCCTCTTAAACTGCTATGGCTCTCTAGCACTCACCCAACTTAGGATCTGACGGAGGTAAAAGTTCTCATTCTGAACATCAGCTAGCTCCTCTCTCAAGGAAGCTAGAACCTCCACCTGAGACAAGCAGGTCTCACACTCTCTATCAACCTATACAGACTTCTCAGCTTTCAGCTTGATCAACTCCAATCTAAGAGACAAGCAGTTCTCACATATAGTGGGTGGAACTGACAGTGTCTCAAGCTCTAGCCTAGTCTGCTCCAGCTCAGCTCTAACTCTCTCCAAATCGCCCAATTACTCATCACCCTTGGCTTTCAGCTCAGCTAAACTAGCTAGATGGGATGGGCAATCAGCACAAGGCAAGACGACAGTGGCATGAGCATCTTTCAGCTCCAGCTGAGCGCTCTCAAGCTCAGTGGCAAAAGCATCCCTCTCATCAACCCTTTCTATGTACCTGGACTTTAGAGTCGTTAGGTCACACAGCAACACCTCACACTTTGGGCACTCACTGCTATCACCCAAGCAAGGGGAAGAAGATAGACTCTCAATTCTGCCGTTGGCCACGGCAAGCTCACTCTCAAGCTCATCTATCCTTTTATTAGCCCCTCTAAGCAGTTTCTCCCGATATTTTAACTCCTGACGATTATCTTAAAGTAAATCAATGATTTCACGTTCGTAAGAAGATACCTTTTCATTGTCGTCATCGTCGGAGTCATCGGAGGAGCCCTTCTCTTCCTTATCCCTAAGAGCCATTGAGCAGAAGCTCTTGCGGGATCTTCGGTGTCGATGTGACCGACTCTTCGGCCTATCCCCGAAGGCCATGAAGCAGAGGCCTGCCGGATCGTCCTTGTCCTTCCCCTTCCTCATCACGATCTCCTCATCGCTTGAGCTTGATGAAGAGGAAGAAGACGTAGACCGCTTGGAGTAGCTTTTCTCCATCTCGGCGAAGAAGGCCTTGTCGCGCTTCTTGTTCTCACGCCGGTAGTCCTTTAGGGCCTTTCTGCAGAATCTGGTCTTTGGCTTGCCCTTTCTGAAGGAGGAGCCGTCATGCTTGCCAGAGTCGTAGAAGCCACCTCCGGTACCCTTCTTGTGACCATTGCGCTTGGGGCAGTCGGCGATGAAGTGACCTGGATCACCACACTCAAAGCATCTGGATTTTGTGCCGTGTCTTTTGAACATTCACTTATCATAGACACGATGCACCCGGTTGTTAAACAGACACAGGTCATCATCTCCTAACGACTCGAGCTGGTCCTCAGTGATAGACATCAAGGAGAACCTAGCACATCTCACACAAGAGGGATCAGCGGAAGGTGTAGCAAGGGCCAGGGTTTTTGATCCAGAGCCAGTGAGATTTGATCTCAACTGGGTATCAACCTCTGTGGCCTTCAACTTGCTAAACAACTCAGAAATTGTCAAGGTATCATAAGAGGTGCTCTCAATGATAGAGGATACCTTGATCTCCCAGATCTTAGGTTCCAAGGTATGGAGAACCTTGAGCGCCTGCTCATGATCTGAGACCAGCTGAACTCCCTCGGCCTTGTTGGCCCGAAGCTTGTTGATGATTGATTGAAAGCGACCAAACAAAGCTTCAACAGATTCACCCGACTTCTGTGTGAAATTTTCGTATTCACGCTGATAGGTCTGATAGAGCCGAGCCTTGACCTGGGCTGTCCCCTCATGGTGTGCCTGGAGGGTAGCCCAGATCTCTCTAGTAGTGTAGAGATGGCTCACACGCTCAAATTCAGTGGGACCTAAACTAGAAAACAGAATGTTCACCGCTTTGTTGTTGTTCTGAAGCTGGGCGATAATAACTAGAGATGTATCCTCAGCAACAGGAACTATGGTGAAAGTAGGGTGAACACAAATGTCCCAAATGTCCCCGCTCTGGCTCATGAGATAGGCTCGCATGCGAGTCTTCCAATAAGTATAGCCATAAGCTTCCAAGGACGGGACCTTTCCAGAAGAAGTCATGATCACTACCTGGGTTTAGAACCAGTTAAGGTATGAAAAAAAACCTAACCAGGATCTGATACCACTTGTAGGACCGAAAGTAGCGACCAGAGGGGGGTGAATCGGCGCCTAAAAATTCTTTCGAATCAATGGCCCTGCTCCCAACACCCAACGCACCTCGATAGACTTAGCAGGGATAAAGTAAACATATCATGAATGTCTTTCCTGCTAGAGCACGGGGGGGCTAGGTGGCTTCCACATAAACCTTCATGAATGTCCCGAAGTATATCTTGACCTTAGGGTTGTGAGATGCACCGGAGTAAGGGAGAACAGACTCCGGCTTTGTATAATATCCGATTGACAAGCTCATAATTTCGAGCCCTTGCTTGCAACCTTTGGAAATCCGGACCTTCTGACAAGACTGCGCTGTTTTGCAAGACATCCATTATCGGAGCCCACCAATCTGTAGCTGGGGTGCAAAGGACTTCTACGGAGGGTAATTGACTTACTGTAGGCTTGACAAGTTCTTCATAGAAAGCACCCTCCGGGACGTCCAATGCTCCGGCTGTAGCCTTCGCTAGAATGTCTGCAAGTTGATTATCTGCTCGAGGGATACTCCGAATAGAAAATCCTTTGAACATTGCTTCCGTCTTGCGGATTTCTTCCATATACTTTGCAAGATGCGGGTTCCTTGCTTGAAAGCTTTTGTCAACATGCCCTGCGATGATTTGGGAATCTATTTTAATTATAATCCTTGCTGCTCCAAGTGCCTTTGCCTTTTGGAGGCCTAGCAGGATGCCTTCGTATTCTACGATATTATTGGTGGTCTTAAAGTTGAGCCTCACATAATACATGGCCTTTTGCCGTGACGGCGATATTATCACATCTCCAGCTCTTGCACCAAATGCTTGATAGGCTCCATCAGAAAAAATTGTCCATAGACCTTCGGAGGTTTCTTCCGGAGCCCAAACTGTACATGGAGTCCACTCTACCACGGAGTCAGCTATGATATGAGATTTGATAGTTGTTCTCGCCGTGAAGGAAATACCAAAGGGGGCTAGCTCAATAGCCCATTTTCCAATCCTACCCGTAGAATCTTTGCTCCGAAGCATATCACCAAGGGGATACGAGGTAGGAACAATTAGGTTATGTGCTAGAAAGTAATGCCTTAGCTTCCGCGAGCCCATTACTAAAGAATAAGCAAATTTTTCGAGCTCGGAGTATCTTGTCATTGCTCCTGACAAAGCTTTTGAGACGAAGTAAACTAGGTTTTGCACCAGCTTTCCTTTAAGTTCAACTTCCCTAACCAATACTGCACTTACTACGGAGCCCGTTGCTACAAGATAAAGAAGGAGAGTTTCTTCCGGGAGGGGCACAGTAAGTGTTGACAGGCATCCGATGTATTCTTTAATATGATCGAAGCTCTTCTAGCACTCCGGCATCCACATGAAACTTTCGGACCCCTTTAGAGCTTTAAAAATTGGAAGGCTTCGCTCGACTGATCTGGCCAGGATTCTGCTGAGAGCTGCGAGTCGTCCTGTTAGCTTCTGGACTTGCTTCAAATTTTCGGGTGGAGCCATTCTTTGCAATGTGCTTATCTGCATCGGGCTAGCTTCGTTTCCTCTTCTCAAAACTAAGTACCCTTGCAGTATTCTTGCTTGCACCCCGAATATACACTTTTTAGGGTTAAGGCAAACTCCACATGCTCGGAGGCTCTCAAATGTTTCAGCTAAGTCTAGTCTATGATGGTGCTTTAAAACACTCTTTATTACAATGTCATCCATATAGGCTTCGACATTTCGACCTATTTGATGACCTAGAGCCTTAGCTATCAAACGTGAGAAGGTGGCTCTGGCATTCCGCAAGCCAAAAGGCATTCGAACATAACAAAATACTCCGAAGGGAATTATAAAACTTGTCTTGGCTGCGTCTTCGTGCTTTAGCCAGACCTGATGATAACCGGAGTATGCATCCAGGAAGCTCAGTAATTCGGAGCCAGCCGTAGAATCCACCAACTAGTCTATTCGGGGCATAGGGTAGGGTCTCGTGGGCATGCTTTATTTAATGATGTGAAATCAATGCACATGCGCCACTTGCCGGAGCCCTTTTTCCTGACAAAAACAGGGTTAGCCAGCCACTCCGTGTGGGCTACTTCCCTGATGATGCAAGCCCTTAGCAATTTTTCCACTTCTACCTTGGCGAGGTCTGCCCTCTCTGCTGATAACTTACGGAGCCCCTGGCACACTGTCCTAGACTTCGGGTTGACAAGAAAACTATGCTCAATGATACTCCGGTCAACCCCGGTGATCTCTTCGTTGGTCCAGGCAAAGATGTCTAAATTTTGCTTTACTACTTCCTCCAGTTAAGTAGCTATCTTCGAAGGTATCCCCTTACCAAACTATATTGGGTACTACTTGCCATCTTTCAGGATTATCTTTGTGACGACATCACCTTCTGAGCTTGGCTTTAGGGAAAGGCCCTTCAAAGGATTTGAAGAATCCGAAGCCTCTTCTGTGTGCTCCAACACAATGTGCACTTGCCGAGGGTCCAATGGTTGACCTTGGCCATACTCTGTTCTTCGGGTTATAGCTTGGTCTCCTGAGATAGTGAGAACTCCACCTTGTGTGGGCATCTTTAGACATAAGTAGTTATGATGTGCTATAGCCCCGAACTGGTTCAACATCCCCCGTCCAAAAATCGCATTATAGGCATATGGGGCATCGACGACGTCGAAGATCACTTCTTCCACCCTGGCTAAGGGCCCCTCTCCGAAGGCAACCTCGAGGCCTATCGGGCCGAGGGCATCGAGAGGCGGACCTGCGAAGCCTTGTAGTGGGCGGGCCGCCGGAAGTAAATGCCTCTGAGGAATGCACATCTGATCGAAGGCCTGGACAAAGAGTATATCTGCGGAGCTCCCACCATCTACTAGGATCCTTCGAACTTCGACTCCCGCTATATCAGCTGAAATGACTAGGGGGTCAGCATGAGGGAATTTCACCCCCGCAGCATCATTGGCAGTAAAGGATATAGGTACATGAGACCACTCGAGCATTTCTGCCGCAGAATTCGAGGTTCCTATGTGCCCTACTTCGCGGACATATTCTCGTTGCTGCCTTTTCAACATGTTACCGAGGGTCCCCCCTCCGGAGATAGGCAGGACCACTCGCTTGCCGCGATCTTGGGGATCCTCCTGCTTCGGTGGTGGCATAATATTGGCCACCGAGAGCTGCATTGGTGCTTCGGGGATGCCGGCTCGGGCCACGGTTTGCACGGGCTCTGAACATGCCGCTGGAGGGGCTCGATCCGAAGTACCTCACCCTGTAATTTGTCCAAGGTATTCACCCCGACGGGTTAATACAGACTTACAATCCTTCGTGTCATGTCTTCTATTCTCGCCATGCACACAACAGAAGAAGCTCTAGCGCCTGCCAGCTATTCTTTCTTGGGGCTTCGAAGCTCCAACCTTGAAGCCTTGCACCTGTTGAAAGTTTACACATGCCTTCGGGGCAGAGGGTGCAATGTTCAACACCTCTGAGCGAAAGTGCTTCTTTACCCACCTATGATCATTGAAGCGATTGTCAAGGGGAGCTTGCAGAGAGGTTGGGACTTCAGGCTCCGTCTTCACTTCTCGAAGGGCTGGTGCAGGTGCTGTAGTTCTTACGAGGAAGCCTTCCTCTTCCTTGGCATACTGTTCGAAGTATGCCATCACATGTGCCACAGATGACACTAGTTTCCGATGAAGCTTGCTGAGGAGATCTAGGTTAAACACCCCTGCGCGCGCGGCATCGACTACCGAAGAGGTAGACAAGCCTTTGATCTGAGACTTTGTGTGGGCGAAGCATGTGAAGTATTCCCAAAGTGTCTCCCCCACTTGTTGCTTCACCTAAAATAGGCTCCCAGTCGACATTGGGGCTACAAATGTACCTTGGAAGTTTCTTACAAACTTCCTCTTCAGCTGCTCCCAAGAATTGATCGATCCTGGCTTTAGAGTCCAGAACCATCGCAGAGCTACACCTTCAAGAACGAGGGGGAAGCACTTCGCCATAGTGTTATGCACCCCTCCGCTGGCTTGTATTGCCAAAGCATGGGAACGAGCGAATTCTTCGGGGTCAGACCCACTGGAGTACTTGTGGAGCTTCGAGGCTTTAAATTTGGGGTCAAAGGGCACCTTCTACAGGTCCGAATGCAACGGAGACTCGTCATCGAAGGATGCATTCTCGGTCTCCTCTGGAACTTGGACAGCTTTGGGAAGACCGCCAGTACCATAGTCTTGAGGCCCTTTTGGAGCATGAGTGGAGGCTTGAGAGCAGAGTCGATTGGCAACATCCTGCCTCCACCTTGCCACTTCCTCCTGAAGTCATGCTACTTGGGCAGCCTCGTCCTCAGGAAGGTCTTCGTCTCCATTGAAGGGGAGCTCTGGGTCTCGGGAACTGGTGTAGTCGGTTTGAAGCACTGTGGGAGTAGCTCGGGGGCCTCTGGGTGCTCGACGTCCGGCAACCCCTTCGGGGGTTACCGGGATAACTGAAGGTCCTGCTCCGATGGTCCAAGGGGACCTTCGGGGAGGATCGGAGTCTATGCTCCGCTTGAGAGGCATAGCTAATGAAGATAAGGTCTGAAGACCAAAGACTTGGTTTTGGAAGGCGAGGAAAGGCCTTCGAGCTGTACTAGGAAGCCCCTCACTGAAGGGTGTGCGGAATCCTGAGACTCCCAACCTCCCTCCACAAGTGCTCTTCGAAGCACAGTTAGCAGCAGAGAACTAGCTTTTAGAACTAGGTTCCCCACGGACGGCGCCAACTATTGTCGTAAAATATTACACTAACAGGTTCTCGAAGATTAAGAACTAACAAACAAAAAGTTTGTGTTGAGAACTATTTCGAGCCTCCGAATAGGATAATATCTCAAAGTAGTCTGAAATTTTATATTGAATAGCTGAGTATTCGATGCCTATTACAGGGTAAGAAGGGGGTATTTATAGGCAAAAAGTATAAGGAAAAGACCTATTTACCCCTCAATTACAACCGACATAGTGGAAACTATTCGGTACCCCAAATAGGGTTAAAATAGTAAAATCTATCCGAAGAAGGTAGATAAGGCAGACGTCTTATCAGTCTTGCTGTTTTCCACTGTAGCTTCGGAGCCTTCGGAGGATGCCTTCGAATCATGAAGACGAAGCATCCTTTAGCTTAGAAACTTCATCATCTCCGGAGATGAACGCAAGCTTTGATGCTGATAAATTATCTGACTGTTGATCTCTAAAGTCTTGAGGATGAAATATTTTCCCCCAACACACGTGGACATAGATCAAGACATGGACGGACAGATGATCGAGATAGTGTGTTGACCAAGTCAGCGAAACAGAGGCCAGTGCAACTGAGAAGGGGGCTCGAGGGATCGAGAGTGGGATACTTGCTGGCGGTCGAGTTCGCGGATTGGTGACACCTGTAGGCGATCTGGAGGGCTTTGTCAATTTCGACTCAAAACCGTCGGATCGAGATCCAAGCGTCCTGAAGAGAAGCCATAGTCGTACGAAAGCTTCAAATCAAGACAAACTACCTTTAGATAGGATTTTACATTTTTATCCATGTGGGCCTACGAGTTTGTAAAAAAACAAGGGGTATTTGTCTTTTCCTGTTTTTAAATTGCCTATAAAAGGCCCCCTAGACCCTAAGGTTTCTACCAACTCATCCATTTGAAAATCTGAGTTCACTCTATCAATTTCTGGATTTTGTTCTCCTGGTTCTTGAGTTTTCCCCTAGTAGTGCACCTTGACATGTTCCCTTGATCCAGACCGACGGAGGCAGGCGTAGCTGGCGATGCACACAAAAGTGTTCATTGTTTTGACTACACAACACATGATCAAGAACATTAATCACTTCCTCGTTTTACGTGCACTTGCATTTATTTTTTCTGTTGATTATTATGTAATGGATTAAATTACTACAAGCATTTTATTGATATATCCTTGTGTTTTTAGTGCACATCAAGAGTTTGTTAAATCATCTACGAGCACATTTATTTTCAGCATTTAATTAAATTCTTGTGCACTGTGGATGTTTAGTTTGTGCTTTATGAAATGTTTTTGATTATGGGATGTTTTTCTAGCACTCGATGATTTGCTTGGCTAAGTCTGTGAACTTTATTAATTTGTCTAGTGTGAGTTGTATTGCTGTCTTTTCAATCAGGACATCATTGTGTTTTTGAAGGCTAGATTATGTTTAGTTCTTGTGATCTCTCAGACCGTCGCATCGTATCATATTTGATAGGAGAGTGATAGCACTAGCCTTGATTGGAATTTTGCTATGAAAGTTTATTTGCTTCTGCTTGTTCATTTAGAGGAGTGTTGGGTGTTTTAGAAAAGGCCATCAATACGAAAGAAATTTGTTGAGGCGCCTATTCACCCTTCTCTAGTCACCTGTTTTGGTCCTACAATTGGTATCGGAGCAGGTTAAGATCACTAGTTGACCTTAACTAGTTTTGTGATCTGTAGGCAAAATGGACATAGTTAGAAAAATACTTCTGTTTGATGGGACAGACTTTGCATACTAGAAGGTGCACATGGAGGCTTATCTTCAAAGCCAAGGAAGTGTAGTTTGGGAGATTGTGGACTCACAATACTCCATCCTTGAGACTTGCACTACTTAGGCTAAGAAAGATTAGTATACTGCTAACTGCAAAGCTAGAAATATACTGTTCATTAGCCTGAGTCGAAATGAGTTCGATAAGGTGCAGCACCATCAGACTGCTAGGGAGATTTGGTCCACTTTATTTTTCATGAGGGCACATCTCAGATCAAGGCCAAGCACCAAAGCACGCACAATCAACAATATCATATGTTTGTGCATAGCCCTGGTGAATCGATTGATGCCATGTTTGCTAGATTTGATAGCATTGTGAGCAATTTTCGTTCTACTAGAACTTTGGCTTATTCTGATCATGAACGTGCTATCAAGCTGCTCTATGCCCTTGACCGTAGCATATGGGAAGTTAATATTTCTAGCATTGAAGAGTTTGTAACTTATGACACACTAACTTGCAACGAACTCTTTAGCAAGCTTAAGTCCATTGAGATTGCCAAGGCATCTCGTCAAGGACTTGGAAACTCTTTGCCACCATCCATGTCACTAGTTTCTAGTTCTGGCAGTGGCACCTCATCTGGAGGTATTGCATTTGGTTCTTCCGGGTCTTGTGTTTTTGCTAGTGGTTTTACCTTGTCCTCCCTAGTCTCTTTCACAAAATAGCAGGTGGACACTTTGGATGTTGAGGAGCTTGCACTCATTATCAAGAAGTTCACCCGATTCTATAATGATAGATAGGATCAGAGGAGAGGAGGCTCTTGGGGATTTTTTTGAGTGTGGGTATACATCGCATATTAAAGCTAACTGCCGTAAACTCAAAAAGAAAGATGAGAATGAGTAAAAGCACCATAAGATGGACAAGAAGACCTACTTCAGGAAGAACTACGACAAGCTGGCTAAGAAAGCAGCCAAGTCAGCATCCAGAACATTCATGGCTTCACTGAGCGACATCGACACTTCTTCAAGTTAAGAGCCAAGCTCTGACGAGGATGAACTATAGAAGGAGGAGAAGAAGGTGAAGGACTTCACCAGACTTTGCTTCATGGCTGACAGCATCCACAGTGACAATGAGATAGACTCATCAGAGGGAACTTTATCCCATGACCAACTTTTGGCTAAAGTTGACTAATTAAATGATGCTTTAATCGGTCAGGATAGGTTACTTGTGAAAGATGCTAGAGAACGGAAATATCTTAGACATAGACTTGATTCAGTTTCCACTGGGTATGCTTTGCTTAAGTCTAAGTTAGATGATGTTGAGTGTGAGTCCTGCTGTGTTGTCATGAGTGAGCCTGCCGATTTACATTTTTTGCACACTCAAACTATCGATAAGCTTGAGATTGCACAGAAAGAACTCACTATGGTGGAGTCTAGAGCTCTTGTTTCTGATGCTTGTTCAAATTGCCCTTTATTCATTGAAAGCATTGAACTTAGGGACAAACATGTTAAAGAACTAGAGTCTAGATTAGAGAGTGTTGAGAGTTCTAAGGACATGCATCTAGCCTGTTCCACCTGCATCACCCTAAAGGAGCAACTCAGCTTTGCTAGAGGGCAAGTTTACAAACTCATTATTGAAAATGATTACCTTCTCTCTATGGTGGATAAATGCATTGAAGGGAAGGGTAGGATGGAATTGCTCTTGGCCAAGACCAAGATGTGTGTTGATAGGTCAGGGTTAGTTTTAGGGTTGGGTTTCGAGAGGACCACTTCAGACATTGAGAGCAAAATAGTGTTCACTTCACCCACTACCCTAGAGAAAGAGAGAGCTCAGTTAGACACTCCATAAAATCCCAAGAAACCCATCCGTCCTACAATTAAAACAACTCCTTCACCCAAGAAAGCCCCACAGCAGAAACCAAGAAAGCCTATGAGGATTGCTCCCAAGACCCATGTGTAGGACTGAAAGTAGCGACGAGAGGGGGGGTGAATGGGCCCCTAAAAATTATTTCGAATCAATGGCCTGATCCCAACACCCAACGCACCTCAAAAGTCTGAGCAGCAAAACGTAAACAGATCACCAAAGCCTAAAATTATCTAGCCTAGAAACGACCGGTGTCCTAGACAAAGAAACACCAATACAGTGCTAATCGGCAGAACAACAAATCATTCAAAACGTCGGCAGATCAAAGTTCTCAGAAACAGATCATCACAGCAATTAAACTGAGGGCACGTAAATAGTGATGTTGAGTTACTGTTCAAAGTTGTCTATTGTTAGGAACTTGACAAAGCCTGCTTCAAAGTATGTGCGAAGCCTGAAGTTGTTGATGGTTGTCGATCGAAGCCTGCAACGTCGAAGCCTAGGGTGTGCCGAAGTCTGCTTCAAAGTCCTTTGTCGAAAGGTGTAGTGGACGTGTCGAAGGTTGGAGTCGAGGCTAGTTCGGTGAAGAGTATAACTAATTGCGAAGCATGCTTCGGTGCGAAGTGTGAGGCAACTGAAGCTTGCTTCGAAAAGCACACGACGAAGCAGCGAAGCTTAACACAGTCAAAAATCAACTTTCAAGCTTAGCAGAGAAAAAACAAAGCATGCAACGCAACCTTCGAAGTTAGATTAATCGAGGTATGACTACCGGAGTAGTGACCTTCGAAACACAGACTAACTTCGAATTGGAGTCCTCTGGTGCTCTCGCATAAGAAACCGAAGCCCAGAAACACACTTCGAATCACAATCTCCAAAAGCACAAACTAAGTGGGACCCACAACACGACACTTCGAAATCTTTTGAACGAAACTTAACGTGCAGACACGAGCTTCGACAGTGAATCAAAATTGGAGTCTGTTCGAAGACAGTCGTTCAAATCCTACAGACTGCACAAATCGAAGCTAGTCGTTCGAAGTCTACAGGCTGTGCGAGGAATACAAATGCAGACTTCGCAGCACATGCACCTGCTACAAAACGAACCAAACACAAGCGAAGTATGTAAAATAGCGAAGGTAGACATAGCCTTTCGAAGCCACACAAAATAAAAAGAGGCTACAAAGCTAGCATCTTGACATGCAAACCACTATGTGCCAGGGCTAGCTAGAAATTTCCGCAAACAAACAGAGACCAGATGAGTGCTAGGCTCAGAGCTAGAACAAAAGCTAGGATTAAACAAAAACTAGGTACTACTTGCTGCTACAGGAGCTAGCAAGAAGAACTAGTACTCTGAGAACACAGCACAAAAGCAACGAGAGAAAAATACGTGCACAGAGACACAAAAATCAGTAGGCGCGTAACACAATTCGGCAGATTCGATGGAAACGCTGCAAAAATCGCTGTCTATGAATCACAGAATAAATCTGAGGAGGCAAGGATTCCTGGTGAGCTCATGCAGAACGAATCGCCGGCGGGAAGGGAAGAACACCAGGAGGAAGACACCAAAAAGTGACCCAATCTCTTTCATTAGAAAAGTGATTTCAGAAAGGGTGACCTAACCCTAGGGATTGGGGCCCTATTTATAGGCAGCCCAATAGCCTAGAATATTCCACCAGACCCTTAGGGTTTTTTACAGACGCTGAAATAAAAGGAAAATACCAAACTGCCCTTAGGATATTTTTACAGACTCGACTGACTGACTATGGGCCTAAAGACAAAATAGTAAACTCCTATTTACAGATGACTTATCTGAAAGTGGAGCTTTCGTAGCGACTACGGCTTCCCCTCTGAACAGTCCGATGCGAGATCAGCGGTCGTCAGTTTTGCACCGAAACTGACAAAGCGTCCACCGACTTTGCACTAGGTACCCGGATTGGGCCGGCCCGATTCCACAGCTCTCTCAGTCCGGCAATCGCTCGCCACCCGTGTACTTGAGTAAATCCTGGTCAACAGCCCAATGGATCCTCTGCTGCTCCTAGCCCATGTACCCGGATTGGGCTAGCCCGACTTCGCGGCTCCTTTGCCCGACAGTCGCTTGCTGCCCGTGTACATGAGTTACATACGGCCCAGACGCAGCAGGTCTCATCTTCTTTTGTCCTCTTTGACTACCGTTGACAATGACTCATCACATCTGGAGCCATGAGGCACACGCTCTTTAGCATGGCTCCTCAATCTCCCCCTTGATGAGTGCATTGTCAACACTTCTCTTCATCAGTTCTCCAGTACCTGCGAACACATGTGGAAACACGAAAACAAAGCACAAGAAAAACAGAGAAGAAGAATATAAAGTAAAAGTTTAAACCTAATGACCAAAAGTCGAACAAAAGCAAGAAACGGTCATTATGGTTAACCAAAGGTAAAAGCTCAAAACGAGTGCAATCTCAGAATCATCAAAAAGGATATCAAAAGAGTAAGGACAAACGGGACAAAAAAACTCCCCCTGAAACAAATCCTAGAGAAAGCCAAAATTCCCCCTTAAACTCTTCTCCCAAAATTTCTCCCCCTTGTTGACAACTGGACTCATCAAGTGAGACTAAATGCACTCTAAAGAGACACAGACTCCCCCTAAAATGCAACTCCCCCTCAAAATATGCAAAGAATGAAACTAGAGTGCAAGTGGAGTGTAGAAACCATGCTTCTCAGATATGATTGACTGCAATTACAACATCTAACAGGTATAGCAAAAGACATATTGTCTAAGACACATGGCAAGATCAGTGCAACAGATGATATCTAAAGAAAGTCATTAGCACGCATTTTTCAATTTTTGCAAAGGAAAGCATCACCACATTTTCCAGTTGAAAAGCAAGGTAAAGTATGAGATGCAGAAGCTAACTGATATCTACCAAGATAAGCATTGTTCAAAATAAAGTGCTTCCGCAAACATGTTATCTTTTTAATTTTCAGGCTTTATCTTTTTCCTTTTTCATTTGTGCTAGGGGTTATTTGCATGTCAAACCTTATGCTGACCGACCAAGTCAAGCCTAGGCCAGAACTGGACCATCAGAAGCTTAAGACATTGGTCTTGGCATACAATACATTGTCCTAGTTCATACCAAAGTGCTATGGTAAGCATTCCAGAACAATGTAATGTGACAAAGCAAACCCACCTAGATCTTTTCAAATTATGCATAAAAAGGCATGGAATTTTCATTTTTCTGATTTTTCATCATTTTTATAGCACATTTTCCATGTTTAAAGCATATAGATGTCCATGGTGCATATCTGCATCTAAGTAAGGAACTAGCTACAAGGCATGTAACAGATAGCAAAAGCATTCAGCCTACACATGCTAGTTACCAGAAGCAATGGTGATCATTTTTCAATTTTAAAGCATAAAATCCATGCATATGACAGATATCAGACATATCAAGTGAACTGAACCAAAGCATGATCATCGACAAGTAATCAAAAGCATGTGCCAGCTAGAATAAGTAAAGCAGTTCAATCATATAACAGAAGCAAGCTCAAAAGTGTGATATGTGAGTATGTATGATATGAACACACACAAAAAGACTCAAGAAAAGAGTAAAGAAGAAAGGAAAAACTGACGCAAAATATCCTAAAAAGGATACACAACACCCAAATCACCTCGTAAACGCTCAAAGGTAGACTGATCTAGGGGTTTGGTGAAAATGTCAGCCAACTGATGATGGGTATCAACATGAACAAGGTCAATGACACCTTTCTCATATTGATCCCTCAGAAAATGAAAGCGCACATCAATGTGTTTCGTTTTTGAATGGAGACAAGGGTTTTCCCTACACTAATAGCACTGGTGCTGTCGCAAAACAAAGGAACTCTGGTAGGAAAGAACAACCCAAAATCTCGCAATGTGGAAATCATCCAAACTAACTATGAGCAGCAGCTAGCAGCAGCTACATACTCAGCCTCAGTGGTCGAAAGAGCAACTCTAGACTGCTTTCGAGAAGACCAAGAGACAAGTGAAGAACTAAGAAACTGGCAAGTATCGGAAGTCGACTTGCGATCCAACCGGCACCCACCAAAGTTAGCGTCCGAAAAGCCATATAAATCAAGAGATGATGATGCTGAGTAATAAAGACCGAGATCGGGCGCATTGGTGAGATACCTGAAAATGCGCTTGACAGCCTACCGATGAGACGCGCGTGGTGAAGACTAGAAGCGCGCGCAAAGTCCCACGACGAACTGTATGTCCGGTCTTGTCACCGTCAAGTACAGCAGTGAACCGATCATCCCTCGAAACTCTCTCTCATTGACCTTGATGCCGCTCTCGTCCTTGTCCAGGCCCCCAGATGTGGCCATTGGGATCATCTGAAGCTTCAGCTCTCCACCAAAGTCGAACTTCTTCAACATGTCTCGAGTGTACTTACCCTGGTGGATGAAGATGTCGTCATTGGTCTGCTTGATCTAGAGCCCTAAGAAGTTTACTTGAGCTCACCCATGAGGCTCATCTCAAACTCGCTGTGCATATGCTCATAAAACTTTGACACAAGAGCATCAGTAGTACCGCCAAAGATAATATCATCCACATAAATCTGAGCAACTAAGAAATCTGAAGCATCTCTGAGGAAAAAGAGAGTTTTATCCACAGAACCCATCACAAAGCCCTTCCCCAACAAAAAATGCTTTAACCGGTCATACCAAGCCCTGGGGGCTTGCTTCAGACCGTATAAAGCTTTCTGCAACTTAAAAACATGTCGAGGAAACTTAGGGTTCTCGAAACCGGGGGGTTTCCTAACATAAACCTCCTCCTCTATGTACCAGTTCAGAAAAGCACTCTTGACATCCGTTTGAAAAAGCTTAAAACCCTTCGAAGCGGAAAAAGCTAAGAGAATGCGACTGGACTCAAGACGAGCAACAGGGGCGAAGGTTTCTTCAAAATCAATACCCTCTTTCTAGCAAAAACCCTGGGCAACTAGTCGAGCTTTGTTGCGCACCACAACCCCATCTTCACCTTGCTTGTTTTTGAACACCCACTTGGTGCCTATGGGGTTGCATCCGGGTGGCAGCTCAACCAGTGTCCAAACCCAATTGCGGACAAAATTCTCAAGCTATTCTTGCATGGCATTAATCCAATTAGAATTAGAAAGAGCATGAGAAACGTCTCTGGGCTCAAAAGATGCAACAAAAGCAGATTCAGCAAACACAGCAAGTGAGTCAATAGAGGAATGCAAAGTCCTCGCAGACAAATCACTGATGATGAGCTCTGAGGGGTGATCGCGCTGAACTGCTCTGGATCCCTGGTGATCTGAAGTCACCTCACCGGAGTCAGCAGCAGGCACCTCTGGACTTGACTGAGGGGGCTCGATCGAAGAGGAAGAAGTGATCAGAGGTCCGCCCTCGTCCTCAGTCGAAGTCTCAAAAGGTGTGGGTTCTGCAGGCTGTGCAGAAGGCCCACCCTCATCAGCAGCTGGAGCGTCATCATCTTCCTCGAAGATGGACTCTCCGACCTCACCATCTCCAGAAAGCTCAAAAGGAGTCAAAGAAGGCAAGGACTCATCAAATGAAACTTCGCAAGTCTCGACAAGCTGCTGGGAGTCGAGGTTCCAAACACGGAAGCCTCGAGAATGCAAAACGTAGCCAAGAAAAACTCCATCCCAGTAGCGAGACTCAAACTTGTCCAAATGCCCTCCCTTCTTGAGCACAAAGCACTTGCAGCCAAACGCTCACAAGTTACTCACCTTGGGTTGTCTGCCAAACCGCAACTCATACGAAGTCTTACCTACGTAAGCTCTAAGAAAAATGCGATTGGCCAGATAGCAAGCCGTGTTCATGGCTTTACCCCAAAACGCCTAGGAGTCCTGTGCTCATCGAGCATCGTCCTGGCCATCTCTACTAGCGTGCGGTTCTTTCGTTCCACAACGCCATTCTGTGGGGAGTATAAGGAGCAGAAAACTGATGTTCCAGACCCTGATCACTACAGAAGCTGACGAACTGAGAGTTCTTGGGCTCAGAGCCGTTGTCGGAGTGAATCGCTCGCATCTGACCATTGTTCTCATTCTTCAGCTTCAAAATTAGGTCATGAACAAAAATAAACATCTCATCCTTAGACTCCAAAAAGAAAACACACGAGAATCGAGAAAAATCGTCAACAATCACAAGCGCGTACCACTTCCCACCAACTGAGCGTACCCAAGCTGGACCGACAGTGTCCATGTGTAACAGCTCGCCTGGATACGAAGTCATCACCTGAGTCACAGGTGAGTGAGAAGCGGCAACCATTTTCCCGTGACGACAGGGATGGCAAACTAGATTCTTATCCATTTTAAGCTTCGGCAATCCTCGGATGAGGTCCATTGAGCTCAATCTGACTAGTAGATCAAAACTCAAATGACCTAACCTCCTATGCCACTTCTAGAGCTCAGAGGAGGATCCAGCAATCAAACAGCGAGAAGGGCCAAAAGAACTAGAGAAGTCAATCTGAAAAACCTTACCAAATAGTAAGATCTGACAAATCAAAGACCCCCTAGAATCAATCACAGAAGAACTGCCCTTCTTAAAACAAATCTCCAAACCATCCTCAAGAAGTTGCGAAACAGAAATCAAATTGAAGTTCAAATTTCCAACCAAGGCAACATTCTTCAAAGAGAAATGTTCAGAGATGCGAATTGAGCCAATACCGTTTACCTTCCCTTGACCACTGTTCCCGAAGGTGATGTATTCCTTGGAGCTAGGGGGAGAGAGACTGGAGAACTATCTGCGATGTCCTGTCATGTGGCGAGAGCATCCTGAGTCCATGATCCAAACGTCCTCCAGTCCCCGATCCTGCACAATCAGTGGTTGTAAGGGGGAGCAAATGGTCCGGCACCAGGTTTAGCAAAAGAAATAAACCAGTGTCGAGCCATCTGCTCAAAAGACGGAAAGCAGAAGTCATCACAAGAGTTTGGACCAAAACGCGGCTCAAAGCGCGGTCCACAGTTCTGCCTAATACCTCGGCCACGACGTATAGGACCATAACCAAAATGGCCTGGAGCTCTGCCAAACCGAACACCACCAACTGGAGCACGGGCATGAAAGCCGTCTCCTCTACCAACACCTACACGACGCGGCCTGGCCTCCAGCCTCTCCCCGTGTCGAGGAACTCTCAGTCTACCACCCTGTTGGTAGAACTGCTCCTGGCCACCACGATCTCTCTCTCCTCTCTTAACCCGCTTCCTCTTGAAGCAAAACTCCGCAAGATGCCCGTCTCTCTGACAAAACTCATAGTGGTAAGTAGACTTCTTGGGATGTGGTTGAGGCTTGGGGTTCTTGGGCTTAGTGGTGTTTGGTGTAGTCTTCTTGGTGTGAGAAGGTCCAGGAAGAGAGTCAAGAGAAGTGTGGAGGTGTTTGTGCTTTGGAACCCAGATGGGCTTCTTGGGTGGAGCTTTGGGTTGTTCTTGGAACACTCCATCCTTGGGCTGACTAGCCTTGAAAGACTCAGTGGAGTCAGTCTTGGGGTATCTCTGCTCAGGAGTCATTTTACTCCACTCCACTACCGGCTAATGGCACTCTCAAAGTCAGCCTTGGTGTAGGTGTAGCCTACCCCAAACCCATCCTGCCTCTTAAACTAATGGATCATCATGCCGAGTTGTGGCTCTCTGGCACTGATCCAACTCAGGATTGAACGGAGGTAAAAGTTTTCATTCTGGGCATCAGCTAGCTCCTCTCTCAAAGAAGCTAGAACCTCCACCTGAGACAAGCAGGTCTCACACTCTCTATCAACCTGGACAGAATTCTCGGCTTTCAGCTTGATCAACTCCATTCTCAGAGACAAACAGTTCTCACAGACAGTGGGTGGAACTGACAGTGTCTCAAGCTCTAGCCTAGTCTGCCTCAGCTCAGCGCTAACTCTCTCCAACTTGCTCAAATGCTCATCACCCTTGGCTCTCAGCTCAGCTAGACTAGCTAGATGGGATGGGCAATCAGCACAGGGCACAATGACAGTGGCATGAGCATCTTTCAGCTCCAGCTGAGCACTTTCAAGCTAAGTGGCCAAAGCGTCCCTCTCATCAACCCTTTCTGTGTACCTGGACTTCAGAGTCGATAGGTCACACAGAAGCACCTCACACTTTGGGCACTCACTGCTATCACCCAAGCAAGGGGAAGAAGATAGACTCTCAATTCTACCATTGGCCATAGCAAGCTCACATTCCAATTCGTCTATCCTCTTCTTAGCCCCTCTAAGCAGTTTTTCCTGATATTTTAACTCCTGACAATTACTTTCAAGTAGATCAACAATTTCTCATTCGTAAGATGATACCTTTTCATTATCGTCGTCGTCGGAGTCATCGGAGGAGCCCTTCTCTTCCTTATCCCCAAGAGCCATTGAGCAAAAGCTCTTGCGGGATCTTCGGTGTTGATGTGAGCGGCTCTTCGGTCTGTCCCTGAAAGCCATGAAGCAAAGGCCTGCCAGATCGTCCTTGTCCTTCCACTTCCTAATGATGATCTCCTCATCGCTTGAGCTCGATGAAGAGGAAGAAGACGTGGACCGCTTGGAGTAGCTCTTCTCCATCTCGGCGAAGAAGGCCTTGTCGTGCGAATCTGGTCTTTGGCTTGCCCTTGTTGAAGGATGAGCTGTCGTGCTTGCCGGAGTCATGGAAGCCACCACCGGTGCACTTCTTGTGGCCATTGCGCTTGGGGCAGCCGGCGATGAAGTGTCCTGGGTCACCACACTCAAAGCACTTGGATTTTGTGCCGTGTCTTTTGAACATTCTCTTGTCATAAACACGACGCACCCGGTTGTTAAAAAGACACAGGTCATCATCTCCTAATGACCCAAGCTGGTCCTCAGTGACAGACATCAAGGAGAACCCAGCACAGCTCATAGAGGAGGGGTCAGCAAATGGTGTAGCAAGGGCCAGGGACTTTGATCCAGAGCCAGTGATATTTGATCTCAACTGGGTATCAACCTCAGTGGCCTTCAGCTTGCTAAACAACTTAGAAATGGTCAAGGTATCATAAGATGTGCTCTCAATGATAGAGGATACCTTGATCTCCCAGATCTTAGGGTCCAAGGTATGGAGAACCTTGAGCGCCTGCTCATGATCTGAGACCAACTGAACACCCTCAGCCTTGTTGGTCCGAAGCTTGTTTATGATCAATTGAAAACGACCAAACAACGCTTCAACAGATTCACCAGGCTTCTGTGTGAAATTCTCATATTCACGTCGGTAGGTCTGATAGAGCCGAGCCTTGACCTGAGTTGTCGCCTCATGGTGTGCCTGAAGGGTAGCCTAGATCTCTCTCGCAGTGGTGAGATGGCTCACACGCTCAAATTCAGAGGGACCTAATCCAGAAAATAAAATGTTCACCGCTTTGTTGTTGTTCAGATGCTGGGCGATAATACCAGGAGTATTACGCTCAACAACAGGCAATATGTTGAAGGTAGCGTGAACACAAATGTCCCAGATGTCCGAGCTTTGGCTCATGAGATAGGCTCGCATGCGAGTCTTCCAATAATTAAAGCCATAAGCTTCCAAGGACGGGACCTTTCCAGGAGACGTCATGATCACTACTGGGGTTTAGAACCGGTTAAGGTATGGAAAAACCCTAACCAGGCTCTGATACCTCTTGTAGGACCGAAAGTAGCGACCAGAGGGGGGGTGAATGGGCGCCTAAAAATTCTTTTGAATCAATGGCCTGCTCCCAACACACAACGCACCTCAAAAGACTGAGCAGCAAAACGTAAACAAATCACCAAAGCCTAAAAGTATCTAGCCAAGAAATGACCGGTGTCCTAGACAAAGAAACACCAATACAGTGCTAATCGGCAGAACAACAAAGCATTCAAAACGTGGGCAGATCAAAGTTCTCAGAAACATATCATCACAGCAATTAAACTGAGGGCACGTAAATAGTGATGTTGAGTTACTGTTCAAAGTAGTCTCCTGTTAGGAACTTGACGAAGCCTGCTTCGAAGTATGTGTGAAGCCTGAAGTTGTCGAGGGTTGTCGATCGAAGCCTGCACATCGAAGCCTAGGGTGTGCTGAAGTCTGCTTCGAAGTCCATTGTCGAAAGGTGTAGTGGACGTGTCGAAGGTTGGAGTCGAGGCTAGTTCGGTGAAGAGTATAGCTAACTGCAAAGCATGCTTCGGTGCGACGTGTGAGGCAACTGAAGCTTGCTTCGAAAAGCACACGTCAAAGCAGTGAAGCTTAACACAGTCAAAAATCAACTTTCAAGCTTAGTAGAGAAAAAACGAAGCCTGCAACGCAACCTTCAAAGTTAAATTAATCGAGGTATGACTACCGGAGTAGTGACCTTCGAAACACAGACTAACTTCGAATCGGAGTCCTCTTGTGCTCTCGCACAAGAAACCGAAGCCTAGAAACACACTTCGAATCACAATCTCCAAAAGCACAAATTGAGTGGGACCCACAACACGACACTTCTAAATCTTTTGAACGAAACTTAACGTGCAGACACAAGCTTCGACAGTGAATCAAAATTGGAGTCTGTTCGAAGACAGTCGTTCGAAGCCTATAGACTGCACAAATCGAAGCTAGTCGTTCGAAGTCTACAGGCTGTGCAAGGAATACAAATGCAGACTTCACATCACATGCACCTGCTACAAAACGAACCAAACACAAGCGAAGTATGTAAAATAGCGAAGGTACACACAGCCTTTCGAAGCTACACGAAATAAAAAGAGGCTACAAAACTATCATCCTGACATGCAAACCGCTAGATGCCAGGGCTAGCTAGAAATTTCCGCAAACAAACAGAGACCGGATGAGTGCTAGGCTCAGAGCTAGAACAATAGCTAGGATTAAACAAAAACTAGGTACTACTTGCTGCTATAGGAGCTAGCAAGAAGAACTAGTACTCTCAGAACACAGCACAAAAGCAACCAGAGAAAAATACGCGCACAGGGACACAAAAATTAGTAGGCCCGTAACACAATTCGGCAGATTCAATGGAAACGCTACAAAAATCGCTGTCTGTGAATCACGGAATAAACCTGAGGAGGCAAGGATTCCTAGTGAGCGCATGCAGAACGAATCGGCCGCAGGAAGGGAAGAACACCAGGAGAAAGACACCATAAAGTGACCCAATCTCTTTGATTAGAAAAGTGATTTCAGAAAGGGTGACCTAACCCTAGGGATTGGCATCCTATTTATAGGCAGCCCAATAGCCTAGAATATTCCACCAGACCCTTAGGGTTTTTTACAGACGCTGAAATAAAAGGAAAATACCAAACTGCCTTTAGGATATTTTTACAGACTCGACTGACTAACTGTGGGCCTAAGGGCAAAATAGTAAACTCCTATTTACAGATGACTTATCCGGAAGCGGAGCTTTCGTAGAGACTACGGCTTCGCCTCTGAACAGTCCGATGCGAGATCAGCGGTCGTCAGTTTTGCACCGAAACTGACAAAGCGTCCACCGACTTTGCTCTAGGTACCCGAATTGGGCCGGCCCAATTCCGCAGCTCTCTCAGCCTGGCAATCACTCGCCGCCCATGTACCTGAGTCAATCCTAGTCAACAACCTAGTGGATCCTATGCTGCTCGTAGCCCATGTACCTAGATTGGGCCAGCCCGACTTCGGGGCTCCTCTGCCCGACAGTCGCTTGCTGCCCGTGTACCTGAGTCACATGCGGCCCAGACGCAGCAGGTCTTCTCCCTCTTTTTAGTCCTCTTTGACTACAGTTGACAATGACTCATCACATTTGGAGCCATGAGGCCCACGCTCTTCAGCATGGCTCCTCACCATGCACCTACCCCAAAAAATATTTTTCATTGCTCATATTGCCAGAGGATTGGACATTTGGTTGGTTTCTGTTTTTGTCGCATGAAGGAGGAGCGGTGTTCTTGGGAAATGAGGACACGAGACATGTATTAGCCACATGTTGGTATACATGAGCTTGTCTCTCATTCTCCTTCTCACTTTCTTGAGGGTCCTCGTGCTCACATGAGAGGATTTGCCCATCGTGGGATACACCATGACTCATATGGTTCTAGACCACGTGTTAGTGGTTTTGATCCTCAACAGGTTAGGAGACCTCGTCATTTTTATGGCTCTTGCCAGTTAGGTAGACCTCACACATTCTATCATGGTTCATATCCTGTGCGTAGACAGTCTACTACTGCTTTGCCTACAGCTCAAGTCTCTCAGTGCTTGATACCATGTGAGTTTTTTACTCACCGTGGCATTGAGCACTTGATATTTTCTCATTTTGTGTAGGCAGCAGATTGAGGCTTAGAGAACAAGTGGATCATGGATTCCGGTTGTTCGCACCACATGATCAGGAAGACATCATGGTTCTTATCCTAACCTCGACCCAACGTCGTTGGTACATCACCTTCGGCAACAATTGGAGGAGCAGAGTGATAGGCACATGTATGGTTAGAATTAATGAAAAATTCATTCTCAAAGATGTCGCTTTGGTTGAGGATTTGGGATACAATTTTCTTTTTGTATCTTAGTTGCTTGATGAGAGCTTGGAAGTGCGTTTCAGATGCAATACTTCACAAGTTCTCGATTCCTCTCGCGTTTTGGTTTGTAAGATTACAAGAATACGGAGGGCCTTTGGAGCTGACTTTTCTGAGTCTTTTGGTTCTTCTCATTGCTTAATTTCTAAACCTTCTTCTGAGCTCTAGATGTGGCATAGCACACTAGGGCATTTGAGTTTCGACTTGCTCGCTCGACTGAGTGCACTAGGTCTGATCCGAGGATTTCCAAAGCTCAAGTTTGAGAAGAATCTTATTTGTGCTCATTGTTGACATGGAAAGATAGTGGTCATCTCTCATTCACCAATGAATGTGGTGATGACAGAACAACCCGAATAACTTCTCCATATCGACACTATAGGTCCTTTTTGGATTAGTTCATTAGGTGGAAAATGATATGTCCTTGTCATGATGGATGACTACTCCTGGTACTCTTGAGTATTTTTTCTGGCATGTAAGGACGAACTGTTTTCACACTTCCGGAGCTTAGATTTGAGACTATTCACCTAACTCCCTAGTGCATTGAAAGAAATTAGAAGTGATAATGGCACCAAGATCAAGAATAGTTTCTTTGTTGATTTTTGCCTTGAGAACAGCATTGAACAACAATATTTCGCTTCGTGGGTTCCTCAACAGAATGGAGTTGTTGAGAGAAAGAACCGCACTTTGGTTGAGATGGCTGGGATGATGCTCGATGAGCACAAGACTCCTAGAAGATTTTGGACCAAGGCTATAAACATTGCATGTTACATATCTAACCGTATCTTTTTGCGCTTAATTTTGAATTTGACCTCTTATCAGATGTGTTTTGGGAGAAAGCCCAAGGTTACTCACCTTCGAGTATTTGGTTGATGCTGCTTTATCCTAAAACGTGGAAATTTGGAAAAATTTGAGTCGCGATCTTCATATGGGATCTTTTTGGGTTATTCCACTCATGGTCATTCATATCGTGTGTTTAATCTTGAGACTAACACTGTCATCGAGTCATGTGATGTGACTTTTGATGCATCAACCCCATGTGTTAGTTCTTATTTTAAGCTTTCTAGTGAAAAGGATATGAATGAGATCATATTTGAAGAAGAATATCATGAATAATGTGAAGGCCTCGAGGATGATCCCCTACCTCCTGCTACAGCAACCCCTGAAGCGAACCCAACAACGACTACTTCAGCAAGAGGTCCTGAAGCATCTACTTTGACTTCCGTCATCTTAGACCACTCTCCAGCAAGAGTTGAGGGGGAGGCTGCATCTCATCGAGAAGCTCCGCAACACATTCAGAAGATTCATCATCTAGAGCAGATCATCGCTGAGATAGATGAAAGGGTAACTCGATCTCATGCTTATTTTGTTGATTCTGCATTTGTTGCCTCCTTTGAGCCTTTATATGTTAGTCATGCTTTATCTGTTTCGAGTTGGATCAATGCCATGCATGATGAGTTAGAAAACTTTAATAAAAACCAAGTCTAGGTTCTCATAGATCCACCCCCTAACGTTCATATCATTGGCACAAAATGAATTTTCAAAGACAATCAGCGGGAGGATGGGTCTGTTGTGAGAAACAAGGCTAGGCTTGTTGGTCAGGGTTATTCTCAAGTCAAGGGGGTTGATTTTTGAGAGACCTTTACTCCAATAGCTCGACTTGAGGCCATTAGGATTTTGCTTGGTTTTGCAACTTCTCACAGTTTCAAGCTTTATCAAATGGATGTTAAAAGTGCTTTTCATAATGGTTTCATAGGAGAGGATGTTTATGTTAGACAACCCCGAGGCTTTGAACATCCCAAGTACCACCATATAGTCTTTAAACTTTACAAAGCTTTGTATGGGCTCAAGCAAGCTCCTAGGGTCTGGTATGACCGACTTAGGAACTTTTTGCTTGAGCATGGGTACAAAATGGGCTCTGTTGACAAAACCCTATTTACTTTAAAGCATGACAAAGATTTCCTCCTTGTTCAGATATATGTTGATGATATTATTTTTGGTGGCTCTTCTCATACACTTGTGGCTGAGTTTGCTGATTCTATGAGCAGGGAGTTCGAGATGTCGATGATGGGTGAGCTGAGCTTGTTCCTTAGGTTGCAAATCAAGCAAAGAAAACAAGGTACTTTCATGCATCATATGAGGTATACCAAGGACCTGCGGAAGCACTTTGATATGAGCGATGCGAAGCTGCTTGCCACTCCGATAGCTACCTCAGTAGCACTTGACCCAGATGAAAATGGAGAAGAGGTGGATCAAAAGAAGTTCCTGCGCATGATCGGCTCCCTCATCTACTTGATGGCTACGAGGCCAGACATACACTTCACAGTATGTCTGTGCGCTCATTTTTAGGCTTCCCCAAGAGGCTTCACATCGTCAAGCAGTAAAACACATACTGAGATACCTCAAAAACACTCTTGAGTTTGACATTTGGTATTATGCATCATCATCTTTATGCCTTCGAGGTTTTTCCGATGTTGATTTTGTTGCTGGATGTAGAATTGATAGGAAAAGTACCTCTAGTACTTGTCGTTTTGTAGCTGTTGCACAATCTATAGATGAGGTTGAGTATGTAGCTGCTTCTCACAAATTTTGTGGATGCTTTCTACTTTGCGGGATTTTGGGTTGGATTTTAAGGGTGTTGCACTTTTTTGTGATAACAATAGTGCCATTAGCTTAGCTAACAACCCACTTCAATATTCTAGAGCCAAACACAATGATGTGCATTATCACTTTTTGTGAGACCACAATGAGAAGGGTCATATTGAATTAAGATATGTTGATACCCAGAACCAGCTTGCAGACATTTTTTCCAAGCCTCTTGATGCTTCTCACTTTGCATTTTTAGAGGAGAGCTTGGTGTCTGTTATCCTTATGGTATCCTTTGAGGGGAAGTTGTGTGTCATTGCATAAGCTTCTGTCATATGATTAACTGATTTTACATGTACTTGCCTATATATGGCTTTGAATTATTTTCTTTAATCTTGATGATTTTGCTCTGTTGATTATGTCTGATACATGTAATGAGCATGACTTTTATTTCTGAAATTAAAACATGATCACTGCTTAGTCTTATAGCTAGCATGAGTAGGCTGAATGCTTTTACCATCCTTTACATGCCTGGTAGCTAAGTCCTTTATGCTTGGAAGCAAATATGCAACTTGACCATTTTAATGCTTTTCATGGAAATCTTATACTAAAGGGGAGGATCTTTTATCAAGGGGGAGAATTTTAAATATCAAGCGATATGTTTTTGCTTTTTTCTTAGTTTTTTTATGGTCACTTGTGTGCTGAAATTTCAACATTCATCTTTGTATCTTTTGAGAGTTGTCAGGACTTGTGATTGCCTCTTTTGGTTCACTGACGGGATCAATTTGTGCTTTGCATGGATTTTCGTGTTTTGCTTATCTTATGTTGTGCAAGGTAGAGATGCGAGTCAACTGTCAACGGCGGGTGATCGGGGTCAAGCGGGGAGTTTGATGCAAGACGATCAAGGGTGTCAGGTGAAGTTGAGGAAGATATTAGGCGTACACATGGAGATAGTGCAAGACATGGATAGACGGATCATCGGGATAGTGTGTTGACCAAGTAAGCGAAAGGGAGGCCAGTGCAAGTGACATGGTGGCTCTAGGGATCAAGAGAGGGAGAGACTTGCTGGCGGTCGAGTTCGCGGATTGGTCACACGTCTCAGCGATTTAGAGAGCTTTGTCGGTTTCAGCTCAAAACCATCGGATCGAGATCCAAGCATCCTGAAGAGAAGTCGTAGTCACTACGAAAGCTTCTAATCGGGACAAACTACCTTTAGATAGGATTTTACATTTTAAACCATTTGGGTCTTCGAGTCTGTAAAACAACGACCTTGGGGTATTATTTGTGTCTTTTCCTATTTATGAATTGCCTATAAAAGGGCCCCTAGACCCTAGGGTTTCTACCAACTCATCCATTTAAAACTCTGGGCTCACTTTACCAATTCCTGGATTTTGTTCTCCTCGTTCTTGATTTTTCATCACCAGAAATCATCCTGCACAATTGTTTTTCCTGTGCCATCATTGTGTTCTCCATAGAAGCCCAACGCCATCTTGGGTTTTCTCTAAATTGTCCCATACTCAACGCATCGTGGCTTTATTGTGCTCCTCCCTCCAGTTTTCCTAGAAAACAATCACCGGAGTACAGTGCTTCGGTTCGTCGATAGCAGCGCTGCTTGGCGAGGGTGTAGGTTCCTCCTATTTTACCTGAACCAAGTCCGGTCTTTTATTTCTCTCAAGAACGGGTGTGGTCTTTTCTTATGGATTCTGAAGCAGAGCGTATGTTCTTAGCAGCGGAGGTGCTGGATTGGCACGGTGCATCGGCATGAGAAGAGGCGCGAGACCGGCTCCAGGCAGTCGTGTGCGGCACATGGCGCTGTCTGGGGGTCTCGGCATAAGGGAGGCAGCGCACCAGCGTGGGGGCGGCTTACGAGCGTTGCCAAGGCACGGGACAACGTGGCGGCGCGAGACCGTATGCAGATAGGTGAGAAGAGCACGTAGCGCTGGTTCTTCCCTAGCAGTGCACCTTGACCTGTTCCCTTGATCCAGACCAACGGAGGCAGGCGCAGCTGGCGATGCACACAAGGTGTTCGGTGTTTTGACTGCACAACACAAGATCAAGAATAATAATCACTTCATCATGTTGCATGCAGTTGAATTTATTTTTTCTGTTGATTATTCTGTGATGGATTAAATTACTACAAGCATTTCATTGGTATATCCTTGTGATTTTAGTGCACATCAAGAGTATGTTAAATCATCTACGAGCACATTTATTTTCGACATTTTATTAATCTGCCTTGTGTAAGTTGTATTGTTGTCTTTTCAATCAGGACATCAGTGTGTTTTTGAAGGCTAGATTATTTTTAGTGCTTGTGATCTCTCTGACTGTCTCATCATATCATATCTAATAGGAGAGTGATAGCACTAGCCTTGTTTGGAATTTTGCTGTGAAAATTTATTTTCTTCTGCTTGTTCATTTAGACGAGCGTTGGGTGTTTTAAAGAAGGCCATCAATTCAAAAGAATTTGTTGAGGCGCCTATTCACCCCCTCTAGTTGCCTGTTTCAGTCCTACAAAAGGAATGATTGATTTTCTATCTCAAGAGGAGATTGTTGGACGCCGAAACCCGATTCCCTACAATGGAAAAGCTCTATTTATGTTTATATTTCTTGTGCACCAAGTTGAGGAATTATTTACTATCAGTAGAGTGCACCGTAGTATGCAATGCCGATGTCATCAAGTACATGTTATCGGCCCCGGTGTTAAAAGGGCGTATCGGAAAATAGGTGCTTGCCCTTAATGAGTTTGACCTACGGTATGAATCGACCAAGGCAAAAAAAGGACAAGTGATAGCCGATTTCATTGTCTAGCATAGAGCAGTAACTTATGCCGAGCCGGCACCATGGACTCTATTCTTCGATGGATCAGTGTGTCGGCACAGATGCAGTATAGGACTGGTAATCATTTCTCCTCGGGGGCATCATTTGAGTTCACGTACACCATCAAACCATTCTCCATGAATAATCAAGCCGAATATGAAGTAGTATTAAAAGGGTTGCAACTATTGGAGGAAGTCGGCGTCGATACAATAGAAATCTTCGGAGATTCCTTGTTGATGATGAGACAACTATCAAGCGAATATGAGTGTAAAGATGATGTGCTAAATGGTAACCACGACCAATGTCAAGAGATAATGATAGGTTTCAGAAGCATAACCCTTACACATGTCCCGAGGGAGCAGAACACAGAAGCAAATAATTTGGCCAAGATGGCATTAGTGTACAAGCTGATGGCCAGGAAGATCAAGGTTGAGATTACAGAACTATAAGCCGATGATTGGAGGTATGTCATTATTTCTTATTTAAAGAATCCTTCAATATTGGCACAAAGAAAGCTCAGGTACCAAGGTACAAAGTATGTGTTTCTCCAAGAGGATTTATATTAACGGACGATGGATGGAGTCCTACTCAAGTGTATACATTCTTAAGAAGCCAAAGTGGTGATCTGCGAGGTACATAATGGCATATGTAAAACACACCAGTCTGCCCAGAAAATGAAGTGGCTGCTCTTGAGAGCAGGTTACTTTTGGTCGACCATGGTGGAAGACTTCATAAAGTATTATAGGGGGTGTCAAGATTGCTAGAAGTTTGGAGCCATTCAAAGGGCACCCGCATTAGCGATGAACCCTGTAGTTAAGGATTGGCCTTTTAGAGGATGGGGCATTGACATAATCGGTCAGATCTACCCGGCGTCAAGTAAAGCACATAAGTTCCTATTGGTAGCCACTGATTACTTCACAAAATGGGTAGAGGCTATTCTACTCAAGAAGGTAACCTCCGCCGATGCTATTGAGTTCACCAAGGAACACATAGTGTACTGGTTCGGGATTCCACAGATCAATGGGAAATTTTCGTATTTGAAGAGATCTAGTAGTTTGCAATGATTAAAGGAATCATGCTCTTAAATTCATCGCCATATTAAGTGCAAGACAACGGGCAAGCTGAACATCCAACAAGAGTTTGATAGGATTGATCAAGCAAAAGTTTAGTGAGCAGCCGAAGCATTGGAATCGGTCTTTATTAGAGGCACTTTGGGCTTATCGGATGGCGCGTCATGGCTCTACTCAAGTGCCACCATATCAGCTATTCTACGACCATGAAGCGGTACTACCTTGGGAAAATAATATCGGTTCATGAAGGATAGCTCTACTGGACCAACTCACAACCCATGATTATTATAACTTAATGACAGATGGCCTAGACGACTTAGTGCATATTTGATTGAGAGTCCTTGAGAGGATCGAGGAAAACAAAGAAAGAGTTGCCAGGTACTATAATAAGAAAGTGGTGCCCAAGTCATTTGAAAAATGAGATCTCATATGGAAACATATCCTACCGATCGGATCCAAAGATAATTGGTTCGGTAAGTGGTCACCTAATTAGGAAGGACCCTTCCGGGTGCATCGAGTCTTTCTCGGTGGTGCCTACTTGCTTGAAGGTTTAGATGGGAAAGTATTCAGAAAAGCACTGAATGGAAAATATCTAAAGAAGTATTTTCCCAAGCGTTTGGATAAATGCATAAAGATGTACATGAAATGCAAAAATAGTCGATACCGAGGGAATCACCTTTAGATGGTTGATGGTAAAACATCGTCCTTAGCAATACACTACAAAAATATATATTATAGTTCAAAGATTACACAGTATTCCTCAGTGCGATACAAAGTAATTCAAAGAAGGGAGCGACGGATCAACATGATCGCTCGCAGTCGAATGGCGTCAATAGATATTCATGGACCCTCGAGCTAAATGCTCCATTTAACTCGACACTCGGGACCTACACTATGTGGGTGCACCTATGTGGTGCACCTCAAATGAGAGATGGAGATCAAAATATTTTTCAAAGACACCGAGGTTTGACAAATATATTGAAGATCCAAATCATAGGAGAGCTCCTCCCAGTTTATTTTATCAAAGATTTATTCAACCAAGCTAAGAAGAGGTCCAGGACTGTTGTCGAGGATATGAACCCCGAGTACCCTGAAGTTGGTCTTATCAAACCAGACCAAGGGTAGGCCAAGACAAACATTGACCGTTTGGTATGACCCATAAACAAGAGTTTGATTCTGATAAGGGAAGTTGAATCCTTATCTACCCTACAATGAGAGGATTTGCCCATCGTGGGATACACCATGACTCATATGGTGCTAGACCACGTGTTAGTGGTTTTGGTCCTCGATAGGTTAGGATACCTCGTCATTTTTATGGCTCTCTCCATTTAGGTCGACCTCACACTTTCTATCATGGTTCATATCCTGTGCGTAGATAGTCTAGTACTACTTTTCCTGCAGCTCGAGTCTTTTAGTGTTGGTACCATGTGAGTTTTTTACTCACCCTAGCATTGAGCACTAGAGATTTTCTCAATTTGTGCAGGCATCGGACGGAGGCTTGGAGAACAAGTGGATCATGGATTCTGGTTGTTCGCGCCACATGATCAGGAAGACATCATGGTTCTCCAGCCTCACCTCGACCCAACGACGTGAGTACATCACCTTCAGCAACAATTGGAGGAGCAGAGTGATAGGCACAGATATGGTTATAATTAATGAAAATTTCATTCTCAAAGATGTCGCTTTGGTTGAGTATTTGGGGTACAATTTGCTTTCTGTATCTCAGTTGCTTGATGAGAGCTTGGAAGTGCATTTCAGACGCAATACTTCACAAGTTCTCGATTCTTCTATCATTTTGGTTTGTAAGATTTCAAGAATAGGGAGGGTCTTTAGAGCTGACTTTTTTGAGTCTTTTAGTTCTTATCATTGCTTAATTACTAAACCTTCTTCTGAGCTCTGGATGTGGCATAGGAGACTAGGACATATGGGTTTTAACTTGCTCGCTCGACAAAGTGCACTAGGTCTGATCCGAGGATTGTCAAAGCTTATGTTTGAGAAGAATCTTGTTTGTGCTCATTGTTGACATGGAATGATAGTGGTCATCTCTCATTCACCAATGAATGTGGTGATGACAGAACAACCCGAATAACTTCTCCATATGGACACTGTAGGTCCTTTTTGGGTTAGTTCATTAGGTGGCAAATGATATGTCCTTGTCATGATGGATGACTACTCCCAGTATTCTTGAGTATTTTTTCTTGCATGTAAGGACGAAGTGTTTTCACACTTTCAGAGCTTAGATTTGAGATTATTCACTAAACTCCCTAGTACATTCAAAGCAACCAGAGTGATAATGGCACCGAGTTCAAGAATAGTTTATTTGTTGATTTTTTCCTTGAGCACAACATTGAACAACAATATTTCGCTCCGCGGGTTCCTCAACAAAATGGAGTTGTTGAGAGAAAGAACCGCACTTTGGTTGAGATGGCTGGGATGATGCTCGATGAGCACATGACTACTAAAAGATTTTGGACCAAGGCTATAAACATTGCATGTTAGATCTCTAACCGTATCTTTTTGCGCTTAATTTTGAATTTGACCTCTTATAAGATGCGTTTTGGGAGAAAGCCCAATGTTACTCACCTTCGAGTATTTGGCTAACGGTGCTTTATCCTAAAACATGGAAATTTGGAAAAATTTGAGTCGCGATCTTCATATGGGATCTTTTTGGGTTATTCCACTCATGGTCATTCATATCATGTGTTTAATCTTGAGACTAACACTGTCATCGAGTCATGTGATGTGACTTTTGATGAATCAACCCCATGTGTTAGTTATTATTTTAAGCTTGCTAGTGAAAAGGATATGAATGAGATCATATTTGAAGAAGAAGATCCTGAAGAATGTGAAGGCCTCGAGGATGATCCCGTACCTCCTGCTACAGCAACCCCTGAAGCGGACCCAACAACGACTACTTCAGCAAAAGGTCTTGAAGCATCTGCTTTGACTTCCGTCATCTTAGACCACTCTCCAGGAAGAGTCGAGAGGGAGGTTGCATCTCATCGAGAAGCTCTACAACACATTCAGAAGATGCATCATCTAGAGCAGATCATCGGTGAGCTAGATGAAAGGGTAACTCGATCTCATGCTTATTTTGTTGATTCTGCATTTGTTGCCTCCTTTGAGCCTTTAGATGTTAGTCATGCTTTATCTGTTTAGAGTTGGATCAATGCCATGCATGAGGAGTTAGAAAACTTTAATAAAAACCAAGTCTAGGTTCTCATAGATCCACCCCCTAACGTTCATATCATTGTCACAAAATGGATTTTAAAAAACAAACAGTGGGAGGATGTGTCTGTTGTGAGAAACAAGGCTAGGCTTGCTGCTCATGGTTATTCTCAAGTCAAGGGTGTTGATTTTTTAGCGACCTTTACTCCAATAGCTCGACTTGAGGCCATTAGGATTTTGCTTGGTTTTGCAACTTTTCGCGGTTTCAAGCTTTATCAAATGGATGTTAAAAGTGCTTTTCATAATGGTTTCATAGGAGAGGATGTTTATGTTAGACAACCCCCAGTCTTTGAACATCCCAGGTACCCCCATAGAGTTTTTAAACATTACAAAGCTTTGTATGGGCTCAAGCAAGCTCCTAGGGTCTGGTATGACCGACTTAGGAAATTTTTGCTTGAGCATTGGTACAAAATGGGATCTATTGAAAAAACCATATTTAGTTTGAAGCATGGCAAAGATTTCCTCCTTGTTCAGATATATGTTGATGATATTATATTTGGTGGCTCTTCTCATACACTTGTGGCTGAGTTTGCTGATTCTATGAGCAGGGAGTTCAAGATGTCAATGATGGGTCAGCTGAGCTTGTTCCTTGGGTTGCAAATCAAGCAAAGAAAATAAGGTACTTTCATGCATCATATGAAATATACCAAGGACCTGCTGAAGCGCTTTGATATGAGCGATACGAAGCTGCTTGCCACTCCAATGGCTACCTCAGTAGCGCTTGACCCGGATGAAAATGGAGAAGAGGTGGATCAGAATGAGTTTCTGCGTATGATCGGCTCCCTCATCTACTTGATGGCTATGAGGCCAGACATACACTTCACAGTATGTCTGTGCGCTCATTTTTAGGCTTCCCCAAGAGGCTTCACATCGTCAAACGGTAAAACACACATTGAGGTACCTCAAACACACTCTTGAGTTTGGCATTTGGTATTAGGCATCATCATCTTTATGCCTTCAAGGTTTTTCCGATGCTGATTTTGCTGGATGTAGAATTGATAGGAAAAGTACCTCTGGTACTTGTCGTTTTGTAGCTGTTGCATAGCCTAAAGCTGAGTTTGTGTATGTAGCTGCTGCTAGCTGTTGCTCACAAATTTTATGGATGCTTTCTACTTCGCGGGATTTTGGGTTGGATTTTAAGGGTGTTACACTTTTCTGTGATAACACTAGTGCCATTAGCTTAGCTAACAACCCACTTCAATATTCTAGAGCCAAACACAATGATGTGCATTATCACTTTTTGAGAGACCACGATGAGAAGGGTCATATTGAATTAAGATGTGTTGATACCCAAAACTAGCTTGCAGACATTTTTTCCAAGCCTCTTGATGCTTCTCACTTTGCATTTTAGAGGAGAGCTTGGTGTCTGTCATCCTTATGATATCTTGTGAGGGGAAGTTGTGTGTCATTACATAAGCTTCTGTCATATGATTAACTGATTTTACATGTACTTGCCTATATATGACTTTGAATTATTTTATGTTTGGGTTTGCACTCATCAAGGGGGAGATTGAGAAAACAAGTGGGGTTTGCACTGTGGTTTTATCTTTGTGATGAGTGATTGACAAGTTTACCTGATTTATGGTTGGCACTTGTGATTGCATGTTTGGGTTCACTAATGGGATCATCGCGTGCTTTGCGTGGAGATTCGTGTTTTGCTTATCTTATGTTGTGCAAGGTTGAGATACGAGTCAACTATCAATGACAGGTGATTGGGGTCAAGCGGGGAGCATGATGCAAGATGATCAAGGGTAACGGGTGAAGTTGAGGAAGATCTCAGGCGTACACATGGAGATAGAGCAAGACATGGACAGACGGATGATCGGGACAGTGTGTTGACTAAGTCAGCGAAAGGGATGCTAGTGCAAGTGACAAGGTGGCTCGAGGGATCAAGAGCGAGAGAGACTTGTTGGCGGTAGAGTTTGCAGATTGGTGGCATGTGTCGGTGATCCGGAGGGCTTTGTCTGTTTCGGGTCAAAACCGTCGGATCGAGATCCAAGCATCCTGAGGAAAAGCCGTAGTCACTACGAAAGCTTCTAATTGGGACAAACTACCTTTAGATAGGATTTTATAGTTTTAGCCCTGTGGGCCTTCGAGTCTATAAAAAACCTTGGGGTATTTGTGTCTTTTCCTCTTTTTGAATTGCCTATAAAAGCCCCCCTAGAGCCTAAGGTTTCTACCAACTCATCCATTTGATAATTTGAGCTCACTTTACCAATTTCTGCATTTTGTTCTCCTCTTGATTTTTCATCACCAGAAATCATCCTGCACCATTGTTTTTCTTGTGCCATCGTTGTGTTCTCCGCAGAAGCCCATCGCCATCTCTGGTTTTCTCCTGATTGTGCCATACTCAAGTCATCGTGGCCTTATTGTGCTCCTCCCTCTAGTTTTCCTAGAAAACCATCACTGGAGTACAGTGCTTCAGTTCGTCGGTAGAAGCACTGCTTGGTGAGGGTGTAGGTGCCTCCTATTTTCATTGAACCAAGTCCGTTCTCAGCGCTGCTTGGCGAGGGTGTAGGTGCCTCCTGTTTTCCCTGAACCAAGTCCGTTCTTTTATTTCTCTCAAGAACCGGTGTGGTCTTTTCTTCAGGATACTGAAGTGGATCATCTATTCTTGGCGGCAGAGGTGATGGATTGGCGTGGTACTTCGGCATGAGAAGAGACACGAGACCGGCTCCAGGCGGTCATGTACGGCGTGTGGCACTGGCTGGGGGTCTCGGCACAAGGGAAGCAGTGCACCAGCGCGGGGGCGGCTCACGAGCGTTGCTAAGGCGCAGGACCACGTGGCGGCGGGAGTCCGTATTCGGATAGGGAAGAAGAGCGTGTAGCACTTGTTTTTCCCTAACAGTGCACCTTGACCTGTTCCCTTGATCCACACCGACGGAGGCAGGTGCAGCTGGCGATGCACACAAGGTGTTCGGTGTTTTGAGTGCACAACACAACATCAAGAATAGTAATCACTTCATCATTTTGCATGCATTTATTTTTTGTGTTGATTATTCTGTGATGGATTAAATTACTCCAAGCATTTTATTAATATATCCTTGTGCTTTTAGTGCACATCAAGAGTTTGTTAAATCATCTATGAGCACATTTATTTTCGACATTTAATTAAATTTTTGTGCACTGCGGATGTTTAGTTTGTGCTTTATGAAATGCTTGTGATTATTGGATGTTTCTTTAGCACTCGATGATTTGTCTTTCCAAGTCCATGAACTTTATTAATCTGCCTTGTGTAAGTTGTATTGTTGTCTTTTCAATTAGGACATCATTGTGTTTTTGAAGGCTAGATTATTTTTAGTGCTTGTGATCTCTTTGACTGTCGCATCATATCATATCTAACAAGAGAGTGATAGGACTAGCCTTGTTTGGAATTTTGCTGTGAAAGTTTATTTTCTTCTGCTTGTTCATTTAGAGGAGCGTTGAGTGTTTTAGAGAAGGCCATCAATCCGAAAGAATTTGTTGAGGCGCCTATTCACCCCCCTCTAGTTGCCTGTGTCAGTCCTACAAAAGGAATGAATGATTTTCTATCTCAATAGGAGATTTATTATGCACTAAGTTGAGGAATTATTTACTATCAGTAGAGTGCACCATATTAAGCAAGGCCAATGTCATTAAGTACATGTTATCAGCCTCGATGTTAAAAGGGTGTATTGGAAAATAGGTGCTTTCCCTTAATGAATTTGACCTACGGAATGAATTGATCTGTGCAATAAAAGGACAAGCGATAGCCTATTTCATAGTCTAGCACAAAGCAGTAACTTATGCCGAGCCCGCACCATGGACTCTTTTCTTCGATGGATCTGTGTGTTGGCACAGATGCAGTATAGGACTAGTAATCATTTCTCCTCGGGGTCATCATTTGAGTTCGCGTACACCACCAAACCATTCTCCATGAATAATAAAGCCGAATATGAAGTAGTATTAAAAGGGTTGCAACTGTTGGAGGAAGTCGGCGTCGATACGATAGAAATTTTGGGAGATTCCCTGTTGATGATGAGACAACTATCAAGTGAATATGAGTGTAAAGATGATGTGCTAAATGGTTACTATGACCAATGTCTAGAGATAATGATAGGTTTCAGAAGCATAACCCTTACACATGTCTCGAGGGAGCAAAACACAGAAGCGAATGATTTGGCCAAGATGGCATCATGGTACAAGCTGATGGCTAGGAAGATCAAGGTAGAGATCACAGAACTAGAAGCCGATGATTTGAGGTATGTCATTATTACTTATTTAATGAATCCTTCAATATTGACACCAAGAAAGCTCAGGTACCAAGGTACAAAGTATGTGTTTCTCCATGAGAATTTGTTCTCCTCGTTCTTGATTTTTCATCACCAGAAATCATCCCGCACCATTATTTTTCCTATGCCATCATTGTGTTCTCCACAGAAGCCCAGCGCCATCTCACGTTTTCTCTAGATTCTCCAGTACTCAAGTCATTGTGGCCTTATTGTGCTCGTCCCTCTAGTTTTCCTAGAAAACCATCACCGGAGTAGAGTGCTTCAGTTCGTCGTGTTGGCGCCTAGATTTAATAAAAACCCAGACTGTATTGAAATTCCATAGAAAATCAATAATCACAAGATGTTCATCACACTATGATGCACATACGTCAAACATTCGTGGCTCGTAGACCACATTATTACACAAGTGTTAAAATAAAAGAAATTATGAAAATAATAAACTCGATGAACATCTTCTCCAGGATCGCTTCCTTAACTAGGTCACTACTCTAGACCGTCCTCATCGCAGTACGCCTCTGAAGTGGTTTTTTCAATGGGTGAGTACAAACATACTAGACAAGCCTCCGAAAAATGCAATAATAATGCAAGGTAATAACAAAGGGAGGTAATGGCTTAAAATGTGAAAAAGTACAATTTTGTCTTGCATCCGTTAATGTGAGTCGGGTTTTTTCATACAAAATATTTAAATCATGGATGATGCAACACCTTCTAACTCGAGGAGTACAGTCAGCCCTCCTCACTTGACAATCCTTACATGCCCAATCAATCATGCAACACTTCTCAAACATAGACTAACTATTGGATGTCACTCCACTCACCCCTGACCGTGGGCTTGACTTTTCGAAAATATTTAACTCTGATCAGAGGTGTACCACTGTACTCACAAAGCACTCATTCCCACACAACGCAGTGTTTCAAATGACCCAAGTCACAAGAACTTATGCCGAAACCGTTAGCATGAACCGCTCCAACTCAACAACACACACTATAGGTTTCGCCGGCATGGCAGCACACTGGACCAACATTGCGCCCCCTTTTGTGCCACATGGCCTAAGCCACCAGCAGGTGCTGCTAGCCCCTCTCCAAATAGTGCCTCTGGTTGGAACGACCCATACATCTAGTTAAGACTTACCAACTAGACTTGTTGTTGGTACGGAAGTGCTTTGCGATGAATCCCACAACCGGTCCTTATAGTGCCCCGGGTGCGACTAACCAATGCCCTCGCTTGCACCCAGAACCCATCATGCTAACTTATCAAACCAATTCCAAGACAAAGAGAATACCAGGGGTGAGAGACATAGGGGATCATATATCAGAATCCAAGTACCTACGACTCGTTTTTAAGCTTATAGCAGTTGTATCGATACATTGGACACTTCTAATATTAATAAGTATACTGGTGACAAGGAATTCAGGCTCGATAGCATGGCTTGGGTTTGCACATCAAGGTCGGGGATTCGATAATTTTAATGTAGGATTATCCATTTGACTAATGCAAATATAACCTATGAGTTTTAGCGATATTTCATTGAAAGCCGGGCTCAATATGCTCAAAATGGGGTTGGTGACATGCCTTGATCAATAAAGGTGGCAGGGGAAACTTCGGGGAAGTACTCCTGCTCCTCTACGACGTCGTAATCTTCTCTGTACGTAAAATGAGAAATATCATTCAATTAAAATTTTATAAAATCACAATACAAGCATATATATTTTATTGGTCTAAGTTGAAGAGAATAAAGATATAAAGCTTTTGAAATTAAAATGGTCATTTTTAGAGTTAATATAATAAAGTTATGAATTTTTGAAGTTAATAAATGAATTCTTCAAGTTTTATTTTAATCCTAATTAAATAATATAAAAATGTCCAGAATAAACATATAAATTTTATTGCATAAACATGAAGAGAATAAAAAGATAAATTTTCTGAAATTTGAAGGATCAAATTTGGAGTTAATTTGAGCAAGTTATGAATTTTTGAAGTTTAAATCATTTTTCTAGAATTTATTTAAATCCTAAACCAGACTTCGGTCCACGGTAAACCGAGTCCACCGTGAACCCGCGCACTGTGCTATGGATCGGATGGATCTGAGCCGTTGGATCGAAATCCGGTGGTCACAGTACGTGCGGGTGTTTTAAGTAGAAATCGACGGCTGTGATTAAAACATTGCTGTTGATAGCAAAAAATGGCAGTGATGGCTAGATTATCAAAATATCAATTTTTGGTGATTTGGGCCGAAAGTACACATGTTCAGGGTCTGTCCGAAGCCCTACAGGGCCAAAGTCCATTGAGCTATGGGCTCCTAAAGCCTCTAGCAAGCCCATGGGCTTCGGCCAGGAAGCCTTCGGAGGCCCACGCCGCCGAAGCTTCGGCCCAAGGAGCAATCCTCGACGGGCCTGGCCGAAGCCCATGCTACCAAAGCTTCGGCCCGAAGAGCAGGCCTCGACGGGCCTGGCCGAAGCCCACCTCGGCAGAGATATAGTTGTACGCGTTTCTAACTCAATCTCTATCTCTATCTGGCCGGATTAATAGCAGATTAGATTAGGAGTTAACCCCCTATAAATAGAGAGGCATGGACGACACGGAGAGCCCCCCCAACTCAAACCAAACCAAAGCCCATGCTTTGATCGTATTTACTTTACCTTTATTTTCATGTACCTCTTCGTCGGTTTGCTTGGAAGCCCTCCGTCCGCCACTATGGAACAGTGGTAATCCTTGTTACTTCGCCTGTGAAGTATCCGTTAATCTACGTAATAGATTGTTATCACCTTATTACATCGCCTGTGAAGTATCCGCTAATCTGCGTAATAGATTGCTACCTTCGCTACTAGTGCAACACTTGGCAAAATTCGGTCCTCAGGCCGAATTGGTACTTCGCATCATCTCTGTTGCAGGTTCGCACGTTTGGAGCCACTTCACCGGAGGTGTCCAGAGCTGAGAGATCAGTTCCGGAGGTCCCTAGGAAACCCTTCGACGAGACCACAGGCTTCGGCAATAGGCTTCGCCAGCAGACTTCGTCGCCTCAGGCTTCGCCACGACCATACTCCGCACCAGAAGAAGTTGCACTCGCACGTGGCCCTCGCGTCACTATTCTGTAGTTTGCTATATCGGAGATCTCACGCCGAACCCCACTGTTTGGAGGTGATCACTGCGTCTAGATCCGTTCGGAGCCCATCTTCGATCGGATCAGTCCGAACGCCGAAGCACCCTTTGGCATAATACTTCGCAATAGACGCCGAAGGTACCCTTCGGTGACCCCTTCGCACCAGACTTCGAACCAGACGGGCTCCAACTGGTTTGCTGATTTTATTCTGTTTAATCTATATTTTTCGGCTAATTGAATTATTTTGTGTAATCTAGTTTCCTGGCGACTCCACCCCCCTTATCACGACTAAGAGTAGTCGGAACGCGACGTCGGTGCCACGTCACGCTTAGGCCTGTCCCTAAGTATCCATGCACTTTTGAATCGTCCAACTGACCCAAGTGCGGGGGCACGATTCCGTGTCAACATGATGAGTACGTCTACATCGGCCACCGGTACATCTACATCGACTACTACGTCTACACCGCCGATGGACACAATAGAAGGCGCGAATATCGACAACCACAACATATTGTCACCTACACTTGAAGATATCCCCGCAGCAGACCGAGCAAAGATCGAGGAAAAGTTAAAAGTGCTCCAAGACATGATGCTTGGGGGCTACGTCAAGACACGCGCAGGCTTCATCAAGTGCGACATCATCACCCCCGACCTCGCTCAGGTCCAGGTAACACCTGCCTCTTTTATCTTCTATAGAAATAGCAAAAAATAGCCGCATCAGTAGATCAAGCCGTTAGCGCTTCGCTAGCCAACCGTTTAGATTCGGCAGTAAGCTCCCAAGTAGAGGCAACTCTTAGAAGGTTTGGCTTCACTGAGGCCGTACCCCCGGTTCCTATAGCTAGTGCACCTTCGGCAAACCATTTGTATGGTAGGACTAATGACAGCACTGGCGCAATCATGTCTCCTGGCTCACCACTTATGGCCGAGACCAATCATTATACCTACGGTTAAACTAATACTACATACCACAAAACACCTGCGCCAATACACGCGCTACCTGCACCACACGCGCAGGTGCCCGGACACGAGCACGTTGTACAAATACCACGTGTCGCGCCTCCACATGAGAGGTGCGCACAAGCAACATAGCAAGATGATATAGAGGAGCGGGTCCGCACACTATTTAGGGATTGTGCTTGCTTCGTGCCCAAGGGACGGGTTAGGGTTTACCGTAAACCATACCCCGACCACCTCGATACAGTACCCTACCCCCGTGGCTATAGAATCCCTGAATTCACTAAATACGATGGCGATGGTAGCAAGACTACATTAGAGCACGTTAGTCAATTTTTACCACAATGTGGAGAGGTTAGTGGGATAGATGCCATAAAGGATAGACTATTTTCTCTCTCGCTATCCGACACTGCTTTCACTTGGTTTTCGGCGCTCCCGCCGAACTCCATCCACACGTGGGACGATTTAGAGCGGAAATTCCATGATTATTTGTACACTGGTGAGACAGAACTTAGGCTTTTGCACATGACATCGGTTATGTAGAAATCTAGTGAGAGCGCCTCTGAGTACATCAAGCATTTCAGGGATACTAGAAACCGATGTTTTAGCCTTAATATTTCAGAAAGGGACTTGGTGGAACTAGCTTTTAACGGGTTGCGTTCCGAACTTAAAAAAAGGTTAGATAACCAAAACTTTTTAGAAGTTAGCCAAGTTTTACAACAAGCTCAGGTCCAGGAAGGCCGAACCAAAGACAAGAAATTTATTAAGACGTTTAGCAAGCCTAGGGCCGAAATCCACATCATGGAACACTCTGATGAAGAGGAGTCAGAGGAGGAGGATTTGGCCGACATGTACGCGGCCGAATGGGTCTGGAACACTAAGAATAAACCCGTCACCTGCTCCGAGTTACGACCATCCCCAACAAAGAATCGACTCAATGAGGTCAAGTACTCATTTGATATAACTAAGTGTGATAAAATATTTGACTTTATTTTAAAAAGCCAGCTTCTCAGGTTACCTAAAGGTCAAGTCATTCCACCTGCCGACGAGTTAAAGAAGCATCCATACTATAAGTGGCACGATACACATTCTCATAATACTAATGATTGCAATGTTTTTCGACGGCAGATACAATCGGCCATAGAAGAAGGACGATTAAAGATAGGCCATTATCCAAAGATGAATCTGGATAATGATCCTTTTCTAGTCAACGCCGTTGACCTCAGCGAAAAGAAGGTGTTGATTTGGCTAGAATAGGCCGAGTCTGTTAAAGGCTCGCGAGAGGCCAAAGGTGACATATGATATGCTGTTGAACAAGCATCAGAGAAGGGCCAAGGAAGCAGGTCTGCGCGCTAAGCTAAAACAGCCGAAGGGGCCAAGACCCTTGAAGAGTGGTTGCGGACTGAAGCAGGTGAACCCTTCGAACGAAGGCTTCGGGCCACGATGGCCTGACGCTCCGCATGGTGGTTCCAAGCCACAATGGCCGAACCCCCCATACGACAACTTCGAACCCCAGTGGTCGGGTCCCCCATGCACCAACTTCGGCACCCAATGGCCGAACCCCGCACCGTGGTGGACATCCCCGATGGGAGGCTTCGGCCCACACTAGCTGAACGATCCTCCGGCCTGGCAGGACCCTTCGCTGGTGTGGTGCGAGATACCTTCGACTTGGGCGAACCCCCATCCGGGTAATGGGTTCGACTCATAGTGGGCAAGGCCACTAGAGCGGATGATGCCTCCGTCGTACGACTGGGCGGGAACCCCGTGGGCTCCGTACGTATCTGGGTTGGAGTACCCTCCGCAACCTAACACTATGCCTTATTTCCCTTCAGAGCATTATGGATGGCAGGGGCAAACAGACGCAGTGGAGGGGGCATCGTCCATAGACTGTCCGTGGTGCCTCCGAATCGGACCATATAGAGTGAAGCCGAGGTGTGCGAGCATTCGGAGGCCGAAGTCAGGGAGTCTGAAGCCATAACCATCAGGTTTGGGTCTCAGGAAGTCCAAATCCCGAAGACTCTGTCACCGAGGTCTGATGGAGGTAAGTCTCATACTTCGGCCGAGCTTTGCGCCGAAGCCTGGCTCGATCGGTTGAACGAGGCCGGCCCATCAAACGGGGTTCGCAGCGAAGCTCCCTCCGAACACAGAGTGCCCAAGGCCGAAGGGCACAGCACCACTTCGGCCAGAATTAACAGAAGTCGGATAGTAGCGCCCGGCGCCAGGCCTCAGCCATCTTGGGCTCCTCCAGGCATGTCCAAATCATAGAAGAGGCGCCTACAAAGGCTGCGGGCATAGGAGATGCGCGAGAAAAAATTTGAGGCCGAGCGCGATGCTATCTTCGAAGAGATCCGCCCTCGGCCAGCTACAAAGCAGGTATGGAGGGAGAAGCCGGTTGAGATAACCAACCCGGCTCCAAGTCCGAGCGACGACGACGACGATTACTCGCCCATCTCTGAAGGGCCTGCATCCCAGGCGATGGACATCAACATCATCACATGACATGCCGAGTTCGCCCTGCCGCAAGATGAGGCCGTGGTCGCTCAATTGAATCTCGGCCCGCGCAATGCCATCTTCGAGAAGCCCGAGGACACGGCTTGCCATCTAAAACCCCTCTATGTCAGAGGTCACATCGATGGGAAGCCAATTTCCTGGATGCTCGTCGACGTCGGTGCCACTGTTAAACTAATGCCTTATTCATTGTTGAAGAAAGTTGGCAGGGATGAAGATGACCTGAAGAAGACTAACTTGATGCTCAACGACTTCAACGGCGAGAGCTCCAAGGCCAAGGGAGTACTCTCTATGGAGTTGACGGTGGGCAACAAGACATTGCCAACAGCATTTTTCGTCGTCGACATACAAGGTAACTATAGCATGTTCCTCGGACGCGACTGGATTCAAGCAAACTGTTGCATTCCCTCTAGCCTACACCAGTGCTTGATACAGTGGGACGGCGATGAGGTAGAGGTCATCCCCGCGGATACTTCGGCGCAAGTAGCTTTGGCTGATGTGTCAGTTGATGCCATCCATAACAAAGTAGAGTGTCTATCAGGTAGAGATCTTTCAGATTATGACTTTGTTAGTGTATCCGGAGGACGGTTTGTACCAGTGTCTGTAACGCCGGCTGGTGTAGCACGGCTATTTTTGTATTAATAGTCATGTCTAGCAAGGATAATCTAGATTGGCTAAAATCTCGTGTGGAGCAATATCAGTATAATAAAGACGGTATTGCCGAGGCCAACGAGGACTTTAGCGAAGTGGAAAAATTAGGGCAAGGTTTTGCGTTGGACGATCCCTTGGAGGAAGTTGATATAGGTAATGGTAGCGTCCCAAGGCCGACTTTTGTAAACCAACATTTACAGCCCGATGAAAAGGCTAAAGTATAGCGAAATGCCAGGGCTAAGACGCGAGCTCGTGGAGCATCGGCTGCCCATCAAGTCCAGATTTAGGCCTTATAAGCAGCCTCCCCACCGCTTTAATTCGGCCGTCTATGACCGAGTTAAAGAAGAAGTGGAGCGACTACTCAAGGCTGAATTTATTAGGCCGTGCAGGTACGCGGAATGGGTTGCTAACATTGTGCCTGTAGAGAAGAAAGGGAGCGGCAAGATACGGGTATGCATTGATTTCAGGGATCTAAACAGAGCCACTCCAAAAGTCGAGTATCCGATGAAGATAGCCGACATGCTGATCAACGATGCCTCGGGACATAAGGTACTAAGTTTTCTTGATGGAAATGCTAGTTATAATCAAATCTTTATGGCCGAAGAGGATGTCTATAATACTGCCTTGCGATGCCCTAGTTTTGTTGGTTTGTTCGAGTGGGTCATCATGACTTTTGGTTTGAAAAATGCCGGCGTCACGTATCAGCGCGCTATGAACTTGATCTTTCATGACTTGTTAGGAGTCATGTTAGAGGTTTACATCGATGATGTCGTGGTCAAATCGGACGCTATGGGAAACCATTTAGCCAATTTGAAGGTTGCTTTCAATAGGATGCGACAGTATGGGTTGAAGATGAACCCACTTAAGTGTGCGTTCGGTGTGTCGGCGGGTAAGTTCTTAGGTGTAGCGCCCCGATTTATCAAATCGAGACATTATTGAATTTCAGAAGAAAAACAATAATACAAGAGGTTCATCATGCGACAACGTACATACGACAATATCCATGGTACGCAGACCATATTTATTACATCAAAGTTTTAGTAGAAGCAGTAATAGAAATAATTAAAAAAAAAATGGCATGACGAACATCTTCTTCAGGATCTTTCTTCTCGACTGGGTCGCTACTCCAGACCGTCTTCGTAGTAAGCATCCTCTGTGGGGTCCAACGGGTATGAGTACAAAAAGTACTCAACAAGCCACCGCAAATGCAAGTAATAATGCAGGATAATAAACAAGGAAGGGTAATGGCTAACATTGCGGAAAAGTACAGTTTCAGTTATTGCATTTAGTGTAATCATATTTTAATCATGCGGAAAAGTAAACATGAATATCAACAACATCAACTAACTCGAGGAGTACGTTTTACCTCCTCGCACAACGGTCCTTACATGTCAATCCATCATGCACATATATATCCAAAGTAAACTAACTTGGGGATGTCACGCAACCCGCCCTTGACCGTGGGCTCGGCTTTTCGAAAAGATTTAAGACTCTGATCAGAGATGTACTACTGTACCCACAAGGCACGCACTCATCCCAAACGAGATGACCCAAACCACGGGAACTCGTGCCAAAACCTCAGCATGAAATGTTCCAAGCGATAACCACCCGCTCTAGGTTTCGCCGGCGTGCCGGGCCGCATCCCGGCTAACGTCGCACCCCCTTTTGCGCCACATTGGTACAAGTCACCCGCAGGTGCAACTTGACCCATCTCCAAATGGTGGCCTCGATTTGGAACAACCCATACCTTAGTTAGGACTTACCCACTAGACTTGTGGTTTGTACGTAAGTGTATTGCAATGGATCCCTCAGACCGGTCCTTATAGTGCCTCGGGTGCTACTGACCAATGCCCTAGCTTGCACCCGGAACCCACCATGCATTCACTCATAACCACAACTCCAACAACGACAGAATTCCATAGATAAGAAACAATGGGGATCATATAGTAGAACCATGTACTACGACTCATTTTTATCCTATAGCGATCGTGTCGATACATTGGACACTAGCTAATAACATTTATCATATGGTGACAAGGAGTTTAGGCTAGAGAGCATGGCTTGGGTTGCACATCAAGGTCGGGGGATCCTAAATAAATATATTGTAAGGGTTCATTTGACTAATGCATATATAGCCTATGAGTTTTAGCGATAGTTTAATCAAACATGGGTGCAATATGCTCAAAAGATTGGTTTGGTGACTTGCCTTGTTCAGCAAAGGGAGAGGGAGGGACTTCGGGGAAGTACTCCGGCTCCTCGGCGACGTCGTAGTCTTTTTGATATAGTAAATTAAAATAAAAAGAACACAACATTCAATCAAACAATATAACATTACATTATAAGCACAGAAGTTAAAGTTGGTTTGATTAAAAATAAAATAAATTCAATGGTTAAGGTTCTGTGGTTTATTTCATAAATAAATTTTAAAGGAATTAAAGAGTTGTCCCTTTTTAGAAAGTGGTGTTTAAATGTGAATAGCCTCTTATTACATTTCCTGATAAATTTTAAAATGAAGGGTCCATGTTAATTTAGTGGTTTACAGTACATGAATAGAAAAGGAATAAATATGAATTTTTCTGAAGTTTAAATATTTGAATTCATATTTTAATTCTAAGGGTATTTGAATATTAATTTAAATAAACATGAAAAAGTCAAAGTAAACCTACTGTTTTTATTGCATAAACATGTAGAGAATAATATTATGAATTTTCTGAAATTGGTATGGCAATTTTTAGAGTTCAAATGCTCCAGATATGAATTTTACAAGTTTAAAAGTATTTTCTGAAATTCATTTTCAATTTTTAAACCCCTCGGGTCCACGGTGAGCCAGGCCCACGGTGAACCCACGCACTGTGCGCGTGCGCCGGGTCAAGATGCACCGTTGGATCACGATTGGGTGGTCACGGGCGAGGCGGGGGAGTTAAAGTGACGTGGATGGCCAGGATTAAAACGTTTGAACCGGTATGCGATGGACGCTCCAGATTAAACGCGGGTTTTAAATACCAACGAACGCACGAGATCGCTCTGTACCGCTTCACTCAGATCCGATGGCCCGGATTAAATCGAACAGACGATTTAATCTCTGGCGTTGGATCTGGATCGCACGGCCGGGATTGAATCCGGCACAGTGCGTGTCGGGGGGGTAAAGTACCCCTTCTTCACCGACTCCGGCGATGCGACGGTGAGCGATTCCGGCGACGGCGAGGGTTATCTAGTCTAGCTAGGACTAAAAATGGAAAGGGGGTACCGAGGGGAACAAGAGAGTACCCTTGCGGTGGTCCGGGGTCGACGGGGTGAGGCCGGCGACGAGCGGAGGTGGCGAAGGCTTTCGGTTCCTTGGTGGCGACGGCGATCCGGTGGGGTCCGGTGTCGATGGAGGGGTGGCCGAGGTCGGGGACATCCTGGCGGTCACGTTGGTGGCGGAGGCACGGACAGAGGCGGTCCGAGGCGACGGCGAGAGGTGGCTGGAGGTGAAACAGAAGGAGTGCGCTAAAAAGTGAACTACGGGCGCTCTGTTCGGTCCTGGGTTGCGAGAGCATGGGGGTCGAACGCGGCGGAGGCAGGGGGTTTAAATAGGGTCACCGGCGGGGGTCGCATGCATGGAAAATCGAGGGGGAGACTTAACTCGCCGGCGAAGGCTCGGCCATGCACGCGTAGCGTTGATCCCGTGGCGTAATGACGAGGGTTAACGGGGGAAAACGGTCGGCGCGACGCGGGGGACCGAGTAATGGCGGCAATTTAATGGGGGACGGGCCGGCGAGGCGGATCCGAGGGTGAGGTCGTCGGCCAGCACGATTTGGGGGCGGTGGCGCGAGGTTGACGACGGGGCTGACGAGTGGGGTCCACTGGCCAGCTAGCGCGGACGAGCGAGGGAGGCAGCTGACGGGTGGGGCCGTGGCGTCGGGCGCGCGCGCGAGGGGAGGCAGTCGGCACCGACAGGTGGGGTCAGGCTGTCAGCCTAAGGCGAGCGCGGGTGATGGGCTGGGCCGGCCGGGAGAGAGAGAAAGGAGGGAGAGGGCCCAATACTGTTTGAAACTATTTTCTGATTAAAAATAATTGCAGAAATTGATTTAAAATATTACGGCTACTTCCATGCTTGGTAAAAATTTATAAAAATTCTCAAAAATATATCTTGGTCTTAGGATCATATACAAAAAGTTTCACCTCCTAATTTGGCCATCTACTCTATGATGTAGTTCAATTGGGTAAAAAGGGTATTTAAAGTATTTTCAGAAATATATATTCCAGGAAATTTTATTTAATAATATTTTTATTGTATTGAAAATTTGGGGTGTTACATTAGGTTTCATGATTCACGAGAGAGGCATCGAAATTGATCCTAAGAGAGTTGAAAAGATTAGAAACATTGTAGCGCCGACATGCAAAAGGGATGTACAAAAGTTGCTAGGCAAGCTGAACTATTTGCGTCGCTATATATCCAACTTGTCCGGCAAGATTGATGCCTTTGTCCCCATACTCCGGCTAAAAAACGAAGCCGAGTTCACTTGGGGGGCAAGCCAACAAAGTGCTTTCGAAAAGATCAAGGAGTGCTTGTCATCACCGCCTGTGGTGAGAGCACCTAAAGCTGGGATTCCATTTCGGTTATATGTCGTCGATGAAGATAGCATGATTGGGGTCGTGCTAACCCAGGAGGTGGAGGGGAAGGAGTACATCATCACATTCTTGAGCTGACGCCCGCTGGACGATGAAACAAGGTACGCGTTTGTGGAGTGATTATGTTTATCACTTTATTACGCGTGCACCAAGTTACGCCATTATCTTCTCCCCACCACATGTGTTGTCATTTGCCAAACAGATGTTACAAAGCACATGTTACAGAAGCCAATTCTAAGTGGAAGAATCGGAAAATGGGCTTACGCGTTGATTGAATACGATTTGGCCTACGAGCCCCTAAGAGCGATGAAAGGCCAAGTCGTATCCAACTTTATAATTGATCATCACATAGATGTTAGCTAGAGTGATACTACTGCTCTAGTTGAGGTAGTACCATGGAAAATCTATTTTGCTGGTTCGGCTTGCAAGAGTGGCCAAGGTATTGGAGTGGTTCTCATATCGCCTAATGGTATGTGCTTTGAAACCTCGGTCGGACTAGAGTTTTCTTCCACTAATAACCAAGCAGAATACGAGGCTTTGTTGCTAGGTCTTGAACTACTAGAGTCTGTAGGCGCCAAACATGTTCACGCGTATGGTGATTCGTTATTAGTAGTACAACAAGTAGCTAGGAATGCTCAATGCTTTAATGGCTTGCTGAATAGCTACATGGACAAATGTCTAGACATAGTTGCTACTTTTGATGATTTCAAAATATCTCACGTATCAAGAGAAGCCAATTCAGTCGCCAATGATTTGGCTCAGCAAGCATCTGGCTACCAAGCCAGGACAGGAAAATTTTCTGTATTGGAGAAGCTAGTGTTTAGTCCAATTGCCGAAGCTAGAAAAGGTGGGCATGCGCACGCCTTGGGTCGAACCCCTCAGGTCGCCGAAGGCGACCGCACGCCGAATCCCTTGGATCGGAGTGCTTTGCCGATCAAAGGATCTAGCACGCCGGAGCCCATAGTGCGAAGCCTCCCGGACGGAGAAGGCTCCCCGGAGTCCGAATCTTCCGAAGAGCTTCGGCCCGGCACACTCCGAATGGCCACCTCGGCCAGGCTTCAGTACGAGCTGGAATGGCTCGGGGGCACCCCGAAGTCAGTATTTTAGAAGCTTTTTCAGAAGGTGAACCAGCGAGGCCCTTTGAAACCTGTAAGGGCGATTGGAGAGTCCCAATCGTCCATTATTTGAGAGACCCAAACCAAAGGGTCGATCGGAAGGTTCGGCGGCAAGCGTTCAAATTCAGGTTGGTAGACGGCACACTGTATCGCCAAACCATCGACAGAGTGCTATTAAAGTGTTTAGACCATGAGCAGTCCCAAGTGGCTACAGGAGAAGTCCATGAGCTAGGGGCTTTGCGACACTAACCAGTCGGCCCAAAAGATGAGTTGGATCCTCAAAAGAGCGGGTTTTTATTGGTCGACTATGACTGAAGATTGTTTCAAGTATTACAGAGGGTGTGAGGCATGTCAGAAGTTTGGCAACGTCCAGTAAGCTCCTGCCTCATTGCTCAATCCTATTGTCAAGCCATGGCCATTTCGAGGTTGGGGTTTAGACTTCATCGGCCAGATCTACCCTCCTTCCTCAAAGGGGCATCGGTTCGTGTTGATGGCGACAGATTACTTCACCAAATAGACCAAGGTCGTACCTCTCAAGAACATGACTCACAATGAGGTACGTGATTTTATTTTAAAGCACATCATACATAGATTCGGCATCCCTCAAACTCTTACTACGGACCAAGGTAGTTCATTTGTTTCTAAGGAAGTAAGGGACTTCGCCTTGTTACTTTGCCTATGAAGTACCGCTAATCTGCGTAATAGATTGCTACCTTCGCTACTAGTGCAACACTTGGCAAAATTTTGTCCTCAGGCCGAATTGGTACTTCGCATCATCTCTGTTGCAGGTTCGCACGTTCAGAGCCACTTTGCCGGAGGTGTTCAGAGCTGAGAGATCGGTTCCGAAGGTCCCCAGGACACCCTTCGATGAAACCGCAGGCTTCGGCAACAAGCTTCGCTAGCAGACTTCGTTGGCTCAGGCTTCGCCACGACCATACTCTGCACCGGACGAAGTTGCAATCACGCGTGGCCCTCGCGTCACTATTCTGTAGTTTGCTATATCGGAGATCTCACGGCGAACCCCGCTGTTCGTAGGTGATCACCGCGTCTAGATCCGTTCGGAGCCCATCTTCGGTCGGATCAGTCCGAACGCCGAAGCACCCATCGGTGGAATACTTCGCACCAGACGACGAAGGTACCCTTCGGTGACCCCTTCGCACCAGACTTCATACAAGACAGGCTTCAACTGGTTTGCTGATTTTATTCTGTTTAATCTATCTTTTTGGCTAATTGGATTATTTTGTGTAATCTGGTTGCCTGGCGACTCCACCCCCATTATCACGACTAAGGGTAGTCGGAACGCGACGTCGGTGCCACGTCACGCTTAGGCCTGTCCCTAAGTATACATGCTCTTTTGGATCGTCGAACTGACCCAAGTGCGGGGGCACGATTCCGTGTCAACAATGGCGAACCGGTATCGATCTATGGCTTAGATCTCGGTGAGATTTTAAATAGAGATGGATGACTGAGATCACTAATACCGCTTCAGTTAGATGGATGGCCAAGATTTAACCTCACAACGTTATAATCCCAGCCGTCCGATCGAGATCGTGCGGCCAGGTTTGAATCTGACATGACATGGTCTAAGTACTATGCCGGTCGTCTTCTCCGGCGATGGCCGAGATTGGCGAGGGGGCTAGCTATGGCAACAGTGGCTATAGGGCCAATCTAAATGTAGAAACACGATGAGGATAGGGAGGGGATCATGTTGGTACCATCGGTGAGGCTAAGGGTCGACTGGACGAGGCCGACGAGGTGCGAGGCAGTGGTGATCTTTTTGGGTCCTTGACAGCGATGGTCTTCTGGTGGCGATAAGCTTGGATGGAGCGGTGGCTGAGGTCGGGGAGGTGATGTGGGTCACTCTGGTGGCGTTTGTGAGGCGAGGAGAGCACTCCAGTGATGGTGAGCGGTGGCTGGAGGCAGGACAAAGGGGCGGCGCTGAAAATGGCTATTAGCGCTCGGCCTTGGGCAAGGGAGAGCAATTGGATGGTGCGGTGAATGCGGTGTGGCAAGTGTCATTTTATAGTGCTCTAGCGAGGGTGAGGGGGCTAGGCGTAGTGATGACCGAGGGAAAAAACCTCTTAACGCCGACGAGGGTGATTTTAGCGATTAATAGAATTAAACGGGATGGGATCCGAGGGAAAACACACGTATGATTATGGTGGTTAACTCCCCGGCGTTAAACGGAGCTCGGGCCTACGGAGGAGGTGATCCTAGAGTGAAGACGATGGCCAGGGATCTCGGGAGCTCGAGGTTGACAAAGAACCTAACAGATGCGCCCCGCTGGCCAGTGAGCGCGAGGGGGTTAATGTTCGGCGCCGACAGGTGGGGCTAGGGCGTGGAGTTGTGAGGGGAGGAGGCTGACAGGTGGGCCTGGCTCGAGTGAGGCCGAGCGCGATGACAGGTGGGGCCCGCTTGTTAGTGAGTGGTTGGCGTGGTGGATGGGTTGGGCCGACTGGAGAGAGAGAATGGAGGGTTTCGACCCATTAGCTTTTAAATTGATTTTCTGAATAAAAATAATTGTAGAAATTGACTTATAAATTATGAGCTATTAGCAAAGGTTGGAAACATTTGTAAAAATTCTCAAAATTGTATCTTGGTCTTAGGAACACAATATAATTTTTTCAGACTTTGATATGAGTTATTTTTCTGGATTCTTGAATATAAGGGCATTTGTGTCTTTATGAGAATTAAAAATAATTCTTTTCTGAAAATTCATATTTTATGAATTTATTTTATTGCTCTAAAATTTGGGATGTTACACATCGGCAGCAGTGCTGCTTGGCGAGGGTGTAGGTGCCTCCTGTTTTCCCTTAACCAAGTCTGGTCTGTTATTTCTCTCAAGAACCGGTGTGGTCTTTTCTTGGGGATTCTGAAGCGAAGCATTTGTTCTTGGCGGCGAAGGTGCTAGATTGGCGCGGTGCTTCGGCCTGAGAAGAGGTACGAGACTGGCTCCAGGAGGTCGTGTGCGGCGCGTGGCGCTGTTTGGGGGTCTCGGCACAAGGGAAGCAGCACACCAACGCGGCGGCGGCTCATGAGCGTTGCCAAAGTGCACGACCACGTGGCGGTGGGAGACTGTATGTGGATATGGGAGAAGAGCGCGTAGCGCTGGTTCTTCCCTAGCAGTGCAACTTGACCTGTTCCCTTGATCCACACCGACGGAGGCAGGCACAGCTGGCGATGCAAACAAGGTGTTCGGTGTTTTGACTACACAACACAAGATCAAGATTAGTAATCACTTCCTCATTTTGCATGCAGTTGCATTTATTTTTTCTATTGATTATTCTATGATGAATTAAATTACTATAAGCATTTTATTTATATATCCTTGTGTTTTTAGTGCACATCAAGAGTTTGTTAAATCATCTATGAGCACATTTATTTTTGGCATTTAATTAAATTCTTGTGTACTGTGGATGTTTAGTTTGTGCTTTATGAAATGCCTGTGATTATTGGATGTTTTTCTAGCACTCGATGATTTGTCTGTCTAAGTCTGAGAACTTTATTAATCTGCCTTGTGTGAGTTGTATTGTTGTCTTTTCAATCAGGACATCATTGTGTTTTTGAAGGCTAGATTATTTTTAGTGCTTGTGATCTCTCTGACTGTCGCATCATATCATATCTAACAGGAGAGTGATAGCACTAGCCTTGTTTGGAATTTTGTTGTGAAAGTTTATTTTCTTCTGCTTGTTCATTTAGACGAGCGTTGGGTGTTTTAGAGAAGGCCATCAATTCAAAAGAATTTGTTGAGGCGTCTATTCACCCCCTCTAGTTGCCTATTTCAGTCCTACAGAAGGAATGAATGATTTTCTATCTCAACAGGAGATTGTTGGACGCCGAAACCTGATACCCTATAGTGGAAAAGCTCTATTTATGTTTGTATTTCTCGTGCACCAAGTTGAGGAATTATTTACTATCAGCAGAGTGCACCATAGTATGCAAGGCCGATGTCATCGAGTACCTGTTATTGGCCTCGGTGATAAAAGGGCGTATCGGAAAATAGGTTCTTGCCCTTGCCGAATTAGACCTACGGTATGAATCGACCAAGGAAATAAAAGGACAAGTGATAGACGATTTCATAGTCTAGCATGGAGCAATAACTTATGCCGAGTCGACATCATGGACTCAATTCTTCGATGGATCAGTGTGTCGGCACAGATGTCGTATAGGAGACTGGTAATCATTTATCCTCGGGGGCTTCATTTTAGTTCGCGTGCACCATCAAACCATTCTCCATGAATAATCAAGCTGAATATGAAGTAGTATTAAAAGGGTTGCAGCTGTTGGAGGAACTCGGCGTCGATACGATAGAAATCTTGGGAGATTCCCTATTAATGATGTGACAACTGTCAAGCAAATATGAGTGTAAAGTTGATGTGCTAAATGGTTACCACGACCAATGTCAAGAGATAATGATAGGTTTCAGAAGCATAACCCTTACACATGTCCCGAGAGAGCAGAAGACAGAAGCAAATGATTTGAACAAGATGATATTAGGGTACAAGCTTACAACCAGAAAGATCAAGGTAGAGATCACAGAACTAGAAGCCGATGATTGGAGGTATGTCATTATTACTCATTTAAAGAATCATGCATTATATTGGCACCAAGAAAGCTCAGGTACCAAGGTACAAAGTATGTATTTCTCCATGAGGATTTATATTATCGGACGATGGATGGAGTCCTACTCAATTGTATAAATGCTGAAGAAGCCAAAGTGGTGATGTGCTAGGTACACAATGGCATATGTGAAACACACCAGTCGACCCAAAAAATGAAGTGGCTGCTCTGGAGGGTAGGTTACTTTTGGCCGACCATGGTGGAAGACTGCATAAAGTATTATAGGGGGTGTCAAGATAGCTAGAAGTTTGGAGCTATTCAAAGGGCACATGCGTTAGCGATGAACCCTGTAGTTAAGTATTGGCCTTTCAGAGGATGGGGCATTGACATAATTGGTCAGATCTACCCGGCGTCAAGTAAAGGACATAAGTTCATATTGGCAACCACTGATTACTTCAGAAAATGGGTAGAGGCTATTCTACTCAAGAAGGTAACCTCTGCCGATGCTATTGAGTTCATCAAGGAACACATAGTGTACTGGTTCGGGATTCCACAGATCAAGGGGAAATTTTTGTATTTGAAGAGTTCCAGTAGTTTGCAGCGATTAAAGGAATCAAGCTTTTAAATTCATCGTCATATTATGTGCAAGACAACGGGCAAGCTGAACATCCAACAAGAGTTTGATAGGGTTGATAAAACGGAAGATTAGTGAGCAGCCGAAGCGTTGGCATCAGTCTTTCTCAGAGTCACTTTGGGCTTATCGGATGGCGCGTCATGGCTCTACTCAAGTGCCACCATATCAGCTAGTCTACGACCATGAAACAGTACTACCTTGGGAAAATAATATCGGTTCAAGAAGGATGGCTCTATAGGACCAACTCACAACCCATGATTATTATAACTTAATGACAGATGGCCTAGATGACTTAGTGCATATCTGATTGAGAGCCCTTGAGAAGATTGAGGAGAACAAAACAAGAATTTCCAGGTACTATAATAAGAAACTGGTACGCAAGTCATTTGAAAAAGGAGATCTTGTATGGAAACATATCATACCGATCGGATCCAAAGATAATTGGTTCGGTAAGTGGTCACCAAATTAGGAAAGACCCTTCTAGATGCATCGAGTTGTTCCTTGTGGTGCCTACTTGCTTGAAGGTTTAGATGGGGAAGTATTCGGAAAAGCACTGAATGGAAAATATCTAAAGAAGTATTTTCCCGATCATTTGGATAAATGCGTAAGGATGTACATGAAATGCATAAATAGTCGATACCGATGGAATCACCTTTAGATGGTCGATGGTAAAACATCGTCCTTAACAATACACTACAATATATATATATATTATAGTTCAAAGATTACATAGTATTCCTTAGCGCGATACAAAGCAATTCAAAGAAGGGAGCAACGGATCACCATGATCGCTCGTAGTCGAATGGCGTCAATAGATATTCATGGACCCTTGAGCTAAATGCTCCATTTAACGCGAGGCTCGGGACCTACACTATGTGGGTGCACCTCAAATGAAACATGGAGATCAAAATATTTTTCAAAGACACTGAGGTTTGACAAAGATATTGAAGTTCCAAATCATAGGAGAGCTCCTCCTAGTTTATTTTGTCGAAGATTTATTCAACCAAGCCAAGAAGAGCTCAAGGGCTGCTGTCGAGGATATGAACCCCGAGTACCTTGAAGTTGGTCTTATCAAACCAGGCCAAGGGTAGGCCAAGACCAGCATTGACCGTTCGGTATGACACATAAACAAGAGTTTGATTCTGATAAGGGAAGTTGAATCCTTTTCTACCCTACTATAAGAATTGGTGAAGTTGAGTATCCATTTACTCACTCATCTGAAAAATCCTAGCCTTTCATTTACTAATCTAGATTGTTAGTCGTTGGATCTGTACTACCATGAGGCCCACCTATTTTATTATATAGATGTGTAAGGATCACTCTTTGCTGCTAGCCCCACCTATTTTATTATATAGCAATTATTTATATATGGAAGTTGATCTATTTTATATGAAAATCATTAATATATGGAATGTCGATCATATGTAGGGAAATCTATGGAAATTTGATTAGTCTTATATAGAAATAATCAATAAATGGAAAATATATTCATGGCACAATATTATTTTTGTAAGCCTCGGAATCCCCTTCAATACGTGCCACGTTTCCTTCTCCGGCGCCTCCCTATAAAATTTGTAGTTCATAGTCGAATCCTGATATTAATTCTAGCCCTAGCCTTGCGAACTTAAGCTTGTGCCATGCATTTTTGCTCTACCATCGCCCACCCTCGTCGCCGACAGCCGCATTCGTCCTCATTGTTGCTCCGTCGGGTCTACCATCCCCTCGTCGTCCCTGACCGCCGTTTCGATTGGTTCCCCTACCATGTGATCATAGTCCACAACTACTTTTTAGATGTCGATCATGGTGCACAACTATTGTCATGAATCCAAAGAGTTCGTTGAAGAGCTTCGTCACATAAGAAAGTTCTTTGGTTTCACGCAAGAGCCGAAATTCCAAGATGAGTTCTCGGAATAAGGAAACGATACCTGCAAAGTGTTTCTAATATAATTTTTTTTTTATTTTCAACATTGTGTAGGATGGGTAGGATACTCGGGATAGAGTTCTGTGTTGTTGGGCTGACCCCTGAGTATATAGAGTAGGCTTAAAACTCAGAGAGGACATCTAATCTCAACAAGTTTTTTCGCATATTTTTCTTGCTTTCGACATCCCAAGTTTTTATAGTTTGATTTCTTCATATTATAACATCCACCGTCGTATTATATACCAAAAATGTGGACATAAGACTATTATGCTTCAGGAGGTTTGAACTAGTATAAACCCTGACTCTTGTATTCTAGAGTCGACCATCAAATTTGTAGAAAATATTGTGCTTCCATGTCTAATCATTACCATGGGTAGCTAGCCACGTAAGTGAACTGGCCCGTGATTCACCAACAAAGAGTGACTAGATAAACTTATCAGATCCAAATTAAGTAAACTAGATCGATGATGAAAACGTGTATTCAGCCAAAAGCACTTTGAATCAAACCAAGTTAATTAACGCTCGACGACCCGTGCAACAAACCATGCATAAAACTGTGACCCGAATTAATTAAAAAGGCAATCACAAAAACTAAATTAATGATGCCCTGATTTTCCACCTTAAAAATCGTCGATGAAGTGCACAAGCTCATAGCTAGCTAGAGAGACCGACAGCTCGAGCTGGACGCCGCGTTAATTAAACAGATTAATTAACACTAACGCTAATTAATTTGAGCGATGAGTACGTTCTCATCGATGAATGAACTGGAGATTAGCTTAGGAAGCCAGACATTCTCTGTTCCGACGAGCACATTTCTGTTTCGAACTACAAGGCATTTCATTTTTTATAAGTTAAATTTATTTAATTTTGACCAATTCTTATAAAAGAATATTGTACCAACAGCTGTAATACCAGGTTATTTTTTAAAATATAAATATATTATAAAATATATTTTAATATTATATTTATTTGATATCATTTAGTACTATATTTATTTGATATTATAAACGTTAATATATGTTTTTTAACCTGATCGAAGTTAGAGAAATTTGGTTTGGAAAAATTCAAACAACTCAACTTATAATATAAAATAGAGCGAATACTGTCTTAATTTTTTTTTAAAAAAAAACGAGATGCCGTATATTGTATTGTGTGGATCATATAAGGCTATGCGGGAAGCAATAGCATGATGTGCTAATTGATGTATTTCAATCTCATCAATTATAAATCTTATGCATATAAGAAAACAACTGGCAATGCGTATGTACAATATACATATTCACGGGCTTCAGATACCGGAGTATTACAAATAATTATTATCACAACAATATATTTATAACTATTATAATCAAATAATTTTATAACTTTCTTATACTTCTTAGCTTATAACAGTTTTTATAGCTCATATTTATAACTCACCTATAGTTCAACCAAATATACTCGTAATCAGCCTATGTTCAGCTCAGTGTCCATATACATCGAACCATAAAACAATGATCACTTTACAAATAAAGTTTCCTTTTGAATGAAATATATTAAGGCCGCCCAAAACTTTTAAATTAATTATGCGACGATCACAGTCTATAGGCACTAAGCAACAATTTGCTGATAAGGGGTATTAATTATGCCACGATCACAGTCTATAGGCACTAAGCAACAATTTGCTGATAAGGGGTATTAATTATGCGACGATCACAGTCTATAGGCACTAAGCAACAATTTGCTGATAAGGGGTAGTGCCCGGAAGGGAAAATTTTTCCTTTTGCCCAACAATCCCAATCCTTTAATTTTAAATCAAAGAGGATATAAATAGATAACATTCATACAACACTGGCACAATATACATCATATAGAGATTTGCCTTATATCCAACGGTTCGCTTAAAACCAACATATATAAGGTATTTTCTACCTAGCCTAATATTTATAAAATAGCACATGTGTCTAGTTTGGCACTAATTTGATATTCTGTGTTAGTGTTGTGTCTAGTTCGATATTAATTTGATGTTCTTTTCTAGGATGCATGATGTGTGTTCGGTTTCTACCGGCCACTGATGTTCCCTTTGTTCCAAGCTGGCAGGTAACATGTACTCCGATCCGTAATAAGTAAGAGGTGTTATATTCTTCTCAACCTTTCTGTAAAGAAAATTACTTCTGCTGGATTTGGTGATTTTTCTTAAGAAGATTAACCTTTTGTCCACAGTGGTTGTTCGCTGTGTTGCTGTCACTTGAAATGCCCTAGAAGCTTGCTACACACTGGCCTTTCTTGTCGTACACTAGTATTGTTCACAACCATGCCATGATCGTCAACGTGTTTAATTAAAAGGTTTAGTTTTGAACGAATTTATTCTAAGCGTTTTTCTGGGTGACAATACTTCGCTAGGTCGATTAGAAAATAACGTTGATAACTTTAGTCGTTAAAACGCACAATGCTACTTCTTCCTCGCCGTGGATTGGCCTCGTCGGATTGGCACGAAGGAGGACATACGGAAGTGGTGGTAGGGCAGCAACGTGTGGAAATTACTCGTCCCGTCTTTTTTAAAAAAAGCCACAAGTATTGAAAAAGTTCTACATTAAAAAGTTAATTTTTAATTTTTGAGTAATAATTAAGTTAAAAACATGCATTTTTACGTACTGCCTCCATTATATAATGCATCATTTGATATTTTTAAAGTAAAACTTCTTCAATTTGATTTATTTTATAATAAAATATATCAACAATTATAACATCAAATTAGTTTTATTAAATTGATAATTAAAAATTTTAACAATATATTTATTTGATATTATAAATATTAATATATTTTTATTTGAACATAGTTAAAGTTCAAGAAATTTGATTTTAAAAAGATCAAACGACTTAGATGTGAAATAGAGGTAGTGTACTGTGAAACCAAGTATGGTCGCACTGTGGTTTCAGTCTTTATGATGAGTGATTGACAAAGATGAGCGATCGACTGAATGAGTGAGTGATGGTTTGATTGCATCGAAGGGTTCGATGTGTGGTTTTGAATGGTTTGTGCCGAGGGGATCGGTATGCGTCATGTTCCATGTTTTGGCTTATCTCATATGTGCAGGGTAGAGATGCTAACCAACTGTCAGTGGCGGGTGATCAAGGGTCGAGCGGGGAGCTCGATACCAGAGGATCAAGGATACCGGATGAAGTTAGAGATGATCTGAGGAGGGCACGAGGAGATAGAGAAAGACATGAACGGACGGATGTCGAGACAGGGTGACGGTCAAGTCAGCGGAAGGGATACCAGTGCAAGTGATCAGGCACCTCGAGGGAATCGAGAGCGGGAGAGACTTGCTGGCGGTCGAGTTCGCGGATTGGCATCACATGCCGCCGATCGAGGAGGCTTTGTCAGTTTTTTCTAAAAACCGTCTCATCTTTAAATGTTTCTTTAATTCCAAGAATTAGGAATCTATTTTCATTTAGTAATTTAGATTAAGTGTAAACTTTTAGTATTTTTCAGAATTGTCAAAATTCTGAAATTACATTAAAAGTATAGGGTCAAAGTTGTAATAATTAGAGTCAAATAGGGTATTTTTCACAATATGTAAATATAAAAATATCTCATGGTCTTGTAGTTAAATATGAGTTTTCTCAAGGTCCTCTTGTAAAAAGTCCCTCTTGGGTGTGCCTATTTAAAGGCCTACATACCCTAGGTTGGCGGCCCATTTTTTAGACCTTTTGCTTAGGACATTTGGGTTTATAATCCAGAAATTTCATTGCAATTTTCCCTTCTTTTTCCCTGCTACCACATGAAATTTCTATCTACATTATCCGTTTTGCTTGTTGAACAATAGTGGTCTTTGAGGTGCCGCCGTGTCTCAAATGCAATACATTGCCTAGCCATCACCGCCACTTGCCAGATCTTGAACAACACCTCCGCTCAACATCAGTACTATTGTATCCATCTGGAACAATCTAGGGTGTGTTTCTCTACGGTCGTGTGCCTTTTCTCTTGTTGCCAAGACTCAAGACTACCATCAGAGCACTACCAGGTATGCCACTATTTTGTTCATTGCCTGGATCGGCATGGATGCAACCACTTGGGAAGCTTACTGCTGTTTCTATTTGAGTTCTCCATCCTCATGAGCACAGCTGCCAGAAGCTTCTGCTTTTATTTTTTAGTGTTACGATTTGGTTTTTCTTGGCTTTGCTCTGGTGTGTTCTGTGTTTGATTTATAGGCTTTGTGTGCAACCAACGAATTTCATTAATCTACCGACTACTCATATTGTTCATTGTAATTTTCATTTAGGTAGTTCATCACAAGCATCATATTATCTGCTCCTCATTCTGGTGATCCCAGGTAGTGCATGTAATGTATCCAGTGCATATGAAGATCTAATGTTTCTTCATTCCCTGAGCTAATTCTCAGTAAATTCCCTGAGAACTTTTTGGCTGGACTCTTTGTGGGCTGGAACCTTTAGAGAAGATATTCATTTCACAAGATTTCATTTCTCTCACCAGTTTTTTCTCTCTATTACCGAACATGTTTTGCCGTAATCGCTACAGGAGCGATATCAAATGCTTGACATGATACTGGAACTTCATTCCTATTCAACTTCATTGGGAATTTCCTGATGCATTTAATTTCAGTCCATTGTGGTTTGAGTTTGCTTGATTTGATTTTGATTGGCCAAATTTACTGATTTGATTATTCTTGTTGTGCTGTTTGTTAGTGACTATTTCTTTCTACTGATCAAAGCTTTCAGGTGCTCTTTTTGTTCAGTGTTGGCGTAAAAGATTACGCTAACAGGTTTCTGAAGCTTAGAAACTAACAAACGAAGTGTTTGCGAAGCAAACTATTTCAAGCCTCCGAAGTGGATAATAGCTCAAAACAGTTCGAAGATGTGTATTGAATAACTCAGTCTTCGATGATCATTACAGGCTAAAACGGGGGGTATTATTTATAGGCCAAAACCTTAAGGAAAACACCTTTTTACCCCTCTATTACAACCGACATAGTGGAAACTATACGGTACACTTAATAGGGTTAAAATGGTAAAAGACTAATCTAATAAGAAAGAAGATAAGTCTTCCATCTTAGCTGGCAGGGAGGTTCTCTGAAGAGTCTACATTCCAAGATATACTCTGATCTATAGTCTGCTTCGATCTTTCGAACTTGACCCAGTACTAAACCGGAGTTAGATACTGGAGAGCTTTGGCTCAATAGACTGCCTTCATCTTGTTACAGTAGTGACCCTGAGGATGAAGTATTTCCCCCCAATAGTAGCCTCTCGAATACGCTTCTCCGCTTGATATGTAAGGTTAGGAGAGCAGTATACGCAAGAAAAATAATCATGCGTAGGGGTTAACGAATTTAATCAACCTCCAAAATATATGAAGATTTAAAACATCGAATTGATTCCTAGGGAAGTTACATTCGAACAATCCCAAAATTAACTTTAAGAAGTCTAAAAGCCTTTTAGATTTAGAAGAAATAGTCGTTGGCCTTTTCCTTTCAGCAGAAGTTACGTGATGCATTAACTCCGTAAAGAGTAACGGTCAAGAATGTGAAACGGCGAATGTGAACGGTAAAAAATCGTGGGCCTGGGCTATAAATAGAGGACCCAGACACTTCTCGAATACCTTTCTCACCATTTTTGCGCAAACAAACCTTAGCCTCCTGACTCCAGCTTTAGCACTTGGTGCGAGTTCATGGCGAAAACTAGCTTCAAGGCTCCTGGAAACATGGAAACCAAGAAAGGAGGCCATCATCCGGAAACCTGGAAAGGAGGCCATCCCTTCGCCTAGGCCTGGGGAAGTTGTGGTCTTCAAAGCTGTTGGGGGAAAATATCCCATCCTCAGGGTTATTGCCGTAACAGCACAAAGACAGATAATGGATTCGAAGGTTCCCAGACGTCCATCTTCGAAGATTTCCTGAGTCAAGCTCGAAGTACGAAGATAGGCATTGGTTCGGAGTATATCTTCGAACTAAGGCACTTTGAGATCTTTTTTGCCAGCTAAGATGGAAGACTTATCTTTTTTTCTCATTAGATTAGTCTTTTACCATTTTAGCCCTATCAAGGGTACCGAATAGTTTCCACTATGTCGGTTGTAATAGAGGGGTAAATAGGTCTTTTCCTTAATATTTGGGCCTATAAATACCCCCCATTTCACCCTGTAATAGGGACCGAATACAAGTAATTCAATACACACATTCGAACTATTCTAAGTTATTATCCTTTCGGAGGCTTAGAACAGTTCACTTCACAAACACTTCGTTTGTTAGTTTCTATTCTACAGAAACCTGTTAGCGTAATCTTTTACGCCAACAAAAGCCTTCTTCGAAATGGGGTTAGGACTCCCAGCAGTGGACTTCCTATCGGAGGTATTGGACTTATTTCATGTCACCCTTCCTCAATTATCTCCGAATGCAATAGCGCGCTTAGCCATCTTCGAATGGGCGCTACGAGCTGAAGGCTGCAAAGGAAGAGCAGAAATTTTCACAGCACTGCACAGGGCATCTTGCCAACCAAAGACTTACCTAGGCTCCAGAGGAGAGAAGATTGTGGTAGCCTTCGGCAGTATCAACTTCAGACTCCGGGATGAATTCCAACTAAGATTTCCAGCGAAGGCCATCAATGCCAGATGGTACACAGATTGGATTCTCCGGTGGTTCTATGCTGAAGTTGGAGCGGGCAGTCGTCTGGCTGGACCTCTGCAGGACATATACTTCTGAAGGGAAGCCCAAGTTCACCCAGATCCCGGCCAGCTCGAATCTCGCCTTAGCCTGGTCCAAAGGATTAGTCGCTGCATGAGCATGCAGGACTTAGTAGAGGAGTTCATCGGGCTCCAAATTCCACATCTGATGTCCAACTGGCCTGTCACCTTCGAAGAAGATCCAGAGGGTGGACTCCGAAAAATCTCTTCGAATTCGAGCCCTGCAGGTAGCTTTGAAAACAACATTTTTATATATACTTGTTTGACAAAATTACTAATGGCAACTTATCTTTCAACTTCTCAAGCCCCTATGACTTCGGAGCAAGTTGTTCGAGCTTAGGAGAAGATTTTGGGAGTTCCAACTCCGGCCGAATAGGAGTTGGGAGTGGTTCAACCGAGTATGGGGCATACTCGGAGTTGCACCCCCTCCTCTTCTGGATATGGTACCTTCTGAGCAAGGGTCGAAGAAGAGGAAAGCGGATGCTGGGCCTTCGGCTCCGGCTAAGACCGCATTGAAAAAATTAGCCCGAAAGCCAAAGAAAGTGACTCCTTCAAGTCCGGCGGCTTCGCCCTCCGATTCCTCTGAAGATGAGGGAAGAGTCCTCATGAAACTGATTGCCGAAGATGAAGCCCGGGCAGATGTAAATACTAGCGACGCAGCAAACCCTCCAGATGTTCCAGGTAGCTCCAGACAGGCTAGGACCTCAAGCGTCGAGCCGGACTTGCCGCATCAATAATCCCCTGTAACTAAGGGTGGAGTCGATGTTACTGCTGAGCAAGCTTCGATTCCGGAAGAAGTGATTGTTGTAGCTACAAGAGCGGCTCCAACAGTCAACCCTTCGGTTCTAGACTTCGAGTCCAATGATGACTTCGAAGTGGCCTTTGACCCTCTGAGTAGCCCCATACTCGTCCGTCAACAGGACTTCAGAGGTAAACTTTGCTTGAACCATCTGTTCCTTCTCCCAGAAAAATTATGCAATATATAATACCTTTGTCTCGGTAGGGTCCGCTCCCATGGAGGTGACTCCTCCCGAAGATACGGCTCTTGGGACCTCAACATCTCTGAGGTCGATTCCAGAAACTACACAGATGGGACCTGGAAAAGGTAAAGGCAAAATGGACCCCTTTCCTGCTCCGAACTCAGGATTAACTCCATTTGAATACACAGATGGAGGTCAATCTATGGAGGGGCCAGTCTACCGAGGTCTCCAAAGATGCAGCACAACGCTCCGATGAGGAGCCATGCTGAATAGCGTGGGCCTCATGGCTCCAGAAGTGATGAGTCATTGTCAACGATAGTCAAAGAGGACTGAAGAAGAGAAGAGATCTGCTGTTTCATGGGCCGCGTGTGAATAAGGTACACGGGCAGCGAGCGACTGTCGGGCAGAGGAGGCTGCGAAGTCGGGCTGGCCCAATCCGGGTGCATGGGCCAGAAGCAGTAGAAGACCCACTGGGCTGTTGACCAGGACTGACTCAGGTACACGGGCGGTGAGTGATTGCCGGGCTGAGAGAGCTGCGGAGTCAGGCCGGCCCAATCCGGGTACCTGGTGCAAAGCCGGTGGAGGCTTTGTCAGTTTCGGCGCAAAACTGACAACCGTTGATTCTGTATCCGACTGTCTAGAAGAGAAGCCGTAGTCGCTACGAAAACTTAGCTTCCGGATAAGTCATCTGTAACTCTAGGCCCACAATCAGTCAGTCGTGTCTGTAAAAATTCCTAAGGGCAGTAGAGTCTTCTTCTTTATTTTTGAGTCTGTAAAAACCCTAAGGGGCTGGTAGAATATTCCTAGTGTTGGGCTGCCTATAAATAGGACCCCAATCCCTAGGGTTTGGACTACCCTTCTAGAAATCACTTTTGCATCATTCATTGGGTCATTTTGCCTCTCACGTTTCCTCTCTCTCCTCTGCGCGCCGCCAGGCACTCGTTCTTCCCTGGTTACTGTGCATTTATTTTACTTCTGTGAGATTGAATTCCTTGTTCTTTGCTGAAGCGTGTGCTTTTATTCCATTGTTTCAAGAAGCTTCGGTTGGGTGAGCTGTGTTGATTTTATTCCTGGGAATGTCCATCTCTTGCGTGTGTTCTTCGTGAGAAGTAGTACTAGTTCTTGCTGTTGCAAGTAGTACTGCTACTGTAGCTACAGTACTTGCTGCCAGCTTTTTACCTTCTCTGTACTGCCTTTTTGATCGAAGCAGATTGGAGTAAATGCCTTTTTGACTGTTTCTGCGAAGTCATCTTTCTCTGTTCGAAGCCCCTCAGCTCCATGAGGCAGGCTTCGATCTAACATTTTCAAAGCTTTCGTTCAAAATGCGAACTTCGGTTTTTGTGTCTGAGTTGCTAGCTTCGAAGTTTTTTCTGAATGGACAGCATCGCATACTTCGAACAAGCATACTTCGAATCTCTCTGTTTGAAGTGCACACTTCGTTAGGCTTCGAAGTTGGGTTCGAAGCTTGTCTTTTCTGATAGACTTCGCTTGGATTTCTTTGTGGCATGTCAGCCTTCGGTTCTCTTTCCGAAGCTTTCTCTGTTCGAAGATAGAGTGTAGAGTTCGGACCTGGTTTTCTGTCGTGTGACAGACTTCGTTTCTTTGTTCCAAGGTTGTCCTTTTGTGAGTCGTGTTTGAAGCTTTCTGTTCGAAGGTTAGCTTCGAAGTTTTTCTGTTCAAAGCTGTGTTCGAAGTTTTGTCTTCGAAGTGCACACTTCGAAGCAGGCTTCGACTCAGTAACCTTGCTCCGAAGCTTTTGGTTCGAAGCTGTGTTCGAAGCCTTGACTTCGAAGTACATACTTCGAACCAGGCTCCGGCTTTGTCATACTTCGCTCCGAAGTACTCTTCGCAACTTTCCACTTCGAACTAGGCTAGACCGTGACACCTTCGGCATCTCGGACAGGCTCCGTAACCAACCTCCGAAGCAGACCTCGACGTGCGAAGGGGGCTTCGCCAAGTACCGAACAGGAGACAAATTTGGACAGTAACTTCTCTTTTCATCTTACACATACTTAGATCATTTCATTGAGAAGTTTAGGCCTGATTCACCATGTTTATCTGCCTAGTTGCACTACCTTAGTTTTTCACTGTTTATCATTCGTTGCTTCTAGGTTAGAAACCTTTAGACTTAGGCCTTCTGTTTATTTTTTGCTGCGTAGTCTGTTGAGGTGCATTGGGTATTGGGAGCAGGCCATTGATTCGAAAGAATTTTTTAAGGCACCCATTCACCCCCCCCCTCTGGTCGCTACTTTCGGTCCTACAAGTGGTATCAGAGCAAGGTTAGGTTTTTTCCATACCTTACCGGTTCTAAACCCCAGTAGTGACCATGACGTCTCCTGGCAAGGTCCCGTCCTTGGAAGCCTATGGCTATAATTATTGGAAGACTCGCATGCGAGCCTATCTCATGAGCCAGGGTTCGGACATATGGGACATTTGTGTTCACACCACATTTGTCATTTTGCCAGTCGCTGAGCATGGTACTGCTGGTATCATTGCTCAGCATCTGAGCAACAGTAAGGCTGTGAACATTTTGTTTTCTGGTTTAGGTCCCACTGAGTTTGAGCGTGTAAGTCATCTCTCCACTGCGAGAGAGATCTGGGCTACCCTCAAGGCACACCATGAGGGAACAGCACAGGTCAAGGCTCGGCTCTATCAGACCTACCGGCGTGAGTACGAAAACTTCACACAGAAGCCGGGTGAATCTGTTGAGGCTTTGTTTGGTCGCTTTCAGTCGATCATTAACAAGCTTCGGGACAACAAGGCTGAGGGTGCTCAGTTAGTCTCAGATCATGAGCAGGCGCTCAAGGTTCTTCATACCTTGGACCCAAAGATCTGGGAGATCAAGGTATCCTCTATCGTTGAGAGTACTTCTTATGATACCTTGACCATTTCTGAGTTGTTTAGCAAGCTGAAGGCCACTGAGGTAGATATCCAGTTGAGATCAAATCTCACTGGTTCTGGATCAAAATCCCTGGCCCTTGCTACACCTTCAGTTGATCCCTCTGCTGTGAGCTGTGCTGGGTTCTCTTTGATGTCTATCACTAAGGACCAGCTTGAGTTGTTGGGAGATGATGATTTGTGTCTCTTTAACAACCGGGTGCTTCATGTCTATGATAAGAGAATGTTCAAAAGACACGGCACAAAATCCGGATGCTTTGAATGTGGTGATCCAGGACACTTCATCGCCGACTGCCCCAAGCGCAGTGGATACAAGAAGGGCACCGGCAGCAGCTTCCACGACTCGGGCAAGCATGAGAGCCCCTCCTTCAACAAGGGCAAGCCGAAGACTCGTTTCTTCAAGAAGGCCCTGAAGGACTACCGGCGAGAGAACAAGAAGCGCGACAAGGCCTTCTTCGCCGAGATGGAGAAGAGCTACTCCAAGCAGTCCACGTCTTCTTCCTCTTCATCGAGCTCAAGCGATGAGGAGATCGCCATCAGGAAGGGGAAGGACAAGGACGATCCGGCGGGCCTCTGCTTCATGGCTTTCGGAGACAAGCCGAAGAGCCACTCACGCCAGCGCCGAAGATCCCGCAAGAGCTTCGGCTCAATGGCTCTTGGGGATAGAGAAGAAAAGAGCTCCTCCGACGACTCTGACGACGACGACAATAAGGTATCATCCTACGAGCGCGAGATAGTTGATTTACTTGAGAGCAATCGTCAGGAGTTGATATATCGGGAAAAACTGCTTAGGGGGGCTAAGAAAAGGATAGACGAGTTAGAGAGTGAGCTTGCCGTAGCCAACGGTAGAATTTAGAGTCTATCTTCTTCCCCTTGCTTGGGTGATAGCAGTGAGTGCCCGAAGTGTGAGGTGCTTCTGTGTGACCTGTCGACTCTGAAGTCCAGGTACACAGAAAGGGTTGATGAGAGGGACGCTTTGGCCACTGAGCTTGAAAGCGCTCAGCTGGAGCTGAAAAATGCTCAAGCCACTGTCGTCGCACCCTGTGTTGATTGCCCATCCCATCTAGCTGTCTTAGCTGAGCTGAAATCCAAGGGCGATGAGCATTTGGGTGATTTAGAGAGGTTGAGAGCTGAGCTTGCGCAGACTAGGCTAGAGCTTGAGACACTGTCAGTTCCACCCACTGTTTGTGAGAACTGTCTGTCTCTTAGAATGGAATTAATTAAGCTGAAAGCCGAAAAGTCTGTCCAAGTAGAAAGTGAGTGTGAGACCTGCTTGTCTCAGGTGGAGGTTCTAGCTTCCTTGAGAGAGGAGCTAGCAGATTCTCAGAATGAGAACTTTTACCTCCGTTCTATCCTGAGTTGGATCAGTGCCAGAGAGCCACAACTTGGCATGATGATCCAGCAGTTCAAGAGGCAGGATGGGTTTGGGGTAGGTTACACCTACACCAAGGCTGACTTTGAGAGTGCCATCAGCCGGGCAGTGGAGTGGAGTAAAATGACTCCAGAGCAGAGGTATCCCAAGACTCACTCCACTGAGTCTTCCCAGGCTTGTCAGCCTAAGGATGGAGTGATCCATGAACCACCTAAAGCTCCACCCAAGAAGCCTATCTGGGTTCCGAAGCCCAAACACCTCCACTCCTCTCTAGACTCTCTTCCTGGACCCTCTCAGCCCAAGAAGACAACACCAATCACCATCAAGCCCAAGAACCCCAAGCCTCAACCACATCCCAAGAAGCCTACCTATCATTGTGAGTACTGTCAGAGAAACGGGCATCTTGCGGAGTTTTGCTTCAGGAGGAAGCGTGTTGAGAGAGCAGAGAGGGCTCGTAGTGATCAGGAGCAGTTCTACCAGCAGGGTGGTAGACTGCGTGTTCCTCGGCGCGGGGAGAGGCTGGAGGCCAGGCCGCGTCGTGTAGGTGGTGGTAGAGGAGACGACTTTCTTGCCCGTGCTCTAGTTGGTGGTGTCCGTTCCGGCAGAGTTCCAGACCGTGTTGGCTACGGTCCTGGACCTCGTGGCCGCAGGATTAGGCAGAACCGAGGACCGCGCTTTGAGCCGCATTTTGGTCCAAACTCTTTTGATGGTTTTCGCTTTCCATCTTTTGAGCAGATGGCTCGACACTGGTTTAGCTCTTTTGCTAAACCTGGTGCCGGACCATTTGCTCCCACTTACAGACACTGATTGTGTAGGACCGGGGACTGGAGGATGTTTGGATCATGGACTCAGGATGTTCTCGCCACATGACGGGACATCGCAGATGGTTCTCCAGTCTCACTCCCCCGAGCTCCAAAGAGTACATCACATTCGGGAACAGCGGTCAAGGGAAAGTAAGTGGCATAGGCTCAATTAGCATTTCAGATCATTTCTCTTTAAAGAATGTTGCTTTGGTTAAAAATTTGAACTTTAATTTAATCTCTGTTTCGCAACTTCTTGAGGATGGTTTGGAAGTGCGTTTTAAGAAGGGCAATTCTTCTGTGGTTGATTCTAGAGGGTCTTTGGTTTGTCAGATTTTACCTTTCGGTAAAGTTTTTCGAATCGACTTCTCTAGTTCTTTTGGCCCTTCTCGCTGTTTGATTGCTGGATCTTCTTCTGAACTCTGGAAGTGGCATAGGAGGTTAGGTCACTTGAGTTTTGATCTGCTAGTCAGGTTAAGCTCTATGGACCTCATCCGAGGATTGCCCAAGCTTAAGATGGAGAAGGATCTGGTTTGTCATCCCTGTCGTCATGGGAAAATGGTTGCCGCTTCTCACTCACCTGTGACTCAGGTGATGACATCGTATCCGGGCGAGCTTTTACATTTGGACACTGTAGGTCTAGCTCGGGTACGCTCAGTCGGTGGGAAGTGGTATGCACTTGTGATTGTTGACGATTTTTCTCGTTTCTCGTGGGTTTTCTTTTTGGAGTCTAAGGATGAAACTTTTCAATTTGTTCATGACCTGATTTTGAAGCTGAAGAATGAGAACAATGGTCGGATGCGAGCAATTCGCTCCGACAACGGCTCTGAGTTCAAGAACTCTCAGTTCGTCAGCTTCTGTAGTGATCAGGGTCTGGACCATCAGTTTTCTTCTCCTTACACTCCCCCACAGAATGGCGTTGTGGAACGAAAGAACCGCACGCTAGTCGAGATGGCCAGGACGATGCTCGATGAGCACAGGACTCCTAGGCGTTTTTGGGCTGAAGCCATGAACACGGCTTGCTATCTGGCCAACCGCATTTTTCTTAGAGCTTACCTTGGTAAGTCATCATATGAGTTGCGGTTTGGCAGACAGCCCAAGGTGAGCCACTTGCGAGCGTTTGGCTGCAAGTGCTTTGTGCTCAAGAAGGGAGGGCATTTGGACAAGTTTGAGTCTCGTTGCTGGGATGGTGTTTTTCTTGGTTATGCATTGCATTCTCGAGGCTTCCGTGTTTGGAACCTCGAATCCCAGCTGCTTGTCGAGACTTGTGAGGTTTATTTTGATGAGTCCTTGCCTTCTTTGACTCCTTCTTTTGAGCTTTCTAGTGATGATGAGCTCGGAGAGTCCATCTTCGAGGAAGATGAGGATACTCCGGCTGCTGTTGAGGGTGGGCCTTCTGCATCCCCCGCAGAGCCCACATCTTCTGAGACTTCGACTGATGATGAGGGCGGACCTCTGATCACTTCTTCCACTTCGATCGAGCCCCCTCAGTCAAGTCCAGAGGTGCCAGCTGCTGACTCCGGTGAGGTGACTTCAGATCACCAGGGAACCCGAGCAGTTCAGCGTGACCATCCCTCAGAGCTCATCATAGGTGATTTGTTTGAGAGGACTTTGCGTTCTTCTGCCTCTCTCGCTGTGTTTGCTGAATCTGCGTTTGTTGCATCTTTTGAGCCCAGAGATGTTTCTCATGCTCTTTCTGATTCAAATTGGATTAATGCTATGCAAGAAGAGCTTGAGAATTTTGTCCGCAATCGGGTTTGGACATTAGTTGAGCCGCCACCAGGATGCAATCCTATAGGCACCAAGTGGGTATTCAAGAACAAACAAGGTGAAGATGGGGTTGTGGTGCGCAACAAGGCTCGACTAGTTGCCCAGGGTTATTGCCAGAAGGAAGGTATTGACTTTGAAGAAACCTTCGCTCCTGTTGCCCGTCTTGAGTCCATTCGTATTCTTCTAGCTTTTGCTGTTTCGAAGGGTTTTAAGCTTTTTCAAATGGATGTTAAGAGTGCTTTTCTGAACGGATACATAGAAGAGGAGGTTTATGTTAGGCAACCCCCCGGTTTTGAGAACCCTAAGTTTCCTCGACATGTTTTTAAATTGCATAAAGCTTTATACGGGTTGAAGCAAGCCCCCAGGGCTTGGTATGACCGGTTAAAGCAATTTTTGTTGGGGAAGGGCTTTGTGATGGGGTCTGTGGACAAAACTCTCTTTTTGCTCAGAGTTGCTTCAGACTTCTTAGTCGCTCAGATTTACGTGGACGACATTATTTTTGGCGGTACTACTAATGATCTTGTGTCCAAGTTTTTGAGCAGATGCATAGTGAGTTTGAGATGAGCCTCATGGGTGAGCTCAAGTATTTCTTAGGGCTCCAGATCAAGCAGACCAAGGACGGCACCTTCATCCACCAAGGTAAGTACACTCGTGATATGTTAAAGAAATTTGACTTTGGTGGTGAATTGAAGCCGCAGATGACCCCGATGGGCACTTCTGGGGGTCTGGACAAGGACGAGAGCAGTGTCAAGGTCAATGAAAGGGAGTTTCGAGGGATGATCGTTTCGCTGTTGTACTTGACGGCAACAAGACCGGACATTCAGTTCGCCGTGGGACTTTGCGCGCGTTTTCAGTCTTCACCACGCGCGTCTCACCGGCAGGCTGTCAAGCGCATTTTTAGGTATCTCACTTATGCGCCCGATCTCGGTCTTTACTATTCAGCATCATCATCTCTTGATCTATCTGGCTTTTCGGATGCCGACTTTGGTGGGTGCCGGTTGGATCGCAAGTCGACTTCCGGTACTTGCCAGTTTCTTGGTTCATCTCTTGTCTCTTGGTCTTCTCGAAAGCAATCTGGAGTTGCTCACAGTTGGTTTGGATGATTTCCACTCTACGAGACTTTGGGTTGTTCTTTCCTACCAGGGTTCCATTGTTTTGCGACAGCACTAGTGCTATTAGTGTAGGGAAAAACCCGTGTCTTCACTCAAAAACCAAACATATTGATGTGCGCTTTCACTTCTTGCGGGATCAATATGAGAAAGGTGTCATTGACCTTATTCATGTTGATACCCATCATCAGTTGGCTGATATTTTCACCAAACCCCTAGATCAGTCTACATTTGAGCGTTTACGAGGGGATTTGGGTGTTGTGTATCCTTTTTAGGATATTTTGCGTCAGTTTTTTTTTACTCTTTTCTTGAGTCTTTTTGTGTGTGTTCATACCTTGCATATTCACATATCATACGTTAGAGATGCTTCTGTTATATGATTGAACTGCTTTACTCATTCTAGCTGGTACATGCTTTTGATTACTTGTCAATGATCATGCTTTGGTTCAGTTCACTTGATATGTCTGATATCTGTCATATGCATGGCTTTTATGCTTTAAACTTGAAAAATGATCATCATTGCTTCCGGTAACTAGCATGTGTAGGCTGAGTGCTTTTGTTATCTGTTACATGCCTTGTAGCTAGTTCATCACATAGATGCAGATATGCAACTTGGACATCTTTATGCTTCAACATGGAAAATGAGCTATAACAGTCAGAAATGAATGAAAATTCCATGCCTTTTTATGCTTAAAATTGAAAAGATCCAGGTGGGTTTGTCTTGTCGCATTACATTGTTCTGGACTACGTACCATAGCACTTTGGTATGAACTAGGACACTGTAGTGTATGCCAAGACCAACGTCTTAAGCTTCTGATGGTCCAGTTCTGGCCTAGGCTTGACTTGGTCGGTCAGCATAAGGTTTGACATGCAAATAACCCCTGGCAAAAATGAAAAAGGGAATAGAAAAAGCTTGAAAATTGAAATAATAACAAGTTTGCTGAAGCATTTTGTTTTGGACAATGCTTATCTTGGTAGATATCAGTTAGCTTCTGCATCTCATGTTTTACCTTGCTTGCTTTACTGGAAAATGTGGTGATGCTTTTTGTTTGCAAAAACTGAAAAATGCGTGCTAATGACTTTCTTTAGATATCATCTGTTGCACTGATCATGCCATGTGTCTTAGACAATATCTCTTTTGCTATACTTGTTAGATGCTGTAATTGCAGTCAATCATATTTGAGAAGCATGCTTTCTACACTCCTTATGCACTCCAGTTGAATTCACTGCATATTTGAGGGGGAGTTGCATTTCAGGGGGAGTCCGTGTCTCTTTTGAGTGCTTGATGAGTTCACTTGTCAAAAAGGGGGAGAAAATTTGGGATCAGAGTTTAAGGGGGAGTTTTTACTCTGTTGATATCCTTGTTGTTCTGCAATCGCACTCATTTTTGAGCTTTTACGTTTTGGTTAACCATAATGACCGTTTCATGCTTTTGATTGGCTTTTGGTCATTAGGGTTAAATATTTACCTTATTTTTCTTCTTCTTTGGTCTCTTGTATTTTGTTTTCGTGTTTCCACATTTGTTCGCAGGTGCTGAAGAGCTGAGAAAAGAGGAGTGTTGACAATGCACTCATCAAGGGGGATATTGAGGAGCCATGCTGAATAGTGTGGGCCTCATGGCTCCAGAAGTGATGAGTCATTGTCAATGATAGTCAAAGAGGACTGAAGAAGAGAAGAGATCTGCTGTTTCATGGGCCGCGTGTGACTCAGGTACACGGGCAGCGAGCGACTGTCGGGCAGAGGAGGCTGCGAAGTCGGGCTGGCCCAATCTGGGTGCATGGGCCAGAAGCAGTAGAAGACCCACTGGGCTGTTGACCAGGACTGACTCAGGTACACGGGCGGTGAGTGATTGCCGGGCTGAGAGAGCTGCGGAGTCAGGCCGGCCCAATCCGGGTACCTAGTGCAAAGCCGGTGGAGGCTTTGTCAGTTTCGGCGCAAAACTGACAACCGTTGATTCTGTATCCGACTGTCCAGAAGAGAAGCCGTAGTCGCTACGAAAACTTAGCTTCCGGATAAGTCATCTGTAACTCTAGGCCCACAGTCAGTCAGTCGTGTCTGTAAAAATTCCTAAGGGCAGTAGAGTCTTTTTCTTTATTTTTGAGTCTGTAAAAACCCTAAGGGGCTGGTAGAATATTCCTAGTGTTGGGCTGCCTATAAATAGGACCCCAATCCCTAGGGTTTGGACTACCCTTCTAGAAATCACTTTTGCATCATTCATTGGGTCATTTTGCCTCTCACGTTTCCTCTCTCTCCTCTGCGCGCCGCCAGGCACTCGTTCTTCCCTGGTTACTGTGCATTTATTTTACTTCTGTGAGATTGAATTCCTTGTTCTTTGCTGAAGCGTGTGCTTTTATTCCATTGTTTCAAGAAGCTTCGGTTGGGTGAGCTGTGTTGATTTTATTCCTGGGAATGTCCATCTCTTGCGTGTGTTCTTCGTGAGAAGTAGTACTAGTTCTTGCTGTTGCAAGTAGTACTGCTACTGTAGCTACAGTACTTGCTGCCAGCTTTTTACCTTCTCTGTACTGCCTTTTTGATCGAAGCAGATTGGAGTAAATGCCTTTTTGACTGTTTCTGCGAAGTCATCTTTCTCTGTTCGAAGCCCCTCAGCTCCGTGAGGCAGGCTTCGATCTAACATTTTCAAAGCTTTCGTTCAAACTGCGAACTTCGGTTTTTGTGTCTGAGTTGCTAGCTTCGAAGTTTTTTCTGAATGGACAGCATCGCATACTTCGAACAAGCATACTCCGAATCTCTCTGTTCGAAGTGCACACTTCGTTAGGCTTCGAAGTTGGGTTCGAAGCTTGTCTTTTCTGATAGACTTCGCTTGGATTTCTTTATGGCGTGTCAGCCTTCGGTTCTCTTTCCGAAGCTTTCTCTGTTCGAAGATAGAGTGTAGAGTTCGGACCTGGTTTTCTGTCGTGTGACAGACTTCGTTTCTTTGTTCGAAGGTTGTCCTTTTGTGAGTCGTGTTTGAAGCTTTCTATTCGAAGGTTAGCTTCGAAGTTTTTCTGTTCAAAGCTGTGTTCGAAGTTTTGTCTTCGAAGTGCACACTTCGAAGCAGGCTTCGACTCAGTAACCTTGCTCCGAAGCTTTTGGTTCGAAGCTGTGTTCGAAGCCTTGACTTCGAAGTACATACTTCGAACCAGGATCCGGCTTTGTCATACTTCGCTCCGAAGTACTCTTCGCAACTTTCCACTTCGAACTAGGCTAGACCGTGACACCTTCGGCATCTCGGACAGGCTCCGTCACCAACCTCCGAAGCAGACCTCGACGTGCGAAGGGGGCTTCGCCAAGTACCGAACAGGAGACAAATTTGGACAGTAACTTCTTTTTTCATCTTACACATACTTAGATCATTTCATTGAGAAGTTTAGGCCTGATTCACCATGTTTATCTGCCTAGTTGCACTACCTTAGTTTTTCACTGTTTATCATTCGTTGCTTCTAGGTTAGAAACCTTTAGACTTAGGCCTTCTGTTTATTTTCTGCTGCGTAGTCTGTTGAGGTGCATTGGGTATTGGGAGCAGGCCATTGATTCGAAAGAATTTTTTAAGGCGCCCATTCACCCCCCCCCTCTGGTCGCTACTTTCGGTCCTACATCCGACCCTTCGTCGAACGAGGACGATCAAAGGGCTCTGTCCATGCTCCCCCTCCTAGCTCCTTTTCTGGAGCGAAGGACCGGACTTCGGGCCCTGCTCGAGCCTTTGGATCGAGCTAACCGCGAGGTTGGGGAGACGGACCTAGTAGCCATACTTAGCGAAGCTGAGAGATCAGAGCTGAACACAGCCTTAGAACGGGCAGCATACCAGGTATGGAGTATCTGCAAAACAAGATTAATTTCAACTTATAAATAATTCCTCACCTTGCTTTTTCTCTTCGCAGCAAATAGTTTTGGCTCGAGCTGCAGCCGTCTCGAACGAGCGAGGAAACCTTTGTCTTCAGGAGAGGATTACTGCTCTTCAGAGGAGTCTTGACGGCTCTGAAGTTCGAATCTCCAACTTAGATGAGATGATTGCAGTGGAGAGGAGGGCCAGACTTGGTTTGGAAGCTGCAAATAATCGAAGCCAAACAAATCGTGCTTCAAGCTGAAATAGAGAAAATGCGGGCGGAGCATGCCACGGTGGGGGCTGAACTGTTAAGCTTCAAGAGGAGAAGGCAAAAGCTATGGAGGAAGCTAGTAACCTGCTTAGCCAGAAGAGGTCTTTGGCTACAAAGGCAGCTAGAGTATCTGCTACGGTAAATGAGCTAACTTCGTCAAGGGATACTTTAATTGAAGATAAGGTGAAGTCGGAGAAGGTAGCAGCGAAGGTCATGAACAATCTTTTAGGTGTTCTAGAGTAGTTCGGTACTCTCTAGACACTACCTTCAAGTGACAACGTCCCCTTGCTGCGATGGCTAAAGATGATCCAAGGAGCAGCGAAGATGATGAAGACAACAGGTATTTGGTATGGAGAAATCTCCGGCCAGGTAGCTGCTCTCGGAGTACTTCGTTACTACGAAGATTTAGGGCTATCAATAGCACCAGAATTGGGGGTGGCTACCATTACCTTCGATGACAACCAACTGCTAAACTGTAACACCCAAATTTTCAAGGAAATAAAAATATTAATTAATTCAATTTCCTGGTGTTGGGGGAAAATATCTCATCTTCGGGGTTATTGCCGAAGCAGCATAAAGACAGCCAACCAATTCGAAGATTGTCCGAAGACCATCTTCGAAGATGCCCAGAACCTCGTTCGAAGTCCGAAGACTAGCATTGGTTCGAAGTATGTCTTCGAACCAAAGCTCTTCAGGATCTTTTCTGCCAGCTAAGATGGAAGATTTATCTTCTATCCTATTAGATTAGTCTTTTACCATTTTAGCCCTATTAAGGAAACCGAATAGTTTCCTTAATGTCGGTTGTAATAGAGGGGTAAATAGGTCTTTTCCTTAATGTTTAGGCCTATAAATACCCCCCATTTCACCCTGTAATGAGGACCGATTACAAGTGAATCAATACACACTTTCAAACTATTCTAAGTTATTATCCTTTCGGAGGCTTAGAACAGTTTGCTTCGCAAACACTTCGTTTGTTAGTTTCTTTTTTACAGAAACCTGTTAGCGTAATCTTTTACGCCAACAGTTGGCGCCGTCCGTGGGGAACCTAGTCCAAAAAACTTCGTTCTCTACCAACCTTTTGCATCATGCCTCCTAAGCGGAGCGCACCTCGCAATCCTACTCGGAGGTCCTCTCGGATCTCCGGAGAGATACCCTTCGACACAGTCGAAGTCGGAGGGTCTTCGACTATCCCTCCACCTCAAACTCCGCAAGGGGCTTCTATCCCTCGAGGATACGAAACCTCTCCACCAACCCCTTCTACACTCCGACCGCCCGGAGCCACTCTGCCACCCTCCATTCCGATTCGAACTGATCATACCAGTTCTCAAGACCCGGAAGGTCCTTCCGGAGGAGATGAAGATAGCCTTGGAGATATGGCCACTCAAATGGCCAATCTTCAAGCCGAGGTAGCGAGGTGGCGGCAAGAGGCTGCGAACAGGCTTCGTCCTCAAGTCACCCCAGTTATCCCCGAAGTGCACGAAGACGACGATCTTGACTATCCCGAAGCCCCGGAGAACGCCTCTTACGACAATGAATCTCCGTTGCATCCCGAGCTTCAGAAGGTTCGCTTCGATCCGAGGTTCAAAGTTTCGAAGCTTAGCAAGTATGCCGGAGACGAAGATCCCAGTGAGTTTGCGCGTTCTTATGCCCTAGCAATCGAGGCTAGTGGTGGAGACAGAGAAACTATGGCGAAGTGCTTCCCGTTAGCCCTTCAAGGAGTGGCGTTGAGATGGTTCTGGTCTTTAAAACCAGGATCAATCACTTCATGGTCACAGTTGAAGAAGAAGTTCATAAGTAACTTTCAGGGCACTTTTGTGCCCCCCATGTCGACAGGAAGCCTTTTCCAAGTGAAACAGCTCCCCGGAGAAACATTGAGGCAGTACTTCAAGCGCTTCGCTCACACGAAGTCGCAAATTCGGGGGCTGTCCACATCTTCGGTGGTTGATGCGGCTCGGGAAGGCGTCAGTCATAAAGGCCTTCTGGATAAATTGCATCGGAAGAGCATCACCACAGTATCACAGTTGATGTCGTACTTCGAGGAGTACTCGAAGTCGGAAGAAGGTTGGCTTCGGAGGACTACTTCTACTTCGACAGTGTTGACAGAAGTTAAAGCAGAGGTGAAGACTTCGGCTCAGCCGCAAGAACCAGTCTCCGAAGTGCAACATGATAGAAGAAGAGGGCAAAAGCACCCTCGTTCTGAGGTCTTAAACATTGCACCCCCGCAGAAGTTTGCACCAAGAGCTCCACAGTCTGCGGGGAACAAGTCCAGCGGCTGGAGGCCGCCAGGGAAAACGGCTGGCAAGGGCCAGACCCTTTTTTGCTGTATTCATGGAGAGAATCGAAGCCATGCAACTGACACCTGCAAGGCTATTCTTACCCTTCGAGGAGAATACTTGGAGAGAACTTCGGGTCGAGGTAGTACCGACCGAAGTCCAGCAGCAGCAGTGCGCTCGGAGCTGGTCCAGGCTGTAGCGCGGATAGAAAATTTTGATGCTGCAAGGCATCCTCCGGTGGCCAATGTTATGCCACCTCCGAAACAAGAAGAAGGGCAAGATAGAGGGAAGAGAGTAGTTCTCCCTATCTCCGGAGGAGGTACCCTCGGAAGCATGTCCAAGAGACAGCGAAGAGAGTACGTTCGAGAAGTAGGCCACATTGGAACTTCGTCATCTGCAGCTGCAATGCCGGAGTGGTCTCATGTTCCAATATCTTTCTCTGCGGAGGATGCAGCTGGTATCAAGTTCCCGCATGCAGATCCATTGGTTATTACTGCTGATATTGCGGGGACAGAAGTTCGAAGGGTGCTAATTGACGGAGGTAGCTCGGCAGATATTATATTTGTACAAGCCTTCGATCAGTTATGCATTTCCCGGAAGCATCTCCTCCCAGCGGCTCGTCCTCTGCAAGGCTTTGCAGGACCTCCGTTAGATGCACTTGGCCAAATAGGCCTGGAAGTAACCTTCGGAGAAGGTTTACTAGCCCGAACTGAAGAAGTTATCTTTGATGTGGTGGACGCCCCATATGCTTATAATGTCATTTTTGGGCGAGGCATGTTGAATCAGTTCGGAGCTGTGGCGCATCACAACTACTTGTGCATGAAGATGCCCACACAATCAGGAGTTCTGACAATCTTCGGAGATCAAGCCATAGCTCGGAGGGCAGAATATGGTCATGGTCCTCCTCTTGATCCGAGGCAAGTAAACAGTGTCCAAGATAATGGAGAAATTTTTTCAGCCTCCTCCGAAGCTTCGAAGAAGTCATTTCCAAGACCAAGTCCCGAAGGAGAGATTGCAACGAAGGTCATTGTCAAAGATGGTAAAGAATACACTTTTCAATTTGGTAAAGATTTACCTCCCGAAGTTGCAACTTCCTTGGAAAAGGTCGTAGAAGAAAATCTGGATGTCTTCGCTTGGGCTGACGAAGATATCACCGGAGTCGATAGGGATATTATTGAGCACAGCTTGCTTGTAAACCCGAAGGCCCGGCCTGTTCGACAAGGGCTCCGGAAGATGTCCGCAGAGAGAGCTGCTCTAGCTAAGGACGAAGTTGAAAAACTGCTGAAGGCTGGGATTATCAGAGAAGTGGCCCATACAGAATGGTTAGCCAACCCAGTCTTCGTCAGGAAGAAGTCCTCCGGAAAGTGGCGCATGTGCATTGATTTCACATCTCTGAATAAAGCGTGCCCACGTGACCCCTACCCCATGCCCCGAATTGATCAACTAGTTGACTCCACTGCAGGTTCGGAGTTACTAAGCTTCCTCGACGCGTATTCCGGTTATCATCAAATATGGTTGAAGCGCGAAGATGAAATCAAGACGAGCTTTGTAACTCCTTCGGGAGTCTTCTGCTATGTAAGAATGCCCTTCGGCCTAAGAAATGCCGGGGCTACTTTTTCAAGATTAGTTGCTAAGGCTCTAGGTCATCAACTAGGTCGCAATGTGGAGGCCTATATGGATGATATTGTAATAAAGAGTGCTTTAAAGCACCAACATAGCCTAGACTTAGCAGAAACATTCAATAGCCTTCGGGCATGTGGGATCCGCCTTAACCCCGAAAAATGTATATTCGGAGCTAAGGCTGGAAAGTTGTTAGGGTACTTAGTTTCAAGCAGGGGAATTGAAGCTAGCCCTACTCAAATAACTGCGCTGCAGAAGATGGCTCCTCCGGAAAATTTAAAACAAGTGCAAAAGCTGACTGGACGTCTGGCCGCACTTAGCAGGTTTTTATCAAGGTCTGCGGAGAGGAGTTTGCCAATCTTTAAAGCTTTGAAAGGGTCCGAAGATTTTGCATGGACACCGGAGTGTCAGAAAAGCTTCGAAGATATTAAAGATTATCTTAGTAATCTTGCTACACTTACGGTGCCTATCGCGGACGAAACCCTACTTCTGTATCTTGCAGCCACAGGCTCAGCTGTCAGCGCAGTCCTTGTCAGAGAAGTTGATATCAATGGGAAGTTGGTCCAAAATCCTGTCTATTTTGTATCCGAAGCATTGTCAGGAGCAAAGACAAGATACTCCGAACTTGAAAAGTTCGTTTATGCTCTGATAATGGCTTCGAGGAAGCTAAGGCATTATTTTTTGGCTCATAATGTAATTGTACCAACTTCATATCCTTTAGGAGATATGCTCCGAAGCAAAGATTCCACTGGAAGGATTGGAAAGTGGGCAGTAGAACTAGCACCCTTCGGCATATCTTTCCTGGCAAGGACAGCTATCAAATCTCAAGTCCTAGCAGACTTCGTAGCAGAGTGGACTCCACCTGCGAAGTTGACTCCGGAAAAATCAGATGACGGAGTTTGGATTATTTACTCCGACGGGGCTTTCCAAGCATCCGGAGCAGGCACTGGGGCAGTATTAATTTCACCATCAGGACAAAGAGCAATGTACTCCGCAAGACTCAACTTTAAGTCTACCAATAATATAGCGGAGTACGAAGGAATATTATTGGGACTCCGGAAAGCACGTGCTCTAGGGGCTACAAGAATAATTATTAAAACAGATTCTCAAATAGTAGCAGGGCACGTAGACAAAAGTTTTCAAGTCCGACATCCACAGCTTGCAAAGTACTTGGAAGAAATTCGCAAGATCGAAGCACATTTCAAGGGTATTTCCATTCGGAGTATACCAAGAGCTGAAAACGTGCAAGCGGACATTTTAGCGAAGGCTGCTGCCGGAGCTGTGGATGTGCCTGACGAAGCTTTCTATGAGGAGCTCAATATACCTTCGGTGCCACAAGTTGCTTCTGCAGAGATTCTCTGCATTCCTAGTGCAGATTGGAAAGATTCAATCATAGAACTCTTGCAAGGAGGAACAAATTTGCCCGAAGAGCCCCAATTGTCAAGATTAAAGCTCAGAGCAAGAAACTATCAGTTAATCAACGGTATATTATACAAGGCCGGAGTATGTTCCCCTCTACTCCGATGTATATCTCAAGCCGAAGGCCAAGAAATTCTTCGAGAAATTCACGAAGGCCTTTGTGGAAGTCATTTAGCCCCTAGAGCTCTGGCAGGAAAAACACTTCGCCAGGGGCTTTATTGGCCCACAATAACAGCTGATGCGGAGAGCTTGGTCCGCACTTGTCAAGGATGCCAGTGGATGGGTCGACGGAGTCATCGCCCACCAACAGCTCTTCAAGTCATTGCTCCGGTATGGCCTATGGCCAGATGGGGTATGGATCTAATTGGTCCCTTTCCGTTAGCAAAGGGAAATCTGAAGTTCGCAGTGGTAGCTATTGAATATTTTTCTAAGTGGGTGGAAGCAGAGCCCTTAACAGCTATCACTTCGAATAATGTACAGAAATTCTTCTGGAAGAACATTATTTGCCGGTTCGGAGTGCCTAAATATCTCACAGTTGATAATGGAACACAGTTCGACGCAGAACCCTTCAGGAAGTTTTGCGAAGACCTAGGCATTCAACTATGTTTTGCTGCAGTGAGACATCCTCAGTCGAATGGAGCCGTTGAGCGAGCCAATGGAAATATCTTATCAGGGCTAAATCGAAGAATAGTAGGGTTGTCAAAGGGACTGTGGACCGAAGAGCTTCCGAAGATTCTGTGGTCCATTCGGACTACGCAAACAAGGTCCACAGGTTTTACTCCGTTCAGACTACTATTCGGAGATGAAGCTATGACTCCAACGGAGCTCAAAGGGGGCTCATTTCGCAGCACCGAATCAGACATCGAAGAAGAAAGACAAGCTTCGTTAGATTTGTCAGAAGAAACAAGGCTTCGAGCTGTAGCCAATTTATCAAAGTATCATCAGCAGACGAAGACTTGGTATGACCCGAAGGTTAAGCTCAGCGAGTTAAGGCCGGGTCATCTTGTTCTACGAAGCATTATAGCACCAGGGAAGTTAGGCAATAAATGGGAAGGTCCATATCTAATCGTCCGCTCGGGGCGCCCTGGTTCATTTAAATTAGCTAATTTAGAAGGTGAAGAGTTAGCACATACTTGGCATGCGGAGCACCTAAAGCGATACTTCGCATAAGGGCTCCTTGTAATTCGCTTGTAATCACCTCTAAATTAATAAAGCATACACCCTGTGGCTTGCCTTCCCCTTGACACTCCTAGTTTCCCGAGCGGACGCGCTGGGACAGAAGTCGTTCGAGAGGGAAGTGTCATCAAGCAGGGCTGTATTTCCGGACTTCGTACCCATAAAGTCGAGGCCTCCGGTGTGGTGGCTGAAATCCATCCGGAGCCCAAGCTGATACCTTGTAGGCATCCGTAAAAGAGCCAATACCACATTCTACGGAGTCCAAGCTTCGGCTGGTAGACTTCCGTAAAAAGAGCCGAAGGTGGCCAAAATCTGCGGAGGCCAAGCTGCAGCTTGTCAGACTTCCGTAAAAAGAGCCGAAGGTGGCCAAATTCTGCGAAGTCCAAGCTCCGGCTGGTAGACTTCCGTAAAAAGAGCCGAAGGTGGCCAAATTCTGCGAAGTCCAAGCTCCGGCTGGTAGACTTCTGCAAAAAAGAGCCCAAGTGGCCAGATTCTGCGAAGTCCAAGCTCCGGCTGGTAGACTTCTGCAGAAAAGAGCCCAAGTGGCCAAATTCTGCGAAGTCCAAGCTCCGGCTGGTAGACTTCTGCAAAAATAGCCGAAGGTGGCTACAATTTCTGCGAAATCCAAGCTCCGGCTGGTAGATTTCTGCAAAAAACAGCCGAAGGTGGCTAAAGCAAAACAGCATTTAAGCCATGAGCTTCGAATGTTTGTTCATATAAGTCCAAAGTGACAAATTTCTTAAGACACTAAAGTGTCCTCGAAGTTATCTTAATTGATTTCTTTCGTAAAGCAAACAAAGGTACCAAGTTACCATTCTTCTGACTACAAAGGTCAAAGACATTTCATAAGATTTCAAAAGATCTTTAAAAATGACAGAGGGGCTCCGAACCCCCAAAAAAATTGTACTCCGAAGTTTTTCCTTTGCGCATAACCATCTTTGAATACAGTTCGAAGTTGCTTATACCCAAAGAGGGGCTAGTAAATATGGAGACAATTTTAAATCGGCATTCATTATTGAAACAAATGTGTTTACAGATTACATTATGAAAAATTGGTATCTATACCAAGAAGGAATCGGAGACCTCTTCGGTCCCGAGAGCTAGGGGTGGAACGACTAGTTCCAACATCGGAAGTTCTAAGAACTTTGCGTTTAACTCTCTTCCTCCCCTTCGAAGCTCTAAAATCCTTCTGTTCTTGTTGAAGCTCGGCCCAAGTTCGAAGCCGCTCAGGACTTCTCTCCCAGCTTCTAAGACCTTCAGATCTTTTATTTTGGGCTTCACCTTCGTCTTCGGACCAATTAGTGTCTTCAGAAGACGAGGTGTTTGCGTCGATTTCTTTATCTTCCTCTTTAATATAAGACAATACGTCTTTAATTACTTCGGGCGCAATAACGCCGGAGTCATCTCGAGGGATAAGGAATCGAGGACGCTTATAACTCTTTAGAAGTTCGAAGGTGTTCCACAGTGAGCGAAGTTCGCTGTTAAGTTCTAACACTTCGATATCTTCCATAAGAGGCAAAGCCTAAAAATATGATAAACAAGATTTTCATTGATAAATGTTTACAAGCATAAAGCTTTACATGATTAGAAATCCTAAAATATTTCTAAACCTGCGGGTTCGAAGGAGGTTGACTGCTCGAAGCTTGGCTTCGAACTTGCTTCTGGCGTTGGCCTTCATCAATCCAAGCTTTGATCGCAGAACGACCTTCGGCTCTCCATGAAGTTTGGAAGGCTCGCCAAGCAGCAGCTACACCTTCGGAAGGTTTGAGAAGTCGGTCGTCGTCGAAGGTGATTGGACCTCTTCCTGCGTCCGGAGCTATTGATCGGCCCAAATCCTCGTAATAGCGAAGTAGACCAACAGCAGACACTTGTCCGGAGAGTTCTCCGTATCTAATGCCCGCTGTCTTCATCTGCTTCGCCACCCCTTGGATCCTTTTTAACCGGCGCAAAAGGCTGATGTTATCATCAGAAGGGAGAATTCCAGTAGTACCGAAGTACTCCAGGACTTCTAACAACTGATTCATAACCTCCGCAGCCACCTTCTCAGACTTCAACTTATCTTCGTTCAGCGCATCCTTCGCCGAAGTAACTTCGTCCAAAACCCCAGAAAGCCTAGCATTCTCAGTGGTCAAAGTGTTTTTCTGTGTCAACAATTGGCTAGCTTCCTCTTCAAGCCGGACGAGCCTAGACCCTGCAGTAGCATGCTCCGCCCGCAGTTTGTCAACCTCTGCTCGAAGCACAATCCTTTCCGCTTCGAGCTCTTTCTTTACAGCTTCCAAGCTTTGCCTGGCCCTTCGCTCTGTTAATATTATATTGTCCATTTGAGTCACTCGACTTTCAGAGATGTTAAAATTCCTTTGAAGAGTGCTATTTTCTTCCGAAGCCGAGCAATTTCTTCGTCATTGCATAGACTTGCAGCTCGGGCCAAGACAGTTTGCTGCCAAAGTAAAAATCAAAGTAAATATTCATTCGAAGATAAATTCTATAATAATTTGCAGTTGTTTCATACCTGATAAGCTGTACGTTCAATAATGGCATTAAGCTCCGTCCTGTCAGCCTTGCGCAAGATGGCCACTAATTTGGTCTCCCCTATGTCACGACTAGCTCGATCCAAAGGTTCGAGCAAAGTCCGAAGACCAGTTGTTTGCCCTAAGAAAGGAGCCAGCAAGGGGAGCATGCTTATTGCCTCTTGGTCATCTTCGTTCAACGAAGGACCGGAGCTTTGGCCTACGGTCTTCGAAGCCACTGGAGTTTGAGCCTCCCTGGAAGATTGGCTCTCGTCTGTTGAATCAGACGGAGTTGATTCGGAGCTTATAGCAGGCAGGGGCTCTATTTGTCTTTTGCCTCTTCCAGGCCCCTTTTGAGTAACTCTCGGGGCTGGCTCCGAAGTCGTCGAAGGCTCAGGAATTATTTCCTCCTGGCGGACTTCTTCCATAGGAGTGGGTTCTGCAAAGTAATCAAAAGTATTATATATAGTATAAAAATTTAAATAAATATAAAAGTTCTTTGAAATCTACCTTCGGCAGTTTGCGGAGGAGTCATTGTCGGACTGTTTGGTGGATCGAAAGCTAATTCTTCATCTGAATTAGCCGTTAAATCGTGGACTGCAGGAGCATCGTCCTGGGTAGTCCTCGCTGTTTCTTCGGGAATCGAAGCCATAGTGACTTCGACCCCACTTTCATTCACAGGAACTTCGTCCTGAGCTACATCTTCTTGAACTACCGAAGTCCTTGGTTGATCAACATTTTCTCCAGACTCCGGTACGTTCACAGATACTTCGGCCTGTGCGGCCCTTTGAGTTTCGTTCTCTTCCATTAGGTGCACAAGTAACCTTTCCATTTCTTCTTGGGAATCGGAAACCGAAGCTCTTGAGCTCGAAGGTATAGGATCTAAAGGTGCGAGGTTCTTCGGCTTCCGAGCCACCCTTTTCACCAGAGTTTTAGCTGAACTTGAAGTTCCAGCTTCGGCTTTCCTTTTTTGAGGCCCTTTCTCCAAAGGCGCCCAATCCATTAGAGGGGGAGGAGTGAGTTTCAGCATTCCCCATACTCTGTTAAATCTTTCCCAACTCCCAACCAGCTTAATTCGCCACTCTTTTTCGGTCGGAGTTGGAGCACCCAAGATTTTTTCCGAAGCCCTTATAATCTGTTCTGAAGTAACAGGGGCTGAAGATTCTACAAAATAAATAATTCAAGTCAGTTTTTTCTTCGAAGCAAATATGTTTAATGCATGTTGTTTTCGAAGTTACCTGTAGGACTTGAAGTCAAGTTAATTCTGCGAAGACCACCTTCGGAATCATCTTCGAAGATAATAGGCCAGTCGGCCATCAACGGAGGAATTTGAAGACCGATGAATTCTTCGGCCAAATCCCGCATACTGAGCCTTCGGCTAACTTTTTCAAGCAAGTTCAGACGGGCTTCGAATTGGCCTTCGTCAGGACGCACCAAAGCTTCTTTTCGGAATTGGATTTCTCTAAGAGGTCCGGCCAGAGGATTGCTTGCCCCAACTTCGGCATAGAACCATTTCAAAATCCAGTCGGTGTACCACCTAGCGTTGATGGCTTTAGCAGGAAAGCGAAGGGCGTACTCGTCCCGAAGTCTAAAGTTGATACTGCCAAAAGACGTTACTACTTTTTCACCTCCGGGAGCTACGAAGGTTTTTGGTTGGCAGGTTGCTCTATGTAATGCAGCGAAGATTTCCGCCCTTCCTTCACATCCTTCAGCTCTTAAGGCCCATTCAAAAATAGCTAATCTAGCTACTGTGTTCGGAGATAATTGGGGGAGAGTTATATGGAACAGTTCGAGTACCTCTGCCAGAAAGTCCACTGCAGGAAGACCCAAACCGGCTTCGAAAAAATCTTCGAACACTACTACTTCTCCGGGTTTGGGCACTGGAATCACTTCTTTCCCTGGTTTTCGAATCATAACTCCCGCACCAATATTTCCTCCTACTGCCATTGCCAAGGACTCTCTTTTGCAGGTTGAAGGCCCTAATTCAAAGGATTGGTCTAAATATTTGGTCGATGGAGGGCACAGACCTTGATCATCGGCGATTTGGGGATTTTTTCCCCTTGCCGCCATGGAAGTTGTCGCCTGCATCGAAGGCGTCGCCGCCACTGTTGCCGCTGCCGCTGCCGCAGCCGCTTGTTGACGAACCAAGGTCGAAGGAGGTGCAGAGCCTTTGGTCTTCGCCATCGCAATTGCTGGATCGATCTGAGAGAGTGGAGACTAGGGCTCAAGAACTCGAAAGCTAGGGCTCAAGAACTCAAAGGGCTAAAAAGCTTTTGACTGAGGAGAAGCAGTGAAAAGGTAATCGGGTAAGTTTTGAGGCTCTTTATTTATAGCCTAATCTTTCCGTTTGTTACCGTTTGGGCTCTGCCCTTTCGCATTCCCGCCTGTTATTTTCCTCCGAAAATAACGCCTCCTATAGCTGCCGTTAGGAACAGAAACTAACGGCTATTTCTTCTAAGTCTGAAAAGACTTTCGAACTTCCTGAGTTAGTTCTAAGATAGTTCGAAAGGTAATTACCTTAAGACTGATTCGAAGTTCTTATCTCCATGCATTTCGGAGATAAAACAAAAATCAATAACCCCTATGAATGGTTATCTTTTCTTTCCGTATACTGCTCTCCTAACGTTACAGGTCAAACGGAGAAGCGTATTCGAGGGGCTACTGTTGGGGGAAAATATCTCATCTTCGGGGTTATTGCCGAAGCAGCATAAAGACAGCCAACCAATTCGAAGATTGTCCGAAGACCATCTTCGAAGATGCCCAGAACCTCGTTCGAAGTCCGAAGACTAGCATTGGTTCGAAGTATGTCTTCGAACCAAAGCTCTTCAGGATCTTTTCTGCCAGCTAAGATGGAAGATTTATCTTCTATCCTATTAGATTAGTCTTTTACCATTTTAGCCCTATTAAGGAAACCGAATAGTTTCCTTAATGTCGGTTGTAATAGAGGGGTAAATAGGTCTTTTCCTTAATGTTTAGGCCTATAAATACCCCCCATTTCACCCTGTAATGAGGACCGATTACAAGTGAATCAATACACACTTTCAAACTATTCTAAGTTATTATCCTTTCGGAGGCTTAGAACAGTTTGCTTCGCAAACACTTCGTTTGTTAGTTTCTTTTTTACAGAAACCTGTTAGCGTAATCTTTTACGCCAACACCTGGATTTTATTATTTTGAAAATACCTTTAAATACTATTCTATACCATTTTGAACTACAACATAGAGTTAATGACCAAACCAGGAGCTTAAAATTTTTGTGTAAACTCCCAAGGCCAAAATATATTTTTGAGAATTTTTATAAATTTTTACCAAGCTTGGAAGTAGCCCTAAGATTTTAATCTATTTTTGGAATTAGTTTTATTCAGAATTGTTTTGGAACAGTAACGGGCCTCCCTCCTCCCTTTCTCTCTCTCCCGGTCGGCCCAGCCCGTCACCTCGCCCGCCTCTAGCTGACAGCCCAACCCCACCTGTCGGCGCCAACCGCCCCCTCTCGCGCCCGAGCCCGACCCCACCCGTTAGCCTCCGCACTCGCCCGCTCGCGCCCACTGACATGTGGCCCCCGCACTCGCCTCGGATCCCTTGCCCCCGACCCCCTCCCCTCGAATTAAGTCTAGCAATCAAACCCCCGCGCTCCGGTGACCGTTTCCCCCCATTAAACCCGACCGATTCGCGTCCAGGTTCTATGGATCGAACTCAACCCGAGCTCGCCGGCGTTTAAACGCGTTTTATTCCCGACCACCATAGATTACGCCCTCTCTGCACCCGCCGATGGCCCTATTTAAACCCCTTGGCCGTCCGCATTGCACCCCTACGCTCACACGCGGCGAGAACAAACAGAGCTCTTGCATTCCGCGTTTTAGCGCACCACTGCCACCCGTCCTCCAGCCGTCGCTCGCCGTCGCCGAAGTCCCCGTCCGCCCTCGCCGACCACACCGCTGCGACCGCACGGACCTCACCGACCCCGGCCACCACTCCGTCGTCGACGAAACCCGCCAGATCGCCGTCGCCGTCGATGACCCGAACGCCTTCACCGCCTGCGCTCGTCACCGGCCTCGCTCCGTCGACCTTTCTTCACTGCAAGGGTACCCTCGTGATCCCCGCAATATCCTCTTTCCATTTTAGGCATTAGCTTCGACCGCCATCACTCGCCGTGGCCTCTGGCCCGCTCGCCGTCACCGGAGAAGACGACCGGCACGGGCTGAGTACCCATACCGTGTCGGATTCATGCACGACCGTGCGATCTAGATCCAATGGTGACGATTAATTCCCCCTTGCGATTTAATCAGATCCGTTAGATCTCGGCGAAGGGGTATGTTTTAATCTCGTGCGTCCGTTAGTATTTAAAACCCGCACTCGATCTCATGCGTCCACGTGGCACCCTTTCGCGTGTTTTAATCCTGGTCGTCCACAAGGCAAGTCACCAAACCAATCTTTTGAACATATTGAACCCATGTTTGATTAAACTATCGCTAAACCACATAGGTTATACATGCATTAGTCAAATGAATCCTTACAATATATTTATTTAGGATCCCCCGACCTTGATGTGCAACCTAAGCCATGCTATCTCACCTAACCTCCTTGTCACCACATGGTTAATGATATTAGTTAGTGTCCAATGTATTGACACAATCGCTATAGGATAAAAATGAGTCGTAGCAAAATGGTTCTACTATATGATCCCCGAGATGGTTCCTCTCCTTCCTAGGAAGAGGAAGCCCATCCGTGAGCCCGTCCCTCGCCCCAAGCGGATCCCACCTCACCCCTCCACCGCCGGACCGTCTACCACCAGCGCCCCTGCACCGCGCCCCAGCCTCGTCTCCGACCCCATCATCGAGAATTTTCTCGAACCCACCATCCCTCAGGAGCCGCGTACCCGTGGTTCCGAGAGCACGGAGACCGCCTCCGTTGGCGATTAGGCGTTAGGAGTTGCTATTTTAAATAAAGCAAAATCTTGTATGTGGTGCTATCCACAACGAGTGTGTTGTGGATAGAATAAAAGCTTGATTGTAATGAACAATTTTTACCACTTTATATATATGACTGAGCCTTATGAGGTATTTTTGATTGTATTATTGTTTCATCATCTTTTTGCCTTATAATGTCGTATACTCAGAAAATGGACGACCACCAGAACACCGGATCCAACAACGGAGGAGGAGGAAGCCGCGACGTGCCCGAGGGTGTTGTACCCAACTGGGGTGCAACCAGCCCACGTCAGTCTGGGTCGCCATCCGCCAACCACCCTACCTTGGCAGAGATGATGGCGAATCAAAACCAGCTGATCACCACCCTCCTCACCCAGATGCAGCACCAACAGAATCAGTTGGACCGTCTGCAGAATGAGGAAGTCGCCCCTCGCGCACCAGCACCCGCACCCGCTCCCCAACTCTCGGAGTTTCTACGCGTGCGCCCGCCCATCTTCTCAAGCACCACCAACCCAATGGTGGCCGGAGATTGGCTCCGCACCATTGGAAAGAAGCTGGACCTCCTCCCCTGCACCGGCCGGGAGCGAGTGGCCTCCGCCACTCATCAGCTCCAGGGTCCCGCCGCTGAATGGTGGGACAACTACCGCGAGTCCCAGTCGGAGGACCACGTGGTGACCTGGGCGGAGTTCACCATCGCCTTCCGTGCCGCCCACGTCCCCGCCGGTGTCATCGCGGTAAAGTAGCAGGAGTTCCGCGACATGTAGCAAGGCAGTCGGACTGTCATGGAGTACCTCCATGAGTTCAACCGCCTCGCCCGCTACGCACCGGAAGAAGTGCGCACCGACGCCCTCCGCCAGGCCAAGTTCCTTTGGGGACTTAGGGATGAGCTGTCCATCCAGCTCGTCGCCACCGACTACGCCGACTTCCAACGGCTAGTCAATAAAGCGCTCATCCAAGATACTGAGCAGAACAGGTTGGACCTCAAGAAGAGGAAGATGATCGCCTTCAAGCATCAGCAGGCGAACTCTCAGAGGCCCCGCTTCGTCCCTCCGCCACCAGCGCCCTCCTACCATCCTCGGCCCGCCTACAGGCCACCTCACGCCGCGGTGGATCCAACGTCGGGCATCCTCGCCCCGCTCCACCCGCTCCGGCTGCTCAGCCGACTCCAGCCGCCAAGACCCTGATCTTGAAGGATCGCCAAGGGAGACCGGTCATCTTCTTCAACTGCCGCAAGGAAGGGCACTATTCGCACCAGTGTCCCCACCCCAAGCAGCCCCAAGGCGCGGCACCCAACTAGGCGGTACGTGCCCGCGTCAACCACATCAACGCGGAGGAAGCTCAGGAGGCTCCCGAAGTCGTGCTCGGTACGTTTACTGTGAATTCCGTACCAGCCGTAATATTATTTGACTCTGGAGCAACACACTCCTTCGTCTCAGAAGATTTTGTGAAAATCAACGAATTGGACGTACTACCTCTATCCGTCCCCATGGTGATTGCCACTCCAGGCAATAGAACCTTAGCCCGCTTATACAGCCCTAAGGTTCAGATAGAGATCCAAGGAGTATTATTCCGGGCCGAGCCAATCCTCATAAAATGCACCGGACTCGACCTCATCCTAGGGATGAATTGGTTGATGAAGCACAAGGGAGTGATCGACTGTGCCAACAAGTCCGTCACAGTGGTCAACCCTAAAGGCGAAGCCATCACCTTTCGGATGACCAGTTGCAAACCACTCGAAGCATCCCTCCACTCGCTAGCCCTTGAAGAGGTACCCATAGTCAAGGATTTTATGGACGTCTTCCCTGAAGACCTACCAGGAATTCTCCCAAGCGGGACATCGAATTCAGAATTGAACTTGTCCCCGGGACCACTCCAATCTCCAAGCGCCCATACCGGATGGCCGCTAATGAACTAGCCGAAGTCAAGAGCAACATCGAAGACCTAGAGCAGAAAGGGTACATTCGACCGAGTACCTCACCCTGGGGTGCACCGGTCATCATTGCCATGAAGAAAGACAAGACCAAGAGGATGTGCGTGGACTATAGAGCCATGGACGACGTAACCATCAAGAACAAGTACCCATTGCCTCAGATCGATGACCTGTTCGATCAGCTTAAGGGATCCTCAGTATTTTCCAAGATTGACCTCAGGTCAGGTTATCACCAATTGAGGATTAGAGAAGAGGAAATACCCAAGACTGCCTTCACCTCCCGCTATGGACTCTACGAGTATACAGTGATGTCGTTCGGACTCACGAATGCCCCGGCCTTTTTCATGAACATGATGAACAATGTATTCATGGAGTTCTTGGATAAGTTCATCATGGTATTCATCGACGATATCCTCGTTTACTCCAAGACCAAGGAAGAACATGAAACCCACCTCCGTCTGACCCTCGGAAAGCTAAGGGAACAGCAACTGTACGCCAAATACAGCAAGTGCGAGTTTTGGTCGTCGGAGGTGAAGTTCCTCGATCATGTTATATCTGCCGGAGGGATAGCAGTGGACCCAACCACCGTTGAAGCAGTGACCAACTGGCTGCAGCCCTCGACCGTGACCGAGATCCGGAGTTTTCTCGGATTGGCCGGATACTACCGCCGGTTCATCGAGAATTTTTCGAAGATCGCCAAGCCTATGACCAGACTGTTGCAGAAGGAAATAAAGTTTGAATGGACCCCCGACTGCGAAGAAAGCTTCCAGACCCTCAAGAAGAAGCTCGTGTCAGCTCCTATTCTGACTTTGCCAGACATCCGGAAAGACTTCCACGTCTACTATGATGCCTCTCATCAGGGGTTGGGATGCTTCTTAATGCAAGAAGGGAAGGTGATATCCTACGCCTCCCGACAGCTAAGGCCGCATGAGCTGAACTACCCGACCCACGACCTGTAGTTAGCAGCCGTGGTTCATGCCTTGAAGATATGGAGACATTACCTTGTGGGGAATCGGTGTGAGGTCTTCACCGACCACAAGAGCCTCAAGTACATATTCACCCAACCAGATCTGAACCTCAGGCAAAGGAGATGGTTGGAACTGATCAAGGATTACGACTTGGGCATCCATTATCATCCGGGCAAAGCAAATGTGGTGGCAGACGCCCTTAGTCAAAAAGGGTGCTGCAATGCCATCATGATTCAGGACCAAGCTCCTTTACTTTACAAAGAGATGGAAAGGCTGAATCTAGGGATCACTACTCGAGCGTACCTCGCTGCCTTGGAGTCTCGGCCTATCTTGATAGACCATATCCGAGAAAAGCAGAAGGAAGATCCGAACATCTTGGAGATCCAACAGAACATGCGGAAGGGTAAAGCCCCTAGATTCTCCGAGGACGAGCATGGTACCATCTGGTTCGGAAACCGGATATTCGTACCCGACCAGCCTGAGTTGAAGGCTCTCATCCTTCAGGAAGCCCATGATACTCTATATTCCATTCATCCCGGGAGTACCAAGATGTATCAAGACCTGAAGGAAAAATATTGGTGGGTCAGCATGAAGAGAGAAATAGCTGAGTATGTGGCCAAGTGCGACACATGCCGGCGAGTCAAGGCAGAGCATCAAAGACCTGCCGGACTTCTTCAACCTCTCAAAGCCCCTGAATGGAAGTGGGAAGAGATAGTAATGTACTTCATTACGAGACTGCCCAGAACCCATGCCGGTCACGATTCTATCTGGGTAATCGTTGACCGACTCACCAAGGTAGCTCACTTCATCCCGGTAACTTAGTACCTTTTGTTTGAAAGAAGTCACTTCGGACTAATTTCTCGGACACTTTGGCGTCCAAAATGATTTGTCACTTTGGACTTTTTTCACAGATATTCGAAGCTTATCAGCTCAAACTCTGTTTTATTTTGGCCTCCTTCGGCTCTTTTTGCTAATGCTATCAAACCAGTGGTTTGGAATTCGCAGTGGTCTCCTTGGACTCTTTTTACAGATGCTTTCAAGCCGGAGCTTGGAATCTGCATTATTTGGTCTCCTTCGACTCTTTTTACGGATGCTTTCAAGCCATTGGCTTGGAATCCGTTTTTCAGTGACTTTCCCACCTCGTCGGAAGCTTCGAACCAGTGGTTCGAAGTCCGAAAAATTGGTTCAAATTAATGACACTTCCCTCCCAGCCAACTTCATTCTTCCGGTGCGTCCACTAGAAGTAGGAAGTGTTTGAGAGATAGGCATTATCTGAACCATGAATTTTATTAATTCAGAAGGTGTTTACAACTGATTACAAGGAGCCCCTAATGCGAAATATCGCTTTAAGTGCTCCGCATGCCATGTATGCGCTAACTCCTCGCCTTCTAAATTAGCTAATTTAAAAGAACCAGGGCGTCCTGAACGGAGAATTATGTATGGACATTCCCACTTATTCCCTAATTTCCCTAGTGCTATAATGCTTCGCAAAACCAGATGACCCGGCTTAAGCTCATTAAGCTTAACCTTCGGGTCAAACCAAGTCTTCGTCTGCTGCTGATACTTTGACAAATTGGCGACAACTTGAAGTCTTGTTTCTTCTGTTAAATCAAGTGAAGTTTGCCTTTCTGCTTCTATTTCCGGTTCGGTGCTGTGAAGGGATCCTCCTTTAAGCTTCGTTGGCGTCATAGCTTCATCTCCGAATAATAGTCTGAAAGGAGTGAAACCCGTGGTCCTTGTTTGAGTGGTCTGAATGGACCATAAAATCTTTGGGAGCTCCTCGGTCCACAGTCCTTTTGCCAATCCGACTATTCTTCGATTCAACCCTGACAAGATATTACCATTGGCTCTTTCAACAGCTCCGTTAGTTCTTCACAAAACTTCCTGAAGGGCTCTGCATCAAATTGTGTCACATTGTCAACTGTGAGCTGTCGAGGTACTCCAAACTGGCATATAATATTTTTCTAGAAAATTTTTTGCACATTATTCGAAGTGATAGCTATGAGGGGCTCTGCTTCAACCCACTTGGAAAAATACTCAATTGCTACTACTGCGAATTTCAAATTTCCTTTTGCTACTAGGAAGGGGCCAATAAGGTCCATGCCCCATCTGGCCATGGGCCACACTAGGGCAATGACTTGAAGAGTTGTTAGCGGACGGTGACTTCTTCTTCCCATCCATTGATGTAACACCCCAAGAATTAAAAAGAAATAAAATAAAAGAAAAATATTATTAAAGAAATTTCTGAATTTTATTATTTAAGAAAGTCCTAAAAGAGCCCTAGTCAAGCCAAATAGGGAGGAATATTCAAAATTTGGACTTGAAAATTTTATGGGATAAACTAGAGGCCAAAGAATAATTTCAAGAATTTTTACAAATTTTTATCAATAGTGCTTCAATCCTTAAACAAATATATGAATTATTGTAATTATTTTAAATCAGAAAACAATTTAAATTCTAAACGGGCCGCCAACCTCCAAAGTGCCCCGAGCCCGGCCCAGTCCGACACCAGCCACTAACGTGTGGGACCCACCTGTCGGCGCACTCCCACGCTTCTCTCTCCTGCCCGCACCCCGCATGGCCCCACTCGTCAGCCCCCCCTCCCGCTTCCACTCCCTGATAGCCATGGCCCGCCTGTCGGCCCTTCCTTTTCTGTTTCGCCTACTAACAGGTGGAGCCCACCTGTCAGCTTTGTCTTCTTCATTGGAAGGGGATCCCCCCTTCCTTATCCGGCGACCCCCTTCTGCTTCCACGCCGCCAACCGCCCGTATCCACAGATCCGACCCCGGGTTCATTTCCCACGATCGCCGGCGACCCCATTCCTTCTAAAGACAACTCGGTTTTGTGTTTATGGAAGGCCACCCATGCGTTTGTAAAACATCGCCGGAGATAGAAAGGAACCTTCGGGTTTCCTCGGTTTAACCTTCCATCCTCGCCGCCGGTGACCCTATAAATACCCCCGAGGTCGCCGCCCACTGCCCACAATGCCTAAGCTCTAGCCTAAGCCCTTCAGAGCGCCACTGCCATCTTTTCGGGTTTTACCCTCTACTCCACCTCTGGTCACCAATCGCCGCCGCCTCGGACCCCCTCCGTACTAGCCATCACCACCGTCGTGACCGTCGTCGACTGCCCGTCCTCGGCCACACCTCCGTTGGCCGTGAACGCCGCCGGATCACCGCCGCCGTCAAGCACCCGAAGGACCTCCCCATCTACCCCTCGCCGCCGGTCGCCATCCGTTGCCCTTCGTCGCCGTCGAAGGTACCATCGTGACCACCGTATTCCCCTCGTTCTGTTTCTATTGGCAGCTAGGACTGTAGGCGCTCGCCGCCGCCGTCGCCACCACGCCCGAACCCGCCGGAGCCGGAGACGAAGGGGGCTAAGTACCCTTATGCTCGTGTCGTGTCGTATCGCGTCATGGTCGTCCGATCGCGATCGGAGGGCCACGATTAAATCCCTTCGGGATTTAATCCGAGCCCTCAGATCTGGTCAATCGGTACCCTGTGATCCTGACCGTTGATCGCAACTTAAAACCTAGATTCGATCTGGTGCGTCCACGCGTACCCGTTCGATGCATTATAATCATGGTCATCCATTTTTACTTAAGCCTCCCGCCTCGCGCCCGATCGCTAGATCCAGATCGGACGGTCCTGGTTGATCCGGTCCACGCGCATAATGGCCCAGTCCACCGTGGGCCTGGCTCACCGTGGACTAGATCCTATTTTCTGTTTAAATAAAATTCCAGAAAATTGTTTAAACTTTGAAAATTCATAACTTGCTCATTTTAACTCCAAATTGCACCATTCAAATTTTATTAAATTCAGCAATTTATTCTCTACACATTAATGACATAAAAACAGTATGTTACTATAGCCCAAATTATTCTTATCAAGTAAACAAATAAAAACCCCTTAGGGATAAATAGTAAATTCAGAAAAATAAATTAGGAAAAGCCTTAAAATATACGTTTTACTATTTTTCACCAAACTTCAGAATATTAAAACCTTATTTCACATAATAAAACCCATAAACATGTATGTTAACTATTTGGTGAATTTTTATCTGTTTATTGAATGTATTGTTTATTTTTCCGTATCGAGAAGACTACGAGTTCGTCGAGGAGCCGGAGTTCTATCCCGAGGTTCCACCTTCACCCTTTGCTGATCAAGGCAAGTCATCGAACCCTCCTGTGGAAACAGTTGATCATCATTGAGCCCATGTTTTAAAGAAAGTATCGCTATAACTCATAGGATAATATTGCATTAGTCAAATAACAAGCCCTACACTTATATTTACTAGATCCCCGTCCTTGTGTGCAAACCCAAGCCATGCTTATTGAGCCTTAACTCCTTGTCACTCTACTATAAAGATATTAGCTAGTGCCCAATGTACAGGCACAAATGCTATAGGATAAAAAGAATGAGTCGTAGATAGTTGGAATCTGTTATATGAATTTCCCCATTATTCTCGTCTCTGGACTCTGTTGGAGTTGGCTATGTTATAAGTATGGTGGGTTCCGGGTGCAAGCTCGGGAACTGGTTGGTCGCACCCGGGGCACTATAAGGACCGGTCTGCGGGATCTGTTGCAAAGCATTTCCGTACCAACCACAAGTCTAATGGGTAAGTCCTAACTGGAAGTATGGAACAATCTGACTCGATGCACCATAGTGGAGGGGGCAAGGGGCAACCTGCGGGTGACTTGTACCGACGAGGCTCAAGGGGGGTATGGTGGGGCTCCGACACGTCAGGACACCATATGAAACCTATAAGATGGTGCTGTTGAGTCGAGGAGGACCATATGGAAGGTTTTGGCACGAGTTCCCATGGTATGGGTCATCTCGTTACACTTTGGTGTAAGTGATGAGTGTGTGCCTTGTGGGTACAGTGGTACATCTCTGATCAGAGTATTTAATCTTTTCGAAAAGCCGAGCCCACAGTCAAGGGCGGGTTGTGTGACTACTTGCATTTAGTTTACTATTGTTTGAATGGTTGAGTTATTCATGGCATGTAAGGACTGTTGAGCGAGGTGGGATGACTGTACCCCTCGAGTTAGAAGATGATGATGCATACACATGTTTACGTTTCGGTACTAATAAATTGATCACATTTAATTGCTTTACAAATTACGCTTTTCAGCAAAATTAGCCACTATCTCCCTTGTTATTATCTTGCATTATATTTGCATTCGGTGGCTTCCTGAGTACGTTTGTACTCACCCCCATTGACTTACACCACCAGAGCCTGTCTACTACGAGGAGGATGAAGGCCTAGAGTAGCGACCCAGTCAAGGCGAGACTGGAAGGAGGCGTTCATCTAGGACCCTTTGATTTATTAGTTTCTCTTCACATTTATTCACTTTTGTACTAATACGGTCTATGAACCGTGAATGATTGCTCGTATTGTACGTGGTCGCATGATGAACGTCTTGGTTTATTGATTTTCTATGGAATTTCAATAAAGGTCCTTGTTGGGGGAAAATATCTCATCTTCGGGGTTATTGCCGAAGCAGCATAAAGACAGCCAACCAGTTCGAAGATTGTCCGAAGACCATCTTCGAAGATGCCCAGAACCTCGTTCGAAGCCCGAAGACAGGCACTGGTTCGAAGTATGTCTTCGAACCAAAGCCCTTCAGGATCTTTTCTGCCAGCTAAGATGGAAGACTTATCTTCTATCCTATTAGATTAGTCTTTTACCATTTTAGCCCTATTAAGGAAACCGAATAGTTTCCTTAATGTCGGTTGTAATAGAGGGGTAAATAGGTCTTTTCCTTAATGTTTAGGCCTATAAATACCCCCCATTTCACCCTGTAATAGGGACCGAATACAAGTGATTCAATACACACTTTCGAACTATTCTAGGCTATTATCCTTTCGGAGGCTTAGAACAGTTTGCTTCACAAACACTTCGTTTGTTAGTTTCTTTTCTACAGAAACCTGTTAGCGTAATCTTTTACGCCAACAGTTGGCGCCGTCCGTGGGGAACTTAGTCCAAAAAACTTCGTTCTCTACCAACTTCTTACATCATGCCTCCTAAGCGGAGCGCACCTCACAATCCCACTCGGAGGTCCTCTCGGATCTCCGGAGAGATACCCTTCGACACAGTCGAAGTCGGAGGGTCTTCAACTATCCCTCCACCTCAAACTCCGCAAGGGGCTTCTATCCCTCGAGGATACGAAACCTCTCCGCCAACCCCTTCCATACTCCGACCGTCCGGAGTTATTCCACCACCCTCCATCCCGATTCGAACTGATCATACCAGTTCTCAAGACCCGGAAGGTCCTTCCGGAGGAGATGAAGATAGCCTTGGAGACATGGCCACTCAAATGGCCAACCTTCAATCTGAGGTAGCGAGGTGGCGACAAGAGGCTGCGAACAGGCTTCGCTCTCAAGCCACTCCAGCTATCCCCGAAGTGCCCGAAGACGACGATCTTGGTTATCCCGAAGCCCCGGAGAACGCCTCTTACGACAATGAATCTCCGTTGCATCCTGAGCTGCAGAAGGTTCGCTTCGATCCAAAGTTCAAAACTTCGAAGCTCTGCAAGTATGCCGGAGACGAAGATCCCAGTGAGTTCACGCGTTCTTATGCCCTAGCGATTGAGGCTAGTGGCGGAGTCAGAGACACTATGGCGAAGTGCTTCCCGTTAGCTCTTCAAGGAGTAGCGTTGAGATGGTTCTGGTCTTTAAAGCCAGGATCAATCAATTCGTGGTCACAGTTGAAGAGGAAGTTTATAAGTAACTTTCAGGGCACCTTCGTGCCTCCCATGTCAACAGGAAGCCTTTTCCAAGTGAAACAGCTCCCCGGAGAAACATTAAGGCAGTACTTCAAGCGCTTCGCTCACACGAAGTCGCAAATTCGGGGGCTGTCCACATCCTCAGTGGTTGATGCGGCTCGGGAAGGCGTCAGTCATAAAGGCCTTCTGGATAAACTACATCGGAAGAGCATCACCATAGTATCACAGCTGATGTCATACTTCGAGGAGTATGCAAGGTCAGAAGAGGGTTGGCTTCGGAGGTCTGCTGCTACTTCGACAGTATTGCAAGAGGTTAAAGCAGAGGTGAAGACTTCGGCACAGCCGCAAGAACCAGTCTTCGAAGTGCAACATGATAGAAGAAGAGGGCAAAAGCACCCTCGCTCTGAAGTCTTAAACATTGCACCCCCACAGAAGTTTGCACCAAGAGCTCCACAGTCTGCGGGGAACAAGTCCAGCGGCTGGAGGCCGCCAGGGAAAACGGCTGGCAAGGGCCAGACCCTTTTTTGCTGTATTCATGGAGAGAATCGAAGCCATGCAACTGACACTTGCAAGGCTATCCTTACCCTAAGGGGAGAATACTTGGAAAGAACTTCGGGTCGAGGCAGTACCGACCGAAGTCCAGCAGCAGCGCGCCCAGACCCGGTCCAGGCTGTGGCGCGGATAGAAAATTTTGATGCTACAAGGCACCCTCCGGTGGCCAATGTTATGCCACCTCCGAAGCAAGAGGAAGGGCAAGATAGAGGAAAGAGAGTAGTTCTCCCTATCTCCGGAGGAGGTACCCTCGGAAGCATGTCCAAGAGACAGCGAAGAGAGTACGTTCGGGAAGTAGGCCATATTGGGACTTCGTCATCTGCAGCTGCAATGCCGGAGTGGTCTCATGTTCCAATATCTTTCTCTGCGGAGGATGCAGCTGGTATTATGTTCCCGCATGCAGATCCATTGGTTATTACTGCTGATATTGCAGGGACTGAAGTCCGAAGGGTGCTAATTGACGGAGGTAGTTCAGCAGATATTATCTTTGTACAAGCCTTCGATCAGTTATGCATTTCCCGGAAGCATCTCCTCCCAGCGGCTCGTCCCCTGCAAGGCTTCGCAGGACCTCCGCTTGATGCACTTGGCCAGATAGGCTTGGAAGTAACCTTCGGAGAAGGTTTACTAGCTCGAACTGAAGAAGTTATCTTTGATGTGGTAGATGCCCCATATGCTTATAATGTCATCTTCGGACGGGGCATGTTGAATCAGTTCGGAGCTGTGGCGCATCACAACTACTTGTGCATGAAGATGCCCACACAAGCAGGAGTCCTGACAATCTTCGGAGATCAAGCCACGGCTCGGAGGGCAGAATATGGTCATGGTCCTCCTCTTGATCCGAGGCAAGTAAATAGTGTCCAGGATAACGAAGAAATTTTTTCAGCCTCCTCTGAAGCTTCGAAGAAGTCGTTTCCAAGACCAAGTCCCGAAGGAGAGATTGCAACGAAGATCATTGTTAAAGATGGTAAAGAATACACTTTTCAATTTGGTAAAGATTTACCTCCTGAAGTTGCAACCTCCTTGGAAAAAGTCGTGGAAGAAAATTTGGATGTCTTCACTTGGTCTGACGAAGATATCACCGGAGTCGATCGGGATATTATTGAGCACAGTTTGCTTGTAAACCCGAAGGCCCGGCCTGTTCGACAAGGGCTCCGGAAGATGTCCGCAGAGAGAGCTGCTTTAGCTAAGGACGAAGTTGAAAAACTGTTGAAGGCTGGGATTATTAGAGAAGTGGCCCATACAGAATGGTTAGCCAACCCAGTCTTCGTCAGGAAGAAGTCTTCCGGGAAGTGGCGCATGTGCATTGATTTCACATCTCTGAATAAAGCGTGCCCACGTGACCCCTACCCCATGCCCCGAATTGATCAACTAGTTGACTCCACTGCAGGTTCGGAGTTACTAAGCTTCCTTGACGCGTATTCTGGTTATCATCAAATATGGTTGAAGCGCGAAGATGAAATCAAGACGAGCTTTGTAACTCCTTCGGGAGTCTTCTGCTATGTAAGAATGCCCTTCGGCCTAAGAAATGCCGGAGCTACTTTTTCAAGATTAGTTGCTAAGGCTCTAAGTCATCAACTAGGCCGCAATGTGGAGGCCTATATGGATGATATTGTAATAAAGAGTGCTTTAAAGCACCAACATAGCCTAGACTTAGCAGAAACATTCAATAGCCTTCGGGCATGTGGGATCCGTCTTAACCCTGAAAAATGTATATTCGGAGCTAAGGCTGGAAAGTTGTTAGGGTACTTAGTTTCAAGCAGGGGAATTGAAGCTAGCCCTACTCAAATAACTGCGCTGCAGAAGATGGCTCCTCCGGAGAATTTAAAGCAAGTGCAAAAGCTGACTGGACGTCTGGCCGCACTTAGCAGGTTTTTATCAAGGTCTGCGGAGAGGAGCTTGCCAATATTTAAAGCTTTGAAAGGGTCCGAAGATTTTGCATGGACACCGGAGTGTCAGAAAAGCTTCGAAGATATTAAAGATTATCTCAGCAATCTTGCTACACTCACGGTGCCTATTGCGGACGAAACCCTACTCCTGTATCTTGCAGCTACAGGTTCAGCTGTCAGCGCAGTCCTTGTCAGAGAAGCGGATATCAATGGGAAGTCGGTCCAAAATCTTGTCTATTTTGTATCCGAAGCATTGTCAGGAACGAAGACAAGATACTCCGAACTTGAGAAGTTCGTTTATGCTCTGATAATGGCTTCGAGGAAGCTAAGACATTATTTTTTGGCTCATAATGTAATTGTACCAACTTCGTATCCTTTAGGAGATATGCTCCGAAGCAAAGATTCCACTGGAAGGATTGGAAAGTGGGAAGTAGAGCTAGCACCCTTCGGCATATCTTTCCTGGCAAGGACAGCTATCAAATCTCAAGTCCTAGCAGACTTCGTAGCAGAGTGGACTCCACCTGCGAAGTTGACTCCAGAGAAATCAGATGACGGAGTTTGGATTATTTACTCCGATGGGGCTTTCCAAGCATCCGGAGCAGGCATTGGGGCAGTATTGATTTCACCGTCAGGACAAAGAGCAATGTACTCCGCAAGACTCAACTTTAAGTCTACCAATAATATAGCGGAGTACGAAGGGATTTTATAGGGACTCCGGAAAGCACGTGCTCTAGGGGCTACAAGGATAATTATAAAAACAGATTCTCAGATAGTAGCAGGGCACGTAGACAAAAGTTTTCAAGTCCGACATCCACAGCTTGCAAAGTATTTAGAATAAATCCGCAAGATCGAAGCACACTTCAAGGGTATTTCCATTCGGAGTATACCAAGAGCTGAAAACGTGCAAGCGGACATTCTAGCGAAGGCTGCAGCCGGAGCTGTGGATGTGCCTGACGAAGCTTTCTACGAGGAGCTCAATGTTCCTTCGGTACCACAAATTGCCTCTGCGGAGATTCTTTGCATTCCTAATGCAGATTGGAAAGATTCAATCATAGAACTCTTGCAAGGAGGAACAAATTTGCCCGAAGAGCCCCAATTGTCAAGATTAAAGCTCAGAGCAAGAAACTATCAGTTAATCAACGGTATATTATACAAGGCTGGAGTATGTTCCCCTCTACTCCGATGTATATCTCAAGCCGAAGGCCAAGAAATTCTTCGAGAAATTCACGAAGGCCTTTGTGGAAGCCATTTAGCCCCTAGAGCTCTGGCAGGAAAAACACTTCGCCAGGGGCTTTATTGGCCCACAATAACAGCTGATGCGGAGAGCTTGGTCCGCACTTGTCAAGGATGCCAGTGGATGGGTCGACGGAGTCATCGCCCACCAACAGCTCTTCAAGTCATTGCTCCGGTATGGCCTATGGCCAGATGGGGTATGGATCTAATTGGTCCCTTTCCGTTAGCAAAGGGAAATCTGAAGTTCGCAGTGGTAGCTATTGAATATTTTTCTAAGTGGGTAGAAGCAGAGCCCTTAACAGCTATCACTTCAAACAACGTACAGAAATTCTTCTGGAAGAACATTATTTGCCGGTTCGGAGTGCCTAGATATCTCACAGTTGATAATGGAACACAGTTCGACGCAGAACCCTTCAGGAAGTTTTGCGAAGACCTAGGCATTCAACTATGTTTTGCTGCAGTGAGACATCCTCAGTCGAATGGAGCCGTTGAGCGAGCCAATGGAAATATTTTATCAGGGCTAAATCGAAGAATAGTAGGATTATCAAAGGGACTGTGGACCGAAGAGCTTCCGAAGATTCTGTGGTCCATTCGGACTACGCAAACAAGGTCCACAGGTTTTACTCCGTTCAGACTGCTATTCGGAGATGAAGCTATGACTCCAACGGAGCTCAAAGGGGGATCATTTCGCAGCACCGAACCAGACATCGAAGAAGAGAGACAAGCTTCGTTAGATTTATCAGAAGAAACAAGACTTCGAGCTGTAGCTAATTTATCAAAGTATCACCAGCAGACGAAGACTTGGTATGACCCGAAGGTTAAGCTCAGCGAGTTAAGGCCGGGTCATCTTGTTCTACGAAGCATTATAGCACCAGGGAAGTTAGGCAATAAATAGGAAGGTCCATATCTAATTGTCCGCTCAGGGCGCCCTGGTTCATTTAAATTAGCTAATTTAGAAGGTGAACAGTTAGCACATACTTGGCATGCGGAGCACCTAAAGCGATACTTCGCATAAGGGCTCCTTGTAATTCGCTTGTAATCACCTCTAAATTAATAAAGCATACACCCTGATAGTTGCCTTCCCCTCATACACTCCCAGCTTCCCGAGCGGACGCGCTGGAACCGTGGGGTCGACTGAGAGGGAAGTGTCATTAAGCTGGGCTGTATTTCCGGACTTCGTACCCATAAAGTCGAAGCCTCCGGTGTGGTGGCTGAAATCCATCCGGAGCCCAAGCCACGGCTTGTAGGCATCCGTAAAAGAGCCAATACCACATTCTACGGAGTCCAAGCCATTGGCTGGTAGACTTCCGTAAAAAGAGCCGAAGGTGGCCAAAATCTGCGGAGTCCAACCTGTAGCTTGCAGACATCCGTAAAAAGAGCCGAAGGTGGCCAAATTCTGCGAAGTCCAAGCCATTGGCTGGTAGACTTCTGCAAAAATAGCCGAAGGTGGCTACAATTATACGGAGTCCAAGCCATTGGCTGGTAGACATCCGTAAAAAGAGCCGAAGGTGGCCAAATTCTACGAAGTCCAAGCCATTGGCTGGTAGACTTCTGCAAAAATAGCCGAAGGTGGCTAAAGCAAAACAGCATTTGAGCCATGAGCTTCGAATGTCTGTTCATATAAGTCCAAAGTGACAAATTTCTTAAGACACTAAAGTGTCCTGAAAGTTATCTCAATCGATTTCTTTCGTTAAACAAAGGTACCAAGTTACCATTCTTCTGATTACAAAAAGTCGAAGGCATTTCATAAGATTTCAAAGGATCTTTAAATGGCAGAGGGGCTCCGAACCCCCAAAAAATTGTGCTCCGAAGTTTTTTCTTTGCGCATAACCATCTTTGAATACAGTTCGAAGTTGCTTATACCCAAAGAGGGGCTAGTAAATATGGAGACAATTTTAAATCGGCATTCATTATTGAAATAAATGTATTTACAGATTACATTATGAAAAATTGGTATCTATACCAAGAAGGAATCGGAGACCTCTTCGGTCCCGAGAGCTAGGGGTGGAACGACTAGTTCCAACATCGGAAGTTCTAAGAACTTTACATTTAACTCTCTTCCTCCCCTTCGAAGCTCTAAAATCCTTCTGCTCTTGTTGAAGCTCGGCCCAAGTTCGAAGCCGCTCGGGGCTTCTTTCCCTGCTTCTAAGATCTTCAGATCTTTTATTTTTGGCTTCACCTTCGTCTTCGGACCAATTAGTGTCTTCAGAAGACGAGGTGTTTGCGTCAATCTCTTTATCTTCCTCTTTAATATAAGACAATACGTCTTTGATTACTTCGGGCGCAATAACGCCGGAGTCATCTCGAGGAATAAGAAATCGAGGACGCTTATAACTCTTTAGAAGTTCGAAGGTGTTCCACAATGAGCGAACTTCGCTGTTAAGCTCTAACACTTCGATATCTTCAATAAGAGGCAAAGCCTAAAAATATGACAAACAAGACTTTCATTGATAAATGTTTACAAGCATAAAGCTTTACATGGTTAGAAATCCTAAAACATTCCTAAACCTGCGGGTTCGAAGGAGGTTGACTGCTCGAAGCTTGGCTCCGAACTTGCTTCTGGCGTTGGCCTTCATCAATCCAAGCCTTGATCGCAGAACGACCTTCAGCTCTCCACGAAGTTTGGAAGGCTCGCCAAGCAGCAGCTACACCTTCGGAAGGTTTGAGAAGTCGGTCGTCGTCAAAGGTGATTGGACCTCTTCCTGCGTCCGGAGTTATTGATCGGCCCAAATCCTCGTAATAGCGAAGTAGACCAACAGCAGACACTTGTCCGGAGAGTTCTCCGTATCTAATGCCCGCCGTCTTCATCTGCTTCGCCACCCCTTGGATCCTTTTCAACCGGCGCAGAAGGCTGATGTTATCATCAGAAGGGAGAGTTCCGGTAGTACCGAAGTACTCCAGGACATCTAACAACTGATTCATAACTTCCGCATCCACCTTCTCAGACTTCAACTTATCTTCGTTCAGCGCATCCTTCGTCGAAGTAACTTCGTCCAGAACCCCAGAAAGCCTAGCATTCTCAGTGGTCAAAGTGTTTTTCTGAGTCAATAGTTGGCTAGCTTCCTCTTCGAGTCGGACGAGCCTAGACCCTGCAGTAGCATGCTCCGCCCGCAGTTTTTCAACCTCTGCTCGAAGCACAATCCTCTCCGCTTCGAGCTCTTTCTTTGCAGCTTCCAAGCTTTGCCTGGCCCTTCGCTCTGTTAATATTATATTGTCCATTTGAGTCACTCGACTTTCAGAGATGTTAAAATTCCTTTGAAGAGTGCTATTTTCTTCCCGAAGCCGAGCGATTTCTTCGTCATTGCATAGACTTGCAGCTCAGGCCAAGAAAGTTTGCTGTCAAAAAAAAACTAAAGTTAATATTTATTCGAAGATAAATTCTATAATATTTCGCAGTTACTTCGTACCTGGTAGGCTGTACGTTCAATAACGGCATTAAGCTCCGTCCTGTCAGCCTTGCTCAGGATGGCCACTAATTTGGTCTCCCCTATGTCACGACTAGCTCGATCCAAAGGTTCGAGCAAAGTCCGAAGACCAGTTGTTTGCCCTAAGAAAGGAGCCAGCAAGGGGAGCATGCTTATTGCCTCTTGGTCATCTTCGTTCAACGAAGGACCGGAGCTTTGGCCTATGGTCTTCGGAGCCACTGGAGTTTGAATCTCCCTGGAAGATTGGCTCTCGTCTGTTGAATCAGACGGAGTTGATTCGGAGCTTATAGTAGGCAGGGGCTCTATTTGTCTTTTGCCTCTTCCAGGTCCCTTTTGAGTAACTCTCAGGGCTGGCTCCGAAGTCGTCGAAGGCCCAGGAATTATTTCCTCCTGACGGACTTCTTCCATAGGAGTGGGCTCTGTAAAATAATGAAAGGTATTATACATAGTATAAATACTCAAATAAATACAAAAAGTTGTTCGAAGTCTACCTTCGGCATTTTGCGGAGGAGTCATCGTCGGACTGTTTGGTGGATCGAAGGCTAATTCTTCATCCGAATCAGCCGTTAAATCTTGGACTGCAGGAGCATCGTCCTGGGCAGTCCTCGTTACTTCTTCAGGAATTGAAGCCATAGTGACTTCGACCTCACCTTCATTCACAGGAACTCCGTCCTGAGTTACATCTTCTTGAACTACCGAAGTCCTTAGTTGATCAACATTTTCTCCGGACTCCGGTACGTTCGCAGGTACTTCGGCTTGTGCGGCCCTTTGAGTTTCATTCTCTTCCATCAGGTGCACAAGTAACCTCCCCGTTTCTTCTTGGGAGTCGGAAACCGAAGCTCTTGAGCTCGAAGGTACAGGATCTAAAGGTGCGAGGTTCTTCGGCTTCCGAGCCACCCTTTTCACCGGAGTTTTTGCTGAACTTGAAGTTCCAGCTTCGGCTTTCCTTTTTTGAGGCCCTTTTTCCAAAGGTGCCCAATCCATCAGAGGGGGAGGAGTGAGTTTCAGCATTCCCCATACCCTGTTAAATCTCTCCCAACTCCCAACCAGTTTAATTCGCCACTCTTTCTCAGCCGAAGTTGGAGCACCTAAGATCTTTTCCGAAGCCCTTATAATCTGTTCTGAAGTAACAGGGGCTGAAGAAACTGCAAAATAAATAATTCAAGTCAGTTTTTTCTTCGAAGTAAATATGTTTAATGCATGTTGGTTTCGAAGTTACCTGTAGGACTTGAAGTCAAGTTAATTTTGTGAAGACCGCCTTCGGAGTCATCTTCGAAGATGATAGGCCAGTTGGCCATCAGTGGAGGAATTTGAAGACCGATGAATTCTTCAGCCAAGTCTCGCATACTAAGCCTTCGGCTAACTTTTTCAAGCAGGTTCAGACGGGCTTCGAATTGACCTTCGTCGGGACGCACCAAAGCTTCCTTTCGGAATTGGATTTCTTTAAGGGGTCCGGCCAGAGGATTGCTTGCCCCAACTTCAGCATAGAACAATTTCAGAATCCAATCAGTGTACCATCTGGTGTTGATAGCTTTAGCAGGAAAGCGAAGGGCATACTCATCCCGAAGTCTAAAGTTGATACTGCCAAAAGATATTACTACTTTTTCACCTCCGGGAGTTACGAAGGTTTTCGGCTGGCAGGTTGCTCTATGTAATGCAGCGAAGATTTCAGCCCTTCCTTCACATCCTTCGGCTCTTAAGGCCCACTCAAAGATAGCTAATCTAGCTACCGCATTCGGAGATAGTTGGGGGAGGGTTACATGGAATAGGTCGAGTACCTCCGCCAAAAAGTTCACTGCAGGGAGACCCAAGCCCGCTTCGAAAAAGGCTTCGAACACTACTACTTCTCTGGGTCTTGGCACTGGAATTACTTCTTTCCCTGGTTTCCGAATCATAACTCCCGCACCAATATTTCCTCCTACTGCGATTGTCAAGGACTCTCTTTTGCAGGTCGAAGGCCCTAATTCAAAGGACTAATCCAAATATTTGGTTGATGGAGGGCACAGACCTTGGTCATCGGCGATTTGGGGATTTCTCCCCTCTGCCGCCATGGATGTTGCCGCCTGCATCGAGGGTGCCGCCGCCAATGTTGCCGCTGCTGCCGCTGCGGCCGCCTGTTGCCGAGCCAAAGCCGAAGGAGGCACAGACCCCTTGGTCTTCACCATCACGATCGCTAGATTGTTCTGAGGAAATGGAGGCTAGGGCTCAAGAAATCAAAGGCTAGGGCTCAAGAACTCGAGGGGCTCAAAAAGCTTTTGACTGTGAGAAAGCGGTGAAAAGGTAATCGGGTAAGTTTTAAGCCCTTTATTTATAGCCTAAATTTTCTGTTTGTTACCGTTTGGGCTCTGCCTTTTCGCATTCTCGCCCGTTATTTTCCTCCGAAAATAACGGATCGTTTAACTTCCGTTAGAAGAAACAGGCTAACGGCTATTTCTTCTAAGACTGGAAAGTCTTCAGTCTTTTTAAAGATACTTCTAAGTTACTTCGAATGTAACTTCTTCGAATACCAATTCGAAGCATATATCTCCACATATTACGGAGATGATATAAATCTGTTAACCCCTACGCATGATTACTTTTCTTGCGTATACTGCTCTCCTAACGTTACAGGTCGAACGGAGAAGCGTATTCGAGGGGCTACTGTTGGGGGAAAATATCTCATCTTCGGGGTTATTGCCGAAGCAGCATAAAGACAGCCAACCAGTTCGAAGATTGTCCGAAGACCATCTTCGAAGATGCCCAGAACCTCGTTCGAAGCCCGAAGACAGGCACTGGTTCGAAGTATGTCTTCGAACCAAAGCCCTTCAGGATCTTTTCTGCCAGCTAAGATGGAAGACTTATCTTCTATCCTATTAGATTAGTCTTTTACCATTTTAGCCCTACTAAGGAAACCGAATAGTTTCCTTAATGTCGGTTGTAATAGAGGGGTAAATAGGTCTTTTCCTTAATGTTTAGGCCTATAAATACCCCCCATTTCACCCTGTAATAGGGACCAAATACAAGTGATTCAATACACACTTTCGAACTATTCTAGGCTATTATCCTTTCGGAGGCTTAGAACAGTTTGCTTCACAAACACTTCGTTTGTTAGTTTCTTTTCTACAAAAACCTGTTAGCGTAATCTTTTATGCCAACAGTCCTGATTTATTAAATCGGGGCGTGACAATTGACAACACTGGCACGTACGGACTAGGCTCTCCGCATCAGCTACTATTGTAGGCCAATAAAGCCCCTAGCGAAGTGTTTTTCCTGCCAAAGCTCGAGGGGCCAGATGGCTACCACAAAGTCCTTCATGAATTTCTCAGAGAATTTCCTGAACTTCGGCTTGAGATATACATCGAAGCAGAGCAGAACATACTCCGGCCTTGTACAGAATACTGTTGATTATATGATAATTTTGAATTCTGAGCTTTAACCTTGAAAGTTGTGGCCCTTCAGGCAAAGTTTCTTCTCCTTGCAGCAATTCCATAATTGAACTCCGCCAATTTGTACTTGGAATGCAAAGAACTTCCGCGGAAGGGATCTGTGTTACTGAAGGTGAATTGAGATCTTCGTAAAAAGCTTCTTCTAGAATATCCATAGCTCCGGCTACTGCTTTCGCCAAGATATCAGCTTGCATATTTTCAGCTCTGGGTATGCTTCGAATGGAAATCCCTTTAAATGTTGCTTCAATCTTACGGATCTCTTCCAGATATTTTGCAAGCTGTGGATGGCGAACTTGAAAACTCTTATCTATGTGCCCTGCTACAATTTGAGAATCTGTTTTAATAACAACTCTTGTAGCCCGCAAAGCACGTGCCTTTCGAAGTACTAACAAAATTCCTTCATACTCCGTTGTATTATTTGTGGACTTAAAGTTGAGCCTAGCGGAGTACATTGCTCTTTTCCCTGAAGGAAAAATTATCACTGCTCCGACACCTACTCCGGATGCTTGGAAAGCTCCATCGGAGTATATGGTCCAAATTCCTTCACCTTGTTTCTCCGGAGCCCATACTGCGGGGGGAGTCCATTCTGCCACAAAGTCTGCCAACACTTGTGACTTAATTGATGTCCTTGCCACGAAGGAGATGCCGAAGGGTGCTAATTCAACAGCCCATTTCCCAATTCTTCTTGTGGAATCCTTACTTCGGAGCATATCTCCGAAGGGATACGAAGTTGGTACAATCACATTATGCTCTAGGAAATAATGCCTTAACTTCCTCGAAGCCATTATCAGAGCATAGGTGAACTTTTCAAGCTCAGAATATCTTGTTTTTGCTCCAGACAATGCTTCGGATACAAAATAGACTGGATTCTGTACCAACTTTCCATTGAAATCAACTTCTCTGAAAAGGACTGCACTGACTGCGGAGCTAGTAGCTGCAAGGTAAAGGAGTAGGGTTTCGTCCGCAACAGGCACCGTGAGTTTAGCGAGGTTACTGAGATAATTCTTAATATCATCAAAGCTCATTTGGCACTCTGGTGTCCATGCAAAATCTTCAGACCCTTTTAATGCTTTGAAAATGGGCAAACTTCTCCCCGCAGACCTTGCTAGGAATCTGCTAAGTGCTGCAAGGCGACCAGTTAACTTGTGCACTTGCTTCAAATTTTCCGGAGGAGACATCCTTTGTAACACAGTTATTTGAGTAGGGCTAGCTTCGATCCCTCTGCTTGAAACTAGATACCCTAATAATTTTCCAGCCTGAGCTCCGAAGATACATTTTTTGGGTTAAGGCGGACTCCACACGCCCGAAGGCTATTGAATATTTCTGCTAAGTCTAGGCTATGCTGGTGCTTTAGAGCACTCTTTATTACAATGTCATACATATAGGCTTCTACATTGCGGCCTATTTTATGACCTCTAGCCTTAGCAATTAACCTCAAAAAAGTTGACTTGGCATTTCTTAAGCCAAAGGGCATTCTTACATAGCAGAAGACACCCGGATGGCCCTCTCCGCAGATAGCTTCTGGAGTCCTTGTCTGACAGGCCAAACCCTCGGGTTCACATGTAAACTATGCTCAATAATATCCCGACTGACTCCGGTAATGTCTTCATCAGACCAGGCAAAGACATCTAAATTTTCTTCAACTACTTTTTCTAACGAAGTAGCGACTTCTGAGGGCAAATCTTTGCCAAACTGGAATGAATAGTCTTTGCCGTCTTTGACAATAACCTTTGTTATAATCTCCCGTTTGGGGCTTGGCCTTGGGAAGGGCTTCTTCGAAGGTTCACCTGAAGCAGAGATATCCTCTGAATTGCCTTGCACGCTGTTCACTTGCCTCGGGTCAAGAGGGGGGCTATAACCATATTCCGCTCTCCGCGCAGTGGCCTGATCTTCGAAAACAGTGAGCACTCCCGCTATTTGGCCGAGGGCATCAAGAGGGGGTCCTGCGAAGCCTTGCAAAGGACGAACTGCTGGGAGAAGATGCTTTCTGGAGATACAAAGTTCATCGAATGCTTGGACGAAGATAATATCCGCTGAAATCCCTCCGTCAATCTGTACTCTCCGGACATTAGTCCCTGCTATGTCGGCAGTGATGATAAGTGGGTCTGCATGTGGAAATTTTATGCCAGCTGCATCCTCTGCAGAAAAAGATATTGGCACATGGGACCATTCAGGCATAGCAGCTGCGGACGAAGAAGTTCAAATATGGCCCACTTCTCGGACATATTCTCTTCTCTGCCTCTTCGACATACTACCAAGAGTCCCTCCTCCGAAAATGGGGAGGACTACTCTTTTCCCTCGATCCTGACCATCTTCCTGCTTTGGAGGTGGCATAATATTGACCACCGGAGGTTGCCTTGCAGGGTCAAAATTGTCTATACGTGCCACAGCCTAGACAGGCTCCGGACGCACCTCGGAAGGAACTCGGTCAGTAGTGCCTCGACCCGAGGTTATTTCAAGGTAATCGCATCTTAAAGCGAGTATAGACATGCACGCATCAGTTGCGTGACTTCGATTCTCACCATGGACGCAACAGAAAAAGGCCTGGGATTTGCCAGCCGGCTCCCTTGGCGGCCTCTAGCCGCTGGTCTTGCTTCCCAAAGCTTGCGAAGTCTTAGGGATAAATTTCTGTGGAGGTGCAATGTTCAAGACTTCTGAACGAGGATGCTTTTGCCCCCGATGCCTGTCGTGATGAACTTCGGAGTTAAGCCCCTGCAAAGGTGTTGAAGTCTTCACTTCCAACTTGACTTCTTGCAGGATTGACGGAGTTGAAGCAGTTCTCCGAAGCCACCCTTCTTCTAACCTTGCATAATCTTCGAAATAAGACATCAACTAAGTAACAAAAGATATTTCTTTCCGGTGGAGTTTATCAAGGAGGCCCGCATGGGTAACTTCCTCTCGAGCTGCATCAACTACGGAGGATGCACTCAACCCTCGAATTTGTGACTTCCTATGGGCGAAGCGCTTGAAATATTGTCTTAAAGTCTCTCCAGGTAGCTGCTTCACCTGGAAAAGGCTTCCTGTAGACATTGGGGGTGCGAAGGTACCCTGAAAATTACTTATGAACTTCTTCCTTAATTGGTCCCAGGTTCTAATAGATCCTGGCTTCAGGGACCAAAACCACCGCAGAGCCACCCCTTCGAGAGCTAGAGGGAAACATTTGGCCATGGTTTCTCGCACTCCTCCACTGGCTTCAATTGCCAATGCATAAGAACGGGAGAACTCTCCAGGGTCTTCATCTCCAGAATATTTGCAGAGCTTCAATTGCCAATGGTTTCTCGCACTCCTCCACTGGCTTCAATTGCCAATGCATAAGAACGGGAGAACTCTCCAGGGTCTTCGTCTCCAGAATATTTGCAGAGCTTCGAAGTTTTAAACTTATGATCGAAGCGCACTTTCTGTAGCTCAGGATGCAGCGGAGACTCGCTGTCAAAAGAAGCATTCTCCGGGGCTTCGGCATAAGGAAGTTCGTTGTCTTGGGGCACTTCGGGGATGACTGGGGTGGCCTGAGAACGAAGCATATCTGTGGCTTCTTGCTGCCACCTCGTCATTTCAGCTTGGAGACTGGCCATTTGGGCGGCCACATCGCCAAGACTATCTTTATCTCCTTCGGAAGGACCTTCCGGGTCTTGAGAACTATACGCATCAGTTCGAAGCAGAATCTGAGCTAGAAGGGGGACTCTAGTTGGCCGAAGTATGGATGAAGTTGGGGGAGGAACTCCGTATACTCGAGGAAGGGGAATCCCTTCGGGAGTCTGGGGTGGAGGAATTGCCGAAGATCCTCCGACCTCGACTGTGTTCGAAGATCTTACTCCGGAGGTTCGAGGGGACCTTCGAGTAGGACTACCACCTGAACTCCGCTTGGGAGGCATGGTTTGAGAACTTGGTAGAGAACGAAGTTTTTTGGACTAGGTTCCCCACCTAATCTAGATTGTTAGTCGTTGGATCTGTACTACCATGAGGCCCACCTATTTTATTATATAGATGTGTAAGAATCACTCCTTGCTGCTGGCCCCACCTATTTTATTATATAGTAGTTATTTATATATGAAAGTTGATCTATTTTATATGAAAATCATTAATATATGGAATGCCGATCATATGTATGGAAATCTATGGAAATTTGATTAGTCTTATGTAGAAATAATCAATAAATGGAAAATATATTCATGGCACAATATTATTTTTGTAAGCCTCAGAATCCCCTTCAATACGTGCCACGTTTCCTTCTCCGGCGCCTCCCTATAAAATTTGTAGTCCATAGTCGAATCCTGATATTAATTCTAGCCCTAGCCTCGCGAACTTAAGCTTGTGCCATGCATTTTTGCTCTGCCATCGCCCACCCTCGTCGCCGACAGCCGCATTCGTCCTCATTGTTGCTCCGTCGGGTCCGCCATCCCCTCGCCGTCCCTGACCGCCGTTTCGATTGGTTCCCCTACCATGTGATCATAGTCCACAACTACTTTTTAGATGTCGATCATGGTGCACAACTATTATCATGAATCCAAAGAGTTCGTTGAAGAGCTTCGTCACATAACAAAGTTCTTTGGTTTCACGCAAGAGCCGAAATTCCAAGATGAGTTCTCGGAATAAGGAAACGATACATGCAAAGTGTTGCTAATATAATTATTTTTTATTTTCAACATTGTGTAGGATGGGTAGGATACTCGGGATAGAGTTCAGTGTTGTTGGGCTGACCCCTGAGTATATAGAGCAGGCTTAAAACTCAGAGAGGACATCTAATCTCAACAAGTTTTTTCGCATATTTTTCTTGCTTTCGACATCCCAAGTCTTTATAGTTTGATTGCTTCATATTATAAGATCCACCATCGTATTATATACTAAAAATGTGGACATAAGACTATTATGCTTCAGGAGGTTTGAACTAGTATAAACCCTGACTCTTATATTCTAGAGTCGACCATCAAGTTTGTAGAAAATATTGTGCTTCCACGTCTAATCATTACCATGGGTAGCTAGCCACGTAAGTGAACTGTCCCGTGATTCACCAACAAAGAGTGACTAGATAAACTTGTCAGATCCAAATTAAGTAAACCAGATCGATGATGAAAACGTGTATTCAGCCAAAAGCACTTTGAATCAAACCAAGTTAATTAACGCTCGACGACCCGTGCAACAAACCATGCATAAAACTGTGACCCGAATTAATTAAAAAGGCAATCACAAAAACTAAATTAATGATGCCCTGATTTTCTTCCTTAAAAATCGTCGATGAAGTGCACAAGCTCATAGCTAGCTAGAGAGACCGACAGCTCGAGCTGGACGCCGCGTTAATTAAACAGATTAATTAACACTAACGCTAATTAATTTGTGCGATGAGTACGTACGTCTCGTCGATTAATTAACTGGAGATTAGCTTAGGAAGCAAGACATTCTCTGTTCCGACGAGCACATTTCTGTTTCGAATTACAAGGCATTTCATTTTTAATGAGTTAAATTTATTTAATTTTGACCAATTCTTATAAAAGAATATTGTACCAACAGCTGTAATACCAGGTTATTTTTTAAAATATAAATATATTATAAAATATATATTAATATTATATTTATTTGATATCATTTAATACTATATTTATTTGATATCATAAACGTTAATATATGTTTTTAACCTGATCGAAGTTAGAGAAATTTGGTTTGGAAAAATTCAAACAACTCGATTTATAATATAAAATAGAGCGAATACTGTCTTAATTTTTTTTTAAAAAAACGAGATGCCGTATATTGTATTGTGTGGATAATATAAGGCTATGCGGGAAGCAATAGCATGATGTGCTAATTGATGTATTTTAATCTCATCAATTATAAATCTTATGCATATAAGAAAACAACTGGCAATGCGTATGTACAATATACATATTCACGGGTTCAGATACCGGAGTATTACAAATAATTATTATCACAACAATATATTTATAACTATTATAATCAAATAATTTTATAACTTTCTTATACTTCTTAGCTTATAACAGTTTTTATAGCTCATATTTATAACTCACCTATAGTTCAACCAAATATACTCGTAATCAGCCTATGTTCAGCTCAGTGTCCATATACATCGAACCATAAAACAATGATCACTTTACAAATAAAGTCTCCTTTTGAATGAAATATATTAAGGCGCAAAACTTTTAAATTAATTATGCGACAATCACAGTCTATAGGCACTAAGCAACAATTTGCTGATAAGGGGTAGTGCCCGGAAGGGAAAATTTTGCCTTTTACCCAACAATCCCAATCCTTTAATTTTAAATCAAAGAGGATATAAATAGATAATATTCATACAACACTGGCATAATATACATCATATAGAGATTAGCCTTATATCCGACGGTTCGCTTAAAACCAACATATATATAAGGTATTTTCTGCCTAGCCTAATATTTATAAAATAGCACATGTGTCTAGTTTGGCACTAATTTGATTTTCTGTGTTAGTGTTGTGTCTAGTTCGATATTAATTTGATGTTCTTTTCTAGGATGCATGATGTGCGTTCGGTTTCTACCGGCCACTGATGTTCCCTTTGTTCCAAGCTGGCAGGTAACATGTACTCCGATCCGTAATAAGTAAGAGGTGTTATATTCTTCTCAACCTTTCTGTAAAGAAAATTACTTCTGCTAGATTTGGTGATTTTTCTTAAGAAGATTAACCTTTTGTCCACAGTGGTTGTTCACTGTGTTGCTGTCACTTGAAATGCCCTAGAAGCTTGCTACACACTGGCCTTTCTTGTCGTACACTAGTGTTGTTCACAACCATGCCATGATCGTCAACGTGTTTAATTAAAAGGTTTAGTTTTGAACGAATTTATTCTAAGCGTTTTTTCTGGGTGACAATACTTCGCTAGGTCGATTAAAAAGTAACATTGATAACTTTAGTCGTTAAAACGCACAATGCTACTTCTTCCTCGCCGTGGATTGGCCTCGTCGGATTGGCACGAAGGAGGACATACGGAAGTGGTGGTAGGGCAGCAGCGTGTGGAAATTACTCGTCCCGTCTTTTTTAAAAAAAAGCCACAAGTATTGAAAAGGTTCTACATTAAAAAGTTAATTTTTAATTTTTGAGTAATAATTAAGTTAAAAACATGCATTTTTACGTACTGCCTCCATTATATAATGTATCGTTTGATATTCTTAAAGTAAAACTTCTTCAATTCGATTGATTTTATAATAAAATATATCAACAATTATAACATCAAATTAGTTTTATTAAATTGATAATTAAAAATTTTAACAATATATTTATTTGATATTATAAATATTAATATATTTTTATTTAAACATAGTTAAAGTTCAAGAAATTTGATTTTAAAAAGATCAAACGACTTAGATGTGAAATAGAGGTAGTGTACTGTGAAACCAAGTGTGGTCGCACTGTGGTTTCAGTCTTTAGGATGAGTGATTGACAAAGATGAGCGATCGAGTGAATGAGTGAGTGATGGTTTGATTGCATCGAAGGGTTCAATGTGTGGTTTTGAATGGTTTGTGCCGAGGGGATCGGTTTGCGTCACGTTCCATGTTTTGGCTTGTCTCATATGTGCAGGGTGGAGATGCTAACCAACTGTCAGTGGCGGGTGATCAAGGGTCGAGCGGGGAGCTCGATGCCAGAGGATCAAGGATACCGGATGAAGTTAGAGATGATCTCAGGAGGGCACGAGGAGATAGAGAAAGACATGAACAGACGGATGGTCAAGACAGGGTGACGGTCAAGTCAGCGGAACGGAGACCAGTGCAAGTGATCAGGCACCTCGAGGGGATCGAGAGCGGGAGAGACTTGCTGGCGGTCGAGTTCACGGATTGGCGTCACATGCCGGCGATCGAGGAGGCTTTGTCGGTTTTTGCTGAAAACCGTCTCATCTTTAAATGTTTCTTTAATTCCAAGAATTAGGAGTCTATTTTCATTTAGTAATTTAGATTAAGTGTAAACTTTTAGTATTTTTCAGAATTGTCAAAATTCTGAAATTATATTAAAAGTATAGGGTCAAAGTTGTAATAATTAGAGTCAAATAGGGTATTTTTCACAATATGTAAATATGAAAATATCTCATGGTCTTGTAGTTAAATCTGAGTTTTCTCAAGGGTCCTCTTGTAAATTGTCCCTCTAGGGTGTGCCTATTTAAAGGCCTACATACCCTAGGTTGGCGGCCCATTTTTTAGACCTTTTGCTTAGGACATTTGGGTTTATAATCCAGAAATTTCATTGCAATTTTCCCTTCTTTTTCCCTGCTGCCACATGAAATTTCTATCTACATTATCCTTTTTACTTGTTGAACAATAGTGGTCTTTGAGATGCCGCCGTGTCTCAAATGCGATACAGTGCCTAGCTATCACCGCCACTTGCCAGATCTTGAACAACACCTCCGCTCAACATCAGTACTGTTGTATCCATCTGGAACAATCCAGGTTGTGTTTCTCTACGGCCGTGTGCCTTTTCTCTTGTTGCTAAGACTCAAGACTGCCATCAGAGCACTACCAGGTATGCCACTATTTTGTTCATTGCCTGGATCGGCATGGATGCAGCCACCTGGGAAGCTTACTGCTGTTTCTATTTGTGTTCTCCATCCTCATGAGCACAGCTGCCAGAAGCTTCTGCTTTGATTTTTTAGTGTTACGATTTGGTTTTTCTTGGCTTTTCTCTGGTGTGTTCTGTGTTTGATTTATAGGCTCTGTGTGCAACCAATGAATTTCATTAATCTACCGACTACTCATTGTTGGCGTAAAAGATTACGCTAACAGGTTTCTGTAGATTAGAAACTAACAAACGAAGTGTTTGCGAAATGAACTGTTCTTAGCCTCCAAAAGGATAACAACTTAGAATAGTTCGAATGTGTGTATTGAATAACTTGTATTCGGTCCCTATTACAGGGTGAAACGGGGGTATTTATAGGCCCAAACATTAAGGAAAAGACCTATTTACCCCTCTGTTACAACCGACATAGTGGAAACTATTCGGTACCCTTGACAGGGCTAAAATGGTAAAAAGACTAATCTAATAAGAAAAAAGATAAGTCTTCCATCTTAGCTGGCAGAAAAGATCTCAAAAAGCCTTAGTTCGAAGATATACTTCGAACCAAGGTCCACCTTCATACTTCGAGCTTGACTCAGAGCATCTTCGAAGATGGACGTCTGGAAACCTTCGAATCCATTATCTGCCTTTGTGCTATTACCGCAATAACCCTGAGGATGAAATATTTTCCCCCAACAGTAGCCCCTCGAATACGCTTCTCCGTTAAACCTGTAATGTTAGGAGAGCAGTATACGGAAGAAAAAATAACCAGGCATAGGGGTTATTAGATTTTAATTTATCTCCGAAATGTACGAAGATATAAAACTCTGAATCAGTTTTAAAACAATTACTTTCGAACTATCTTAGAACTGACTCAGGAAGCTCAAAATCCTTTTAGACTTAGAAGAAATAGCCGTTAGCTTCCTTTTTCTAACGGAAGTTACAGAGTGCGTTAATTTCGGAGAAAAAGTAACGGGCAAGAATGCGAAACGGCACGGACTAACGGTAAAAAAAATGTAAAGTCTAGGCTATAAATAGAGGGCCTAGAACTTTCCTGAGTACCTTTCCACCACTTTCTTGCAAACAAACACCCTTTGAGCCCTAGCCTCCATTCTTCCTCCAAAGCAACATAGTAGCTTCAATGGCGAAAACCAAGAGTACTGGAGCCCCTTCGGCCTTGGCTCGATAGCAGGCGGCTGCAGCAGCAGCGGCCGCGGCATTGGCGGCGGCACCTCCAACACCAGCAACGGCATCCATGGCGGCAGCAGGGGGAAATCCCCAAAATGTTGGTGACCAAGATCTCTGCCCGCCATCAACGAAATACTTGGATCAATCCTTTCAACTGGGACCTTCTTCCTGCAAAAGAGAATCACTGGCGGTCGCAGTAGAAGGGAAGATTAGTATGGGAGTCATGATCCGCAAACCTAGAAAGGAAATAGTCCCATCACCAAGACCCGGAGAAGTGGTCGTCTTCGAAGCCTTCTTCAAAGCTGGCTTAGGCCTTCCGGCAGTGGACTTCTTGGCCGAGGTACTTGATTTGTTTCACGTAACTCTTCCTCAACTTTCTCCGAACGCAGTAGCTCGTTTAGCTATCTTCGAATGGGCGTTGAGAGCCGAAGGCTGTGAGGGGAGAGTAGAGATCTTCGCTGCGCTGCACAGAGCTTCGTGCCAGCCAAAAACCTTCGTAGGCCCCGGAGGTGAAAAAGTAGTAGTAGCCTTCGGAAGTATTAACTTCAGGCTTCGGGATGAATACACCCTTCAGTTTCCTGCTAAGGCCATCAATGCAAGATGGTATACCGACTGGGTCATGAGATGGTTTTACGCCGAAGTTGGGGCGAGCAATCCTCTAGCCGGACCTTTGAAAGACATCCAATTCCGGAAGGAAGCCCTAGGGCATCCAGACCAAGGTCAGCTCGAAGCTCGCCTCAGCCTACTTCAGAAGGTTAGTCGAAGGTTGAGCATGCGAGACTTAGCCGAAGAGTTCCTCGGGTTACAAATCCATCCGCTGATGGCCAACTGGCCTATCATCTTCGAAGAGGATTCGGAAGGCGGTCTCCGAAAAATCACTTCGACTTCGAGCCTTGCAGGTAACTTCGAAAACAACATGTATTATGGATATTCATTTGAAGAAGTAACTAACTTAATTCATTTTTTAGCTTCTTCCGCCCCTATTACTTCGGATTAAATCGTATGGGCTTCGGAGAAGATTTTGGGCGCTCCAACTCCGACCGAAAAAGAATGGAGAATCAAGTTGGTCAAGAGTTGGGAAAGATTTAACAGAGTGTGGGGAATGCTGGAAATTGCTCCGCCCCTTTTGATGGATTGGGTACCTTCAGAGAAAGGGCCCAAAAAGAGGAAAGCCGAAGCTGGGACTTCGAGCTCCGCCAAGACTCCGGTCAAGAAGGTGGCTTGGAAACCAAAGAATCCAGCACCTTCGAGCCCAAGGGCTTCAGTCTCTGACTCCCAAGAGGACGAAGGGAGGTTGCTTGTGCGTCTGATAGACGAAGATACATCTCAAAGGACTGCACAAGCCGAAGTACCTGCGAACGCGCCGGGGTCTCAAGATAACCTTGAGCAACCAAGGACTTCGGCAGTTCAAGAGGATTTACCTCAAGATGTAGTTCCTGTGAATGAGAGTGGAGTCTAAGTAACTATGGCTTCGATTCCAGAAGAGGCAACAAGGACTGCCCAGGAAAATGTTCCTGCAGTCGAAGATTTGACGGCTGATTCGGACGAAGATCTCGCCTTCGATCCGCCAAACAGTCCAATGATTACTCCTCGCCAGAATGTCGAAGGTAAACTTCGAATAATTCTTTTATGTTTATTTTGTGTATTTATACGATGTATAATACTTTTGTTTTTACAGAGGTCACTTCTGTGGAAGAGGTCCGCCAGGAAGAAATAATCCCTGGACCTTCGACGACTTCGGAGCCAATCCCAAGAGCCACTCAAATGGGGCCTGGAAGAGGCAAAAGGAATATAGAATCCCTCCCTGCTGCGAGTTCCAGATCAACTCCGTCTGATTCAACAGACCAGAGTCAATCTACCGAGGGGGGCCAGTCTCCAGGGGCTCCGAAGACTACAGGCCAACACTCCAGCCCTTCGCTGGACGAGGATGACCAACAAGCGATAAGCATGCTCCCCCTTCTAGCTCCTTTCTTAGAGCAGAGAACTGGTCTTCGGACTTTGCTCGAGCCTTTGGATCGAGCTAGTCGCGACATTGGGGAGACGAACTTGGTGGCCATTCTGAGCGAGGCGAAGAGCTCGGAGCTTAACACTACTATGGAGCGCGTAGCCTACCAGGTACGAAGCATCTGTGAAATAACATTAAGTTTACATACAAATAATTTCTTACTTTGATTTTTTCTTTTCGCAGCAAACAGTCTTGGCCCGAGCTGCAAATATATCAAATGAACGAGAAATCACTCGCCTTCTGGAGGAAAACGAAACTCTTCAACGAAATCTCACTATTTCCGAAGGCCGAGTGGTTCAGATGGATAGTATAGTGTCAACGGAGCGTAGGGCCAGACAAGGTTTGGAGGCTGCGAATAAGGAGCTCGAAGCAGAAAGAATTGTGCTTCGAGCAGAAATTGAAAGAATGCGAGCGGAGCACGCTACTGCGGGGACCGAACTTGTCAGACTCCAAGAGGAAGCTAGTCAGCTTTTGACCCAAAAGAATTCCTTGACTACCGAAACTGCTAGACTTTCTGGAGTTCTGGGAGAAGTAACTTCGGTGAAGGACGCATTGATCGAAGATAAGCTGAAGTCCGAGAAGGTAGCTGCGGAAGTTATGAATCAACTGCTAGGTGTTCTGGAGTACTTCGGTACTACTGGGACACTTCCTTCTGATGATTACATTTCTCTTCTGCGCCGGTTGAAAAGGATTCAAGGAGTGGCGAAGCAGATGAAGACAGCAGGCATTCGATACGGAGAACTCTCCGGACAAGTGGCTGCTGTTGGCCTGCTTCGCTACTACGAAGATCTGGGCCGATCGATAACTCTGAGCGCAGGAGAGGGCCCAATTACCTTCGACGACGAGCGGCTTCTGGCTCCTTCCGAAGGTGTGGCTGCTGCCTGGCGAGCCTTCCAAACTTCATGGAGAGCCGAGGGTCGCTCTGCGATCAAGGCTTGGATCGACGAAGGACAACGCCAGAAGCAAGCTCGGACCCAAGCTTCAAGCAGTTAGCCTCCTCCGAACCCGCGGGTTTAGAAATGTCTTAGGATTTTTGACTATGTAAAGCTTTGTGCTTATGAACATTTATCAATGAAAATTTGTTTATCATATTTTTAGGCTTTGCCTCATACGGAAGATATCGAAGTGTTAGACATTAACGACGAACTTCGTTCATTATGGGCTACCTTCGATCTTTTAAAAGCTTACAAGAGTCCTCGATTTTTAGTTCCTCGAGATAGCTCTGGTGTAATTACGTCCGAAGTAAGCAAAGATATACTATCTTATATTAAAGAGGAAGAAAAAGAGGATAACTTGGACACTTCGTCTTCTGAAGACGTTATATGGTCTGAGGACGAAGATGAAGTTCGAAGTAAAAAACCTGAAGAACTTGGAAGCTGGGAAAGGAGCCCCGAACGGCTTCGAACTTGGACCGAGCTTCAACAAGAACAGAAGGACTTTAGAGCTTCGAAGGGAGGCAAGAGGGTTAAACGTAAAGTTGTTAGAACTCCCGGCACTGGAACTAGTCGTTCCAACCCTAGCTCTAGGGATATGAATGGAGTAAAACCTGTGGACCTTGTTTGCGTAGTCCGAATGGACCACAAAATCTTCGGAAGCTCTTCGGTCCACAGTCCTTTTGCTAATCCTACTATCCTTCGATTTAGCCCTGACAAAATATTTCCATTGGCTCTTTCTATAGCTCCATTAGACTGAGGATGCCTCACTGGAGCAAAACATAACTGGATACCTAGCTCTTCGCAAAACTTCCTGAAAGGTTCTGCATCGAACTGTGTTCCATTATCAACTGTATGTTGCCTAGGTACTCCGAACTGGCAAATGATGTTTTTCCAAAAGAATTGTTGTACATTGTTCGAAGTGATAGCTCTTAAGGGCTCTGCTTCTACCCACTTAGAAAAATATTCAATAGCTACCACTGCGAACTTTAGATTTCCCTTGGCTACTGGAAAGGGACCAATTAAATCAATACCCCATCTGGACATAGGCCATATCGGAGCAATAACTTGAAGAGGTGTTGGTGGGCGATGACTTCGTCGACCCATCCACTGACATCCTTGACAAGTGCGGACTAAGCTCTCCACATCAGCTGTTATTGTAGGCCAATAAAGCCCCTAGCGAAGTGTTTTTCCTGCCAAAGCTCGAGGGGCTAAATGGCTACCGCAAAGGCCTTCATGAATTTCTCGAAGAATTTCTTGACCTTCGGCTTGAGATATACATCGGAGTAAAGGGGAACATACTCCGGCCTTGTATAAAATACCGTTGATTATTTGATAATTTCTAGCCCTGAGTTTCAATCTTGAAAGCTATGGCTCTTCAGGCAAATTTGTTCCTCCTTGTAAAAGTTCCATGATTGAATTTTTCCAATCTGCACTTGGAATATAAAGAATCTCTGCAGAGGGGATTTGTGGCACTGAAGGTGTACTGAGCTCCTCATAGAAAGCTTCCTCTGGTACATCCACAGCTCCAACTGCAGCTTTTGCTAAGATGTCCGCTTGTCCATTTTTTGATCTTGGTATGCTTCGAATGGAAATACCCTTGAAGTGTGCTTCGATCTTACGGATTTCTTCTAAGTACTTTGCAAGCTGTGGGTGCCGAACTTGAAAACTTTTATCTACGCGCCCTGCTACTATTTGAGAATCTGTTTTTATAACAACTCTTGTAGCCCCTAGAGCACGTGCTTTTCGGAGTCCCAGTAAAATCCGTTCATACTCCGTTATATTATTGGTAGACTTAAAATTGAGTCTTGCGGAGTACATTGCTCTTTGCCCTGAAGGTGAAATTAATACTGCTCCAATGCCCGCTCCGGATGCTTGGAAAGCCCCATCAGAATAAACAGTCCAAACTACGTCACTTGACTTCTCCGGAACCAAAGTTGCAGGTGGAGTCCATTCTGCTACAAAATCTGCTAAGACTTGCGATTTGATTGCTGTCCTTGCCAGAAAAGATATGCCGAAGGGTGCTAGCTCAACTGCCCACTTCCCAATCCTTCCAGTGGAATCCTTACTTCAGAGCATATCTCCCAAAGGATACGAAGTTGGTATAATTACATTGTGAGCCAAAAAATAATGTCTTAATTTCCTCGAAGCCATTATCAGAGCATAAATGAACTTCTCGAGTTCGGAGTATCTTGTCTTCGCTCCTGATAATGCTTCGGACACAAAATAAACAGGATTTTGTACCAACTTCCCATTGAAATCCACTTCTCTGACAAGGACTGCACTGACAGCAGAACCTGTAGCTGCAAGGTAAAGGAGTAGGGTTTCGTCCGCAGTAGGCACCGTGAGTGTAGCAAGATTACTGAGATACTCTTTAATATCTTCGAAGCTTTTTTGACACTCCGGTGTCCATGCAAAATCTTCGGACCCTTTCAATGCTTTAAATATAGGGAAGCTTCTCTCCGCAGACCTTGATAAAAACCTGCTAAGTGCTGCCAGACGCCCAGTCAGCTTTTGCACTTGCTTTAAATTTTCTGGAGGAGCCATCTTTTGTAGCGCAGTTATTTGAGTAGGGCTAGCTTCAATCCCCCTACTTGAAACTAAATACCCTAACAACTTTCCGGCCTTAGCTCCGAAGATACATTTTTCGGGGTTAAGACGGATCCCACATGCCCGAAGGCTATTAAATGTTTCTGCTAAGTCTAGGCTATGTTGGTGCTTTAAAGCACTCTTTATTACAATATCATCCATATAGGCCTCCACATTGCGACCTAATTGATGACCTAGAGCCTTAGCAACTAACCTCGAAAAAGTAGCCCCAGCATTTCTTAAGCCAAAAGGCATTCTTACATAACAAAAGACTCCCGAGGGAGTTACGAAGCTTGTCTTGATCTCATCTTCGCGCTTCAACCATATTTGATGATAACCAGAATACGCGTCAAGGAAGCTTAATAACTCCGAACCTGCGGTGGAGTCGACCAATTGATCAATTCGGGGCATGGGGTAGGGGTCACGAGGGCATGCTTTATTCAAGGATGTGAAATCAATGCACATGCGCCACTTCTCGGAAGATTTCTTTTTGACGAAGACTAGGTTGGCTAACCATTCTGTGTGGGCCACTTCTCTGATAATCCCAGCCTTCAACAATTTCTCAACTTCGTCCTTCGCCAGAACAGCTCTTTTCGCAGACATTTTTCGGAGTCCTTGCCGAACAGGTCGGGCCTTCGGGTTTACAAGCAAACTATGTTCAATGATATCCCGATCGACTCCGGTGATGTCTTCGTCAGACCAAGCGAAGACATCTAAATTCTCTTCCACCACCTTCTCCAAAGAGGTTGCAACTTCTGGAGGTAAATCTTTACCAAATTGAAATGTATATTCTTTACCATCTTTAACAATAACCTTCGCTGCAATCTCTCCTTCAGGACTTGGTCTTGGGAAGGATTTCTTCGAAGCTTCGGAAGGTGCTGAAAAAGTTTCTTGATTATCTTGCACATTGTTTACTTGTCTTGGATCAAGAGGGGGACCATGACCATATTACGCTCTTCGGGCGATAGCTTGGTCTCCGAAGACAGTAAGAACTCCTGCTTGCGTGGGCATCTTCATACATAAATAATTGTGATGTGCCACAGCTCCGAACTGGTTTAGCATGCCTCTTCCGAAGATGACGTTGTAAGCATATGGGGCATCTACAACATCAAAGATTACTTCCTCAGTTCGGGCCAACAAACCTTCTCCTAAGATAACTTCCAGGCCTATTTGGCCGAGTGCATCAAGCAGAGGTCCTGCGAAGCCTTGCAAAGGGCGAGCTGCTGGAAGGAGGTGCTTTCTGGAGATGCACAATTGATCGAAGGCTTGAACAAAAATAATGTCTGCCGAACTGCCTCCGTCAATCAACACTCTTTGAACTTCAGTGCCCGCAATATCAGCAGTAATAACAAGTGGGTCTGCATGTGGAAATTTAATGCCAGCTGCGTCCTTCGCAGAAAAAGATATTGGTACATGAGACCATTCCGGCATAGCATCTGCAGACGATGAAGTCCCAATGTGGCCCACTTCTCTGACATAGTCTCTTCTCTGTCTTTTTGACATGCTTCCGAGGGTACCTCCTCCGGAGCTGGAACTCGGTCGGTAGTACCTCGACCCAAAGTTCTTTCTAGATATTCTCCTCTTAGAGTGAGTATAGCCTTGCAAGTATCAGTTGCATGACTTCGATTTTCACCATTAATGCAGCAGAAAAGGGTCTGGCCTTTGCCAGCCATTTTCCCTAGCGGCCTCCAGCCGCTGACCTTGTTCCCCGAAGGCTGTGGAGCTCTCTGTGTAAACTTTTGCAGGGGTGCAATGTTCAAGACTTCAGAGCGATGATGCTTTTGCCCCCTTCTCCGATCATGTTGAACTTCGAAGACTGGTTCTTGCGGCTGTGCCGAAGTTTTTACTTCTACTTTTACTTCCTACAATATGGATGGAGTAGCTGTAGTTCTTCGAAGCCAACCTTCTTCCGACCTTGCATACTCCTCAAAGTATGACATTAGCTGAGAAACCGAGGATATGCTTTTCCGATGAAGCTTATCCAGAAGGCCTTGATGAGTGACACCTTGCCGAGCTGCATCAACTACCGAAGATGTAGACAACCCTCGGATCTGCGATTTCGTATGAGCGAAGCGCTTAAAATATTGACTCAATGTCTCTCCAGGGAGTTGCTTCACCTGGAAAACGCTTCCCGTCGACATCGGAGGCACGAAGGTGCCTTGAAAATTACTTACGAACTTCTTCTTCAGCTGCCCCCATGAACTAATTGATCCTGGCTTCAAAGACCAGAACCACCTTAATGCCACTCCTTGAAGAGCTAGGGGGAAGCACTTTGCCATGGTATCTCGAACTCCTCCACTAGCTTCAATTGCTAGGGCATAAGAACGGACAAACTCTCCAGGATCTTCATCTCCAGCATACTTACAGAGCTTCGAAGTCTTGAACTTCGGTTTGAAGCGAACTTTTTGTAGCTCAGGATGCAGCGGAGATTCAGTATCGAAGGAGGCGTTCTCCGGGGCTTCGGGATAAATGGGTTCGTCATCTTCAGGCACTTCTAGAATAGTTGGGACGGCTTGAAAGCGAAGCCTGTTCGCGGCTTCTTGCCGCCATCTTGCTACTTCGGCTTGGAGGCTGGCCATTTGAGTGGCCATATCTCCAAGATTGTCTTCATCTCCTCCGGAAGAGTCTTCCGGGTCTTGAGAACCAAGGGGATCAGTTCGAAGTGGGATTGAAGGTGGAAGAGGGACTCCGGGTGGTCGAAGTATAGAAGGAGTTGGCGGAGGAACTCCGTATGTTCGAGGGATGGAAACTCCTTCCGGAGTTTGAGGTGGAGGGAATGTCGAAGGCCCTCCGACCTCAACCGTGTCGGATGGTGCCTCTTCGGAGATCCGAGAGGACCTCCGAACAGGGTTACGAGGTGCGCTCCGCTTAGGAGGCATGATGTAAGAGATTGGTAGTGTACGAAGTTTTTTGGACTAGGTTCCCCACGGACGGCGCCAACTGTTGCCGTAAAAGATTACGCTAACGGGTTTCTGTAGATTAGAAACTAACAAACGAAGTGTTTGCGAAATGAACTGTTCTAAGCCTCCAAAAGGATAACAACTTAGAATAGTTCGAATGTGTGTATTGAATAACTTGTATTCGGTCCCTATTACATGGTGAAACGGGGGGTATTTATAGGCCCAAACATTAAGGAAAAGACCTATTTACCCCTCTGTTACAACCGACATAGTGGAAACTATTCGGTACCCTTGATAGGGCTAAAATGGTAAAAGACTAATCTAATAAGAAAAAAGATAAGTCTTCCATCTTAGCTGGCAAAAAAGATCTCAAAAAGCCTTAGTTCGAAGATATACTTCGAACCAAGGTCCACCTTCATACTTCGAGCTTGACTCAGAGCATCTTCGAAGATGGACGTCTGGAAACCTTCGAATTCATTATCTGCCTTTGTGCTGTTACCGCAATAACCCTGAAGATGAAATATTTTCCCCCAACACTCATATTGTTCATTGTAATTTTCATTTAGGTAGTTCATCACAAGCATCATATTATTTGCTCCTCATTCTGGTGATCCCAGGCAGTGCATGTAATGTATCCAGTGCATATGAAGATCTAATGTTTCTTCATTCCCTGAGCTAATTCTCAGTAAATTCCCTTAAAACTTTTTGGCTGGACTCTTTGTGGGCTGGAACCTTTAGAGAAGATATTCATTTCACAAGATTTCATTTCTCTCACCAGTTTTTTCTCTCTGTTACCGAACATGTTTTGCCGTAATCGCTACAGGAGCGATGTCAAATGCTTGACACGATACATGAACTTCATTCTTATTCAACTTCATTGGGAATTTCCTGATGCATTTAATTTTGTCCAATTTGGTTTGAGTTTGCTTGATTCGATTTTGATTGGCCAAATTTACTGATTTGATTATTCTTGTTGTGCTGTTTGTTAGTGACTATTTCTTTCTACTGATCAAAGCTTCCAGGTGCTCTTTTTGTTCACTGTCTTTGAGTATGTACTGGGTGCCTTTTCTTGATTCACTGCATATCATATTTTGCACTATGAGAAGTCTACGGTAGTCTCCAGCTTTTCTCTACCTCTGCCTTGTGCTTACATGTTTTGATTTCTGTTTTCACTCAAAAACTGCAGCATAGAGTTATCTTGATGAATCTTGTTTAAATGTTCTAAAAGTTCTGTTCAATATTGAGCAGAAGACAATCTTCTTTCTGGTTCATCAACTCTAGCCAAGTTTTTCTTGCATCTATTTAATTACTCTCTGTTTTCTGTTTATTCTGATTATGCACAAAGGAACAAAACAATCACTTAGTCTTTTTGTGATTATATGCTCTGTCTTAAATCGTTTGCTACAGGTGTTGAGGTCATTTTATCCCATACTCTGCACCAAGATATTTTGTTAAAAGTACTCTGAATTGATTTGTATAGACTTTGTCTTGTAAAGGTGCGTTAGGTGATTTGAATAGGACATCAAATTTGCAAAAATTTGTTGAGACGCCTATTCGCCCCCTCTAGTTGCCATTCCGATCCCCCATGTACAATATAGTTGAATTCATATATGAAAAATTTTACCGTCGCTCATAATATATTATGAAAAATTAATAGTCAATGTTCTGTATTAAAGACTTGAAAACTTATTGGCTTTATTTTTTGTACCGATCAATTACCTAAATATCGGGATACAGTACAGAGTGCCAATAGACTGAACCTTCGTGTAATAAGGGTGACTTTTAGCTATCTTGCTACCATGCATGTTTAATGGTTGGTCGGTGTTGCCGACTGCTGAGTGTCAAATTAATTAAGCTCTCAAAAGTGGCATGAAACCGGGCATATGCATGGAATTTCTTTACATATCTTTTGTATGTAACTTGATCTTTTAGCTAGGAAAGAGCAAATTGATATGCTTCAGTGGATCTTGTCAACCTAGCACTTCAGGAAACATCAATCAATTTTTGCAGCATGCAGGTTGAATATTGTACATGTCGAGGTGATCACTACAACTCTCTTGTTACTTTGTATCGACTAAACCTTTTCTAATTTTAATTAATTTTATAAAAATATACCGAAAATTATAAATCTAATTAATTTTATTATACTGACCATGAAATATATTTTACCAGTATATCTAATTTAACTTCCATCGGCTTTAATGGTGGCCAACAGAAGTTAAGGGATGTAATCCCCAACCCCGCGCGCGCGTACAGGGAAACCTAATCCCCTGTACATGCGCGTGCTTGCCCTAGCCACTCCCGCGCTCACGCCGCTGCCGCCGCCCGACGGCCCCGCCCGCCATCGGCCGCTTCCCGCCGGTGCCCCGTCGGACCTGAGCAGCCGCCCACAGCTGCCCGCGCGCCCTAACCGCCCACTGTCGCCCGCGCCCACTCCCCGCGCCACCGCCTCCTGTGGCCTCCAGCCACCGCCGTCGGCCACCGCCCGCCACCGCCCACACCCACTGCCCGCGCCACCGCCTCCTCCCGCCTCCAGCCACCGCCACCGGCCACCGCCCTGTCCCACGTGCCACCGCCCGTGCCACCACCTCCAGCCGCCTCTGGCCGCTGCCGGCCACCGCTCGGTTCGCCCACCGCCCGATTCTAAAGGCGCCTCCTCGAGTTCAAGTTCTGGTACTATTCATCTCCTCCATGAATTGGCGACTTCGTTTAATGTAGAGTCAAAATCGTTGACAGATTCTTTTCTCGGCGATTCTAATGATGTAGCAGTTCCCGAGAAAAGGAAAACACCAACATAAGAAGAAAAAGGTAACATGGCGTGCTTTGGGGAGAAAAGGACAAATTGATCCTGATTTTGATGATAATTGACAAGTAATTGTTTTCATACATGCATATGCAATATACTTCATATTACATGTTTTTTCATATGTTCAAACCTTCTTTACTAATAAATGCTCGTTTGTGCTTGTTTTGAACAGGATGTCGAAAAAGGTGAAGAGTGTCACGAGGAAGCTCTTGGGGAGTACATCGGTGAGTACTCCGGCGAGTACACCGACGAGTCAGGAGGACACCCTATTCCAGGGTAGTTCTTCTTCTTCAAACAGACGTCGTCAAGAGCAGCTCCTAAGATGCATAGATCCGACATTAATTGGTCGGCCTATTGCATTTCAACTGGATGATGAGGTAACTTTCAAATTGATTTTTATGCCAGTTATAAACTATTACTAATCGTTTCAATACTATTTTGTAGGAGGAAGAACACTTGGAGAGTGCGGTCACGAGGATGATCCGGTGGGTGGGGGGCAGGAGGGGGATGACCCAGAGGGTGCGGGGCAGGAGGAGGGGGCTGAGGCTTCCGGGTCCTCAGTATCTTTTAGGATGAGCCACCTAGTCGCCCCACCAGTAGTCTCTTCCAGTGGAGCCAAGATCGAGATTACACCTGTAGGTGACGGGTAAGTCTAATACTCTTCTGTTGTTTTGCTTTTTTCAAAAAAATTCTTTCAGTAAACTGACTTTATTTATTATGTATTTCTAGATCTTGGATTGACTCTCGGTTTGGCGACACTTCGAGGGTCAGGCAGGTTAACCAGATATTGGGTAACCTGTGTCGTTTGCACTACCCATGGGTGCTGACAATGCCGACCGGTGAGCGGGTTCTATGCCAGACATGGGACCAGTACCAGTTTGCTCCTGATGGGCACCACGGAACTGCTCAAGGGGTGGTGTCTCATGACTTCTGGGTATGTGTTTTTTCAATCTTCTTTTAGTTTTAGCACAAAGCTTTTCGAGTTCCAACACTTTACTAATCATGACTTTTGCAGTTACGCTTTTGCTTGCCAGAAGTCGGCAATCACCATAATCATGCCCTTCAAGTCTTCAACAACAATGCACACAAGGTGGTGAAGGATGCTATTTCATATGCCCGCATTCAAGCGAACAATGCTTACTACAAGGAGAAGCTAGGGCAACGAATGAGCAAGGCGATGGGTGCATCCACAATATATTTGACTGAAGAACAATACCGTTAGGTAAACAATTCTAACTTTTTAAATCTTCGATTGTTGAGATTTGTTATCATATAATACAAATAGCATCTCTGTTCAGGTGAGGATTTCGTGGTTTGCAAACCGCAAGGATGCATATTTTGAATTCTGCAAGATTTGGTCTTCAGCTGCATTCAAGAAGACTTCCGAGTAGAACAGACAATGCCACGGGTGGATCCGAAGCACAGATATGGTGCCGATGGAAATATTCACCACGCTAAACGCATATTAAGACCTCCTTCTATCACTCTCTATCTATAGATACATTGTAATGCGACTAACTCATTTCTATTGTATAGGAAGCTAAATCTATCAATGTGCCAAGTGACATAGAGGTGTATACCTCTGGTCACAAAGGAAGCGATCCTACATAGCCAGATGTCTTGTGTAGCCAGACAGCCACAGACCATTTGGTGAGATATTAGCAATGTTAAGAGTTTGCGTAATTTCATTTTTCTTCGTCTAATCGTACATGTTGTTTTTTGCAGGCGTAGTATGGTGAACACATGGTTCAACTCCATGGAGAAAACTATTATTGGCGGAGAGAACCTGTCGACCAAATGGCCGTATACTCCAGCGGAGGTGGAAAAAGCCATGGATGGCGAGACAGTGTTTTTATCAATGTTTTGTGTATGGTATTGTGATGGTAACTATCTCATTCAATATTGCAGGTACTCCTTGTTCAATGGAGTTATTGACTCGAGAGCGGTGAGAGCTCAGAAGTTTGCTCAGTCATCACAGAGCTCCATCGGAGTTGGCTCCAGCCGTCGTCGCTTAGAAAAAAACCCGGAGGTGGTTCGGCTGAGGGAGGAAATGAGGTGGCGCGACGAGCACAGTAGGCAACAACAAGAGTACTATATCGCCTGCTTAGCACAACAACAAGCGATGATCCAAGTAAGTTGAGTTTACAGTGTTGCAGTTAAAAAGTATTCAGAAATAGGTTTAGAACTAACTGATTACATTATAACATGTGTAGTAACTAGCCCAACAACATGGTGGATTTGACATGTCCTTGTTCCAACCACTACATCCCCCGCCACCACCACTACCTCCTACATCACCTGAGGTATCTCCTGACATATCGTTACTTCAGATACTTAAGTTAGCGTTTAGAAGGGTAGTTAATTCGTTCTCTAATTTTGTCTATTTCTTCAGAGTTTCCGTACGCCTGGTCAGGATGGAGCCTCCGGGTCAAATGTGGATGAAGCGGGAGGCAGCGGCGACGCCCACAACCGAAATGTGGCCGCTCAGTGAGTATATGGACAAATGTGACTTTGTATGTGGCTCTTGCTGTGTTATGTGACTTTGTATGTGAATTTGGATGTTATATGTGAATTCAGATGTGTATTGTGACTTTGGATGTGAATCTAGTTATATTATGTGATTTTGGATGTGATGTGTGAAGTTTGGATGTGAGATTGATTTTCGATGTTATATGTGAAGTTTGAATGTGATTTTGTATGTTATATGTGAATGTGATTGAAATTGTGGTTGGATGTGAGTGTGAGTACGGGAACCAGGAAAAAACAAAAAAATACCAGCTAACTTCGATCGGCTTTGACCATAGCCGACGGAAGTTAGCTGCTTTCGGCCACGTGGGCAGAAAGGCTAACTTCCGTCAGCTAGGGCCAAAGCCGACGGAAGTTAGGTGCCCCTAACTTCCGTCGGCCAGGCTGGCCGATGGAAGTTAGCGCCCCTCTGCTGATGTGGCAGAGTTCGGCGCTAACTTCCGTCGGCCACGTGAAGCCGACGGAAGTTAGCTAACTTCTGTCTACCCGCTTCCGTCGGCCAAATGCCGACGGAAGTTAGCCCTTTCCCGACGGAAGTTAGCTTCTTCCGCCAGGAAAGGGCTAACCTCCGTCGGCTTTTGTAACACCCCAGAAATTAAAAAGGAATAAAATAAAAAGAAAATAATGTTTAAATCATTTCTGGAGTTATTAATAAAGGAAAATCACAAAAGAACCTAAATAAAGCCAAACAGGGAGAAATACTCAAAATCTGGACTTGAAATTTTTATGAGATGAACTAGAGCCCAAAATATAATTTTAGGAATTTTTACAAATTTTTATCAACAGTGATTCAACCCTTAATTAAATAAATGAATTACTGGAATTATTTTAAATCGAAAATCAAATTTAAATCCTTAACGGGCCTCAACCCAGAAACTTCCCCCAGCGGCCTTTTTGGCCCAGCCCATCGCCACCCTCTCGCTGACAGGCGGGCCCCGCCTGTCGGCGCCGCCCTCCTCTCTCTCCTCCCGCCCGCGCCCCGCCCGGACCCACTCGTCAGCCCCCTTGCGCCCACTGTCCGCCCGGCCCCGCCTGTCGGCCCTTTCCTTTCTCGTTCGCTCGCTGACAGGTGGGGGCCACCTGTCAGATCCTTCGTCTTCGATGGAAGGGGATCGCTCCCCTTCCCTCTCCGGCGATAGCCTTCTGTTTCCACGCCGCCGGCCGCCCGATCTCGCTCGATCGCCCTCGGATCACTTTCCCCAAGCGCCACCGCTCCCCTTCCATCTACGGCCGACGCGTTTTCGCGCTTAAGGAAGCTAGCCCGCGCCTTTGGAAGCCTCGCCGGAATTGGAAGGAGATCACCGGAGCTCTCGGGATCCTTCGGTTCCCTGCCATCCCGACGCCGGAAATCACCTATAAAAACCCCTCCGGTCGCCGCCCTCATCCCACACCACCTAGAGCCCTAACCGGAGCCCTCCAGAGCGCCTCGGCTGTTTTTGCGAGCTCCTCCCCTACTTCAACTCCGGCGAGCAATCGCCGTCGATCCCGACCCCCTTCGCCCTAGCCACCGCCACCGGATTGATCGTCGACCACCGCCCGTCCTCGGCCACCCCTCCGTTGGCCTTGGAGCCCGCCGGATCACCGTCGCCGACGAGCACCCGAGAACCCTTCTTCGTCTACCCTCGCCGCCGGTCGCCGCCCTTCGTCCATCCTCGCCGCCGCAGGTATGGTTGGAACCGCCGTGCTCCCCTCGTTCCATTTTTGCCGGTAGCTAAGTCCCTAGGCCCTCACCGCCGCCGCCGTGGCCGCACCCGAGCCCGCCGTCGCCGGAGACGAAGGCGGTACTCGACCCCTTAGCGCGTGACGTGCCGGATTCCATCCGAGCCGCACGATCGCGAATGAAGGGCACAGATTAAATCCCTTCGGGATTTAATCTCACCCGTAGATCTGGTCAAAGGGGTACGGGGCGATCGCAGCCGTCGATCGTTACTTGAACCCCAGGATCAATCTGGTGCGTCCACGTATACCCTTTCGCCACGTTTTAATCTGAGCCGTCCGATTTCATTAAAACCCCCGCCTCGCATCTGGCCGCCAGATCCAGATCCAACGGCCCAGATCGCTCGGGTCCACGCGCATAGTCACGGGTTCACGGTGAACCTGGTTCACCGTGGACCAGGGACTGTTTTTAGATTAAATAAAATTCCAGAAAATAGTTTAAACTTTGAAAATTCATATCTTGCTCAATTTAACTCCAAATTCCACCATTCAAATTTTGTTAGAACCAGAATATTATTCTCTACACATTAATACAATAAAAACAGTATGTTTCTGTTACTCAAAGTATTATTAATAAATAAATGAATAAAAATCCCTTAGGGTTAAAATTAAAAATACAGAAAATAAATTGGGAAAATTCTAAAATATTAAACTTTACTGTTTTGAACAAAACCTTGAAATATTAAAAACATTACTTCACATAATAAAACCTACAAATGTGTATGTTTAATGTTGGGTGAATTTTCATCTGTTTATTGAATGTATTATTTATTTTTCCGTAACGAGAAGACTACGAGTTCGTCGAGGAGCAGGAGTTCTACCCCGAGGTTCCTCCATCCCCATTTGCTGAGCAAGGCAAGTCATCGACCACCCCTGTGGAAACAGTTGATCATAATTGAACCCATGTTTTAATAACTTATCGCTATAACCCATAGGTTAATATTGCATTAGTCAAATACTCAAGCCTTACACTTATATTTATTAGATCCCTGTCCTTGTGTGCAAACCCAAGCCATGCTTATTGAGCCTTAACTCCTTGTCACTCTACTATAAATATATTAGCTAGTGCCCAATGTACCGGCACAACTGCTATAGGATAAAAAGAATGAGTCGTAGATAGCTGGATTCTGTATATGAATTTCCCTGTTATTCTCGTCTCTGGACTCTGTTGGAGTTGGCTAGGTTATAAGTATGGTGGGTTCCGGGTGCAAGCTCGGGCACTGGTTTGTCGCACCCGGGGCACTATAAGGACCGGTCTGCGGGATCTGTTGCAAAGCACTTCCGTACCAACCACAAGTCTAATGGGTAAGTCCTAACTGGAAGTATGGAATACTCCGGCTTGATGCACCATAGAGGAGGGGGCAAGGGGCTAGCCTGCGGGCGACTTGTACCGACGAGGCTCAAGGGGGGGTATGGTGGGGCTCCGATGCGTCGGGACACCATATGAAACCCATAAGAGGGTGCTATTGAGTCGGGGAGGACTATATGGAAGGTTTTGGCACGAGTTCCCGTGTGATGGGTCATCTCGTTACACTTCAGTGTAGGTGATGAGTGCGTGCCTTGTGGGTACAGTGGTACATCTCTGATCAGAGTAATTCAATCTTTTCGAAAAGCCGAGCCCACGGTCAAGGGCGGGTTGTGTGACTACTCGCAGTTAGTTTACAATTGTTTGAATGTTCAAGTTATTCATGGCACGTAAGGACTGTTGAGCGAGGTGGGGCTGACTGTACCCCTCGAGTTAGAAGATGATGATTCACATGCACATGTTTACTTTTCCGTACTAATAAACTGCTCTCATTTAAAGCTTTACAAATATGCTGCTTCCGCTAAATTAGCCACTATCTCCCTTGTTATTATCTTGCATTATATTTGCATTCGGTGGCTTGCTGAGTACATCTGTACTCACCCCGTTGACTTACAACATCAGAGCCAGTCTACTACGAGGAGGATGAAGGTCTGGAGTAGCGACCCAGTCAAGGCGAGACTGGAAGGAGGCGTTCATCTAGGACCCTTGTTTTATTAGTTTCTCTTCACCTTTATTCACTTTTGTATTAATGCGGTCTACGAACCGTGAATGATTGTCCGTATTGTACGTGGTCGCATGATGAACGTCTTGATTTATTGATTTTCTATGGAATTTCAATAAAGTCCTGATTTATTAAATCGGGGCGCGACAAGATGGTATCAGAGCCGACTTGACTGTAGGAAGCCAAACAGACCTGACCTTAGGACTTATATATATTCACTATATTTTACAAAATATTACTTATCCTCTCATCTTCTAAGATTTTCACAAAAATTTTCTCTCTTGTAGATGCCGATCCGTACCGTGAACGGGAACCTTCGTGACGAGACCAGATTCATCCGCGAGCTACGCATGCTCGTCAGTTTCCTCGGCTTCGAGCAAGAGCCGATGTACCATGGAGTCTTCCCCGACGAGGAAGAAAGCTACTGCGAGGTCACCGTCGTCGTCCAGCCCTCCCCTCAGACAGCTCACACCTACCGCGGAGGAGGACCTACCTTCCTGGTAGCCAGTCAGCGCACCGCTCTCCAGGCACTTACCGAGCTCCGGATGATCTACGACAGCGAGCTCTACGACACGGACTTCCGCTTCGTACCTCTTCGCACCCCAGGGAGCCCACACAGTGTCTTCGTCAGCACCCTCTCCCAGCGTCATTCAGCGATCGGTCATACCATGCGCTTATTGGAGGCCATGGATGATCTCCACTACGAGGCGCTGCAGGACGCCAATGGACAGCGCGACACTATCAGTTTCTACCGCCATTCCTCCGAGGACCTGAACCGCGAGAACGGGGAGCTTCGTCGCCGCATCCAGCAGGGACACCGGTTGGCTGCCGAGGCAGAGGAGTTGCGGCGTCAGAATGAGCTTCTTCGACAGCGTGTCGCCACCAACCCGCACCTCCGCTACCAGATCGAGGAGTTGAAGAAGGACATAGAGGAGATCGCGCCTCTTCCGCCTCGCCGGAAGAAACCCATCCAGACTCCCACAGTGAGGCCCAAGAGGATCTCCCGCAGTGCACCACCCGCCGGACCGTCCAGTTCCTCGACCCCACCCGTCTCCCACGAGCCCGAGATCGAGCCGTCCCCCGAGCTGCCCTAGACGTAGTTTTTACGGTTGATTGTTATTTTCATTTTTGCTTGTATTAGCATTCATGTCACAATATAAGGCATGAATGAGAGAATAAATAAGTGTAACCGCAAGAACGGTATTCTTTTGAAATAAATATAAAGAAGTTCATCCAAAATAAATATGTGTACATTGGAAATGCCAGGATGACCAACACCCAGGGATCAGACGCTCCTCAGAACGGAGGGGAGAGTGGCAACTTGCCACAATGGGGAGCCACCGGGCAGAGGCAGGCCCCGGTCGCCAACCACCCCACCGTGGCTGAAATGATGGCCACTCAAAACCAGTTGGTCTCAGCCCTCCTGCACCAGATGCAGCAGCAGCAGCAGCAAATGCAAGAGCAGCAGGCTCACTTCTTCCGCCTCCACCAACAGCCCGAGCTGCCCCGACCCGCCACACCAGCTCCCGCTCCCGCGTCTCAGCTCTCGGAGTTCCTCCGAGTCCGCCCACCGACCTTCTCAAGCACCACCAACCCCATGGAGGCTGGGGATTGGTTGCGGGCGATCGAGAAGAAACTCGATCTCCTGACCTGCACTGAGCAGGAGAGGGTGGCCTTCGCCACCCACCAGCTACATGGTCCCGCCGCTGAATGGTGGGACAACCACCGCGAGACTCTGCCCGAGGGCCACGCCCACACTTGGGCAGAATTCTCAGCTGCTTTCCGTGCCGCTCACATCCCCGACGGCATTGTAGCTCAGAAGCAACAGGAGTTTAGGGACCTGCAGCAGGGGAGCAGGTCCGTAACAGAATATCTGCATGAGTTCAACAGATTGGCCAGGTACGCACCTGAAGAGGTTCGTACGGATGCGGCCAGGCAGGCTAAGTTCCTCCGGGGACTGAAGGATGAGCTGTCTCTACAGCTTATCTCTGGAGACTTCGCCAACTTCCAGAAGTTGGTGAACAAGGCTATCATACAGGAGACCCAACAAAATAAGGTCGACCTGAAGAAGAAGCGCATGATTGCCTTCAGGCAGAATCAGGGCATAGCCCAAAGACCCCGCTTTGCTCCACCTCCACCAGCGCCACAGTACCACCCCCGGCCAGTGTATCGCTCGGCGCCACCAGCTGCCAACGCCGGAGCCAGCCAACCTCGCACCGCTCCAGTCGCACCTACCGCCCCAGTCGCCCCGGCCAAGAAGCCGGAGGTCTTGAGAGACAGGCATGGCAAGCCTGTGATATGCTTCAACTGCCGCCAAGAGGGACACTACTCCCACCAGTGCCCCCACCCCAAGAGAGCTCAAGGAGTCACCTCCAACCCCGCCGTCCGCGCCAAAGTGAACCACGTCTCCGCCGAAGAAGCCCAGGCTGCACCAGAGATTGTCATGGGTAAGTTTATGGTTCATTCATCGCATGCAGTGGTATTATTTGACACCGGAGCTACCCACTCCTTTATATCAACTGCTTTTGTGGAAAATAATGCACTGGACATAAGTGAACTACCCAGGCCAGTACTAATAGCTACCCCGGGAAAGCAAACCCTCGCTTGTTCCTTTAGTCCAAGGATATGGGTAGATATCCAAGGCACGATATTTTGGGCCGACCCCATTCTAATAGAATGTCAAGGTTTGGACCTCATTCTAGGGATGGATTGGCTAAATAAACACCAAGGTGTGATAGAGTGTGCCCAGAGAAAAGTAACGGTGACTAATGAAGAAGGGATTATGGTCACATTCCAGATGACCAGCATGAAGGCCGGAAGAACAAGGCTACATCAGATTACCTTGGAGGAGATACCAGTAGTCAGCGAATACCCGGATGTATTCCCAGAGGATCTACCAGGAATGCCACCTAAGAGGGATATCGAATTCAGGATTGACTTGGTGCCCGGAACCACTCCTATTTATAAGCGACCATACCGGATGGCCGCCAATGAATTAGCTGAAATGAAGCAGCAGTTGGAGGATCTTGAAAGGAAAGGTTATATCAGACCAAGCACATCACCGTGGGGTGCTCCCGTCATCTTCGTCGAGAAGAAAGAAGACAAGGCCAAGCGTATGTGTGTGGATTACCGCGCTTTGAATGAAGTAACCATCAAGAATAAGTAACCGTTGCCTCGGATCGATGACCTCTTCGACCAGCTCAAAGGAGCCACGGTATTCTCGAAGATCGACCTACGGTCTGGTTACCATCAGTTGAGGATTCGAGAAGAAGATATACCCAAGACGGCCTTCACTACCCGTTATGGTTTATATGAGTGTACAGTTATGTCTTTTGGATTGACCAACGCCCCTGCATTCTTCATGAATATGATGAATAAAGTATTCATGGAATATCTGGACAAGTTCATCGTGGTCTTCATAGACGACATCCTTATCTATTCCAAGGACCAGAAGGAGCACGAGACTCACCTCCGGTTAACCTTAGGAAAGTTAAGGGAACACCAATTGTATGCCAAGTACAGTAAGTGCAAGTTTTGGACGGCTGAAGTAAAGTTCCTTGGACACATCATCTCTGCACAAGGAATCGCAGTAGACCCTGCCACCGTAGAAGCAGTTACGGATTGGTTGCCACCCACGAACGTATCTGAGATACGAAGTTTTCTGGGATTGGCCGGATATTACCGAAGATTCATCGAGAATTTTTCAAAGATAGCCAAGCCAATGACCAAGTTGTTGCAGAAAGGAGAGAAGTTCGAATGGACTCCTGAATGCGAGGAAAGTTTCCGCACCCTCAAGACTCGTTTGGTGTCTGCACCCATACTGACCCTACCGGATATCCGCAAAGACTTCCATGTCTATTGCGACGCATCTCGCCAAGGATTGGGATGTGTTCTTATGCAAGATGGAAAAGTCATCTCTTATGCCTCCAGACAGTTGAGACCCCATGAGTTGAATTATCCGACCCATGATTTGGAGTTAGCCGCCGTAGTGCACGCCCTCAAGATTTGGAGGCACTATTTGGTTGGAAATCGCTGTGAGATCTTTACGGATCACAAGAGTTTGAAGTATATCTTCACACAGCCTGACCTTAATCTGAGGCAAAGACGATGGTTGGAACTAATCAAGGACTATGACTTGGGTATTCACTACCACCCAGGAAAAGCAAATGTGGTAGCTGATGCCTTGAGTCGCAAGGGATATTGCACGGCAATGATGATTCAAGAACACGCACCCTTGTTATGTAAGGAGATGGAAAACTTAAATCTTGGATTGACCACCAGAGCATATCTAGCCACCTTGGAGACCCAACCGGTATTGTTTGAGCAGATTCGTGAAGCTCAGTCAGAGGACCCGGATATAGCTGCCATTAAGAAGAATATGAGACAAGGAAAGGCCCCCGGATTTTCAGAAGACGAGAATGGCACCATATGGTTTGGAACTCGGATATGTGTGCCGGATAAACCTGAAATAAAGACTCTTATCCTAAGAGAAGCCCACGAGACGTTGTACTCCATTCATCCCGGCAGTACCAAGATGTACCAAGATCTGAAGGAACGATATTGGTGGGTTAGCATGAAAAGAGAGATTGCCCAGTTCGTCGCCGAATGTGACACCTGCAGAAGAGTAAAAGCTGAACATCAGAGACCTGCAGGATTGTTACAGCCACTTAAAGTGCCGGAATGGAAGTGGGAAGAAATCGGGATGGACTTCATCACCGGATTACCAAAGACCCAACTGGGGTATGATTCTATATGGGTGATCATTGATCGGCTTACAAAAGTAGCTCATTTCATAGCCGTCAAGACGACCTTTAGTGGCCCTAAGCTAGCAGAGCTATATATGGCCCGGATAGTATGTCTTCATGGAGTGCCCAAGAAGATAGTATCCGACCGAGGAAGTCAGTTTACCTCTCGGTTTTGGAAGAACCTCCAAGAGGAGATGGGCACGAGATTAAATTTCAGTACCGCCTACCATCCTCAGACAGATGGACAAACAGAAAGGGTAAATCAGATACTAGAGGATATGCTTCGAGCATGTGTTTTGGATTTTGGAGCCACTTGGGACAAGAGCTTGCCATATGCAGAATTTTCATACAACAATAGCTACCAAGCCAGTCTTCAGATGTCTCCTTTTGAAGCCCTATATGGACGTAAGTGCAGAACGCCTCTCCTTTGGGACCAAACAGGTGAATCCCAAGTATTTGGGACCGACATTCTACGTGAAGCTGAAGAGAAAGTACGGATTATCAGAGACCGACTCAAGACAGCCCAATCTCGACAGAAGAGCTACGCAGACAATCGCCGTCGAGACTTAGCCTTTGAAGAAGGAGATCATGTCTACCTTCGGGTTACACCTCTTCGTGGGACTCAACGGTTTAACATGAGAGGAAAGTTGGCCCCTCGATATGTTGGACCATTTCTCGTTATTAGACGCCAAGGCGAAGTCGCATATCAGTTGGAATTACCACCTTCATTGGCTGGAGTGCATGACGTATTTCATGTGTCTCAACTCAAGAAGTGTCTCCGCGTCCCCACGGAGCAAGTGGATCTTCAGCAGTTGGATGTCCAAGAGGATCTGACTTATGTGGAGAAACCGGTCAAGATATTGGAAGTCAAAGAAAGAACCACCAGGAGTCGAGTCATCCGCTTCTGCAAGGTGCAGTGGAGCAATCACCCAGTAGAGGAAGCCACATGGGAAAAAGAAGATGAACTCAAGGCACAGCATCCTGAGCTATTCGAGGATTGATCCGAATCTCGAGGACGAGATTCTCTGTAAGGGGGATAGGATTGTAACACCCCAGAAATTAAAAAGGAATAAAATAAAAAGAAAATAATGTTTAAATCATTTCTGGAGTTATTAATAAAGGAAAATCACAAAAGAACCTAAATAAAGCCAAACAGGGAGAAATACTCAAAATCTGGACTTGAAATTTTTATGAGATGAACTAGAGCCCAAAATATAATTTTAGGAATTTTTACAAATTTTTATCAACAGTGATTCAACCCTTAATTAAATAAATGAATTACTGGAATTATTTTAAATCGAAAATCAAATTTAAATCCTTAACGGGCCTCAACCCAGAAACTTCCCCCAGCGGCCTTTTTGGCCCAGCCCATCGCCACCCTCTCGCTGACAGGCGGGCCCCGCCTGTCGGCGCCACCCTCCTCTCTCTCCTCCCGCCCGCGCCCCGCCCGGACCCACTCGTCAGCCCCCTTGCGCCCACTGTCCGCCCGGCCCCGCCTGTCGGCCCTTTCCTTTCTCGTTCGCTCGCTGACAGGTGGGGGCCACCTGTCAGATCCTTCGTCTTCGATGGAAGGGGATCGCTCCCCTTCCCTCTCCGGCGATAGCCTTCTGTTTCCACGCCGCCGGCCGCCCGATCTCGCTCGATCGCCCTCGGATCACTTTCCCCAAGCGCCACCGCTCCCCTTCCATCTACGGCCGACGCGTTTTCGCGCTTAAGGAAGCTAGCCCGCGCCTTTGGAAGCCTCGCCGGAATTGGAAGGAGATCACCGGAGCTCTCGGGATCCTTCGGTTCCCTGCCATCCCGACGCCGGAAATCACCTATAAAAACCCCTCCGGTCGCCGCCCTCATCCCACACCACCTAGAGCCCTAACCGGAGCCCTCCAGAGCGCCTCGGCTGTTTTTGCGAGCTCCTCCCCTACTTCAACTCCGGCGAGCAATCGCCGTCGATCCCGACCCCCTTCGCCCTAGCCACCGCCACCGGATTGATCGTCGACCACCGCCCGTCCTCGGCCACCCCTCCGTTGGCCTTGGAGCCCGCCGGATCACCGTCGCCGACGAGCACCCGAGAACCCTTCTTCGTCTACCCTCGCCGCCGGTCGCCGCCCTTCGTCCATCCTCGCCGCCGCAGGTATGGTTGGAACCGCCGTGCTCCCCTCGTTCCATTTTTGCCGGTAGCTAAGTCCCTAGGCCCTCACCGCCGCCGCCGTGGCCGCACCCGAGCCCGCCGTCGCCGGAGACGAAGGCGGTACTCGACCCCTTAGCGCGTGCCGTGCCGGATTCCATCCGAGCCGCACGATCGCGAATGAAGGGCACAGATTAAATCCCTTCGGGATTTAATCTCACCCGTAGATCTGGTCAAAGGGGTACGGGGCGATCGCAGCCGTCGATCGTTACTTGAACCCCAGGATCAATCTGGTGCGTCCACGTATACCCTTTCGCCACGTTTTAATCTGAGCCGTCCGATTTCATTAAAACCCCCGCCTCGCATCTGGCCGCCAGATCCAGATCCAACGGCCCAGATCGCTCGGGTCCACGCGCATAGTCACGGGTTCACGGTGAACCTGGTTCACCGTGGACCAGGGACTGTTTTTAGATTAAATAAAATTCCAGAAAATAGTTTAAACTTTGAAAATTCATATCTTGCTCAATTTAACTCCAAATTCCACCATTCAAATTTTGTTAGAACCAGAATATTATTCTCTACACATTAATACAATAAAAACAGTATGTTTCTGTTACTCAAAGTATTATTAATAAATAAATGAATAAAAATCCCTTAGGGTTAAAATTAAAAATACAGAAAATAAATTGGGAAAATTCTAAAATATTAAACTTTACTGTTTTGAACAAAACCTTGAAATATTAAAAACATTACTTCACATAATAAAACCTACAAATGTGTATGTTTAATGTTGGGTGAATTTTCATCTGTTTATTGAATGTATTATTTATTTTTCCGTAACGAGAAGACTACGAGTTCGTCGAGGAGCAGGAGTTCTACCCCGAGGTTCCTCCATCCCCATTTGCTGAGCAAGGCAAGTCATCGACCACCCCTGTGGAAACAGTTGATCATAATTGAACCCATGTTTTAATAACTTATCGCTATAACCCATAGGTTAATATTGCATTAGTCAAATACTCAAGCCTTACACTTATATTTATTAGATCCCTGTCCTTGTGTGCAAACCCAAGCCATGCTTATTGAGCCTTAACTCCTTGTCACTCTACTATAAATATATTAGCTAGTGCCCAATGTACCGGCACAACTGCTATAGGATAAAAAGAATGAGTCGTAGATAGCTGGATTCTGTATATGAATTTCCCTGTTATTCTCGTCTCTGGACTCTGTTGGAGTTGGCTAGGTTATAAGTATGGTGGGTTCCGGGTGCAAGCTCGGGCACTGGTTTGTCGCACCCGGGGCACTATAAGGACCGGTCTGCGGGATCTGTTGCAAAGCACTTCCGTACCAACCACAAGTCTAATGGGTAAGTCCTAACTGGAAGTATGGAATACTCCGGCTTGATGCACCATAGAGGAGGGGGCAAGGGGCTAGCCTGCGGGCGACTTGTACCGACGAGGCTCAAGGGGGGGTATGGTGGGGCTCCGATGCGTCGGGACACCATATGAAACCCATAAGAGGGTGCTATTGAGTCGGGGAGGACTATATGGAAGGTTTTGGCACGAGTTCCCGTGTGATGGGTCATCTCGTTACACTTCAGTGTAGGTGATGAGTGCGTGCCTTGTGGGTACAGTGGTACATCTCTGATCAGAGTAATTCAATCTTTTCGAAAAGCCGAGCCCACGGTCAAGGGCGGGTTGTGTGACTACTCGCAGTTAGTTTACAATTGTTTGAATGTTCAAGTTATTCATGGCACGTAAGGACTGTTGAGCGAGGTGGGGCTGACTGTACCCCTCGAGTTAGAAGATGATGATTCACATGCACATGTTTACTTTTCCGTACTAATAAACTGCTCTCATTTAAAGCTTTACAAATATGCTGCTTCCGCTAAATTAGCCACTATCTCCCTTGTTATTATCTTGCATTATATTTGCATTCGGTGGCTTGCTGAGTACATCTGTACTCACCCCGTTGACTTACAACATCAGAGCCAGTCTACTACGAGGAGGATGAAGGTCTGGAGTAGCGACCCAGTCAAGGCGAGACTGGAAGGAGGCGTTCATCTAGGACCCTTGTTTTATTAGTTTCTCTTCACCTTTATTCACTTTTGTATTAATGCGGTCTACGAACCGTGAATGATTGTCCGTATTGTACGTGGTCGCATGATGAACGTCTTGATTTATTGATTTTCTATGGAATTTCAATAAAGTCCTGATTTATTAAATCGGGGCGCGACAGCTTTGGCCGACGGAAGTTCCCTGTTTTGTTGTAGTGTTCATCTAGTTTTGGTGATGGTCGTAATCCTTCTTTGGCATAACTTTTCTCTAATTTTTTTGAACCGAGTCATAGAGTCCAAATTTCAATCATGTCTTGCTATTTTCGTCGGAGTCAAGAGTCTAATTTGAAGGTTTTAGTATCTATTTAGTTGCTAGAAATTTCATTGTGTTATTTCTGTTCGTTCCTTCCGAGTCCACGTAAATTCCTCTCTTTTCAGATTGAGAACCATACAAAGCCAATCTGTTGTGTATGAATTTTTTTCCTAACCCACAAGACTACCATATTGACAACTCCAAGGACTGCTCACTTAGGTTTGTCAAGTGTTTCCATTTGTTGGAAGTGCTAAGCTTCACTCCATTGCAAAAAATTCGAGTTGACCAAATAAAAAAAGAGAGAAAGAAGTGTTATGTCCAAAGTATATCAAAAAAAGATGGAAGAAAGAAAGAAAAGTGGCTGAAAGTTTTTAATTTTATTTGGAGTTTTTATTTAAAGTTTCAACATCTGTACTACCTCTTTCTTTTGACTAATAGATGTGAGCAATCTTGTGACCCCTTATTAGAGTAGTTGCTAGCGTCTCTCCTTGTGTGTTGCAACACGAGCAGTAATCCACGTGTGCATTTCCATTTACATTGTTTGTCATACGAACATTACTAGGATTGGTGAATTGGTGTTGTTAGGTCTTCCAACCAAACTCCACTATATACCCTAGTCTGTTGTGTGATAGTGTTCACCCTCGGTATTCTCTTCATGACATCCGTGCACGTTATGCCCATACAAGTTGGTAAGATACTCTAATTCACTCCAGAACAGTAAGATACATTGTTTTCTTTCAGTTGAGTGCATTGAGAGTCGTTCCACATATAACCCAATTTTTTTTCTGTTTACCTCTTTTTTGTTTACTAAACCATGACTTCCGAGGACGAGCATATTGATGATTTGCAGAAAAAGAATCCTAATTCGCTGGTGTATTGGAATGAATATGAAGCACTTCATGATCACTTGAAGGTAAAAATTAACAATGCCATTTAACTTCTTTCTACTGATTTGCAGAAAGTAGAGCTGAAGGTAGAAGGTGCAATTCACACAGTTGAGGCAACACAAAGGCAAGTGACAACACTTTAACATTCTATCATAGACTTAACACATGTCGTAGCTAATTTACAAGCGTCGTTTGATCGTCAACACAACCAGCAATATGTGGATGAATGTGATGATGATGGACAAGAAAGTGTTCATAATGATCAGCATGGCCGCAACAATGGAGATCGTGGCAATGGAGGCCGTGGCATTGCTCGTCGTATATAGTTTGATGCGGATTTTTGACCAGCTGACCATGAGGATATTGGGCTAGGCAAACCAAAATTTTCCATACCCATGTTTGAAGGAACTACTGATGTGTAAGCATATCTCAATTGGGAGCTCAAGATGGAAAAGTTGTGGCGCCTACATGAGTATACAGAAGACAGAAAGATCAAGTTGGCATCTTCTGAATTTGATGGTTATGCCTTGCGTTGGTGGGATAATCTGTTGCAAACCAGACATGAAGATGGTGAACTAGAAATTGTTATATGGAGAACTATGAAGGAAGTCATGCGTGAGCATTTTGTTCCACGCAAAAAAATCCACTCTCTATATGACAAGTTGCAGAATTTCAAGCAAGGAATTATGACCATGGATGCTTATTATCAGGAGATGGAGTTGGTGATGCAGCGAGCTAGAGTACGTGAGTGAATAGCCCGAGCAAACAATGCAACGTTTTCTTTTTAGTTTAATATATAACATCAAGCGCATTGTTTAACATCACAAGTATAATGACATGACATATTTGCTGCACCAAGTACATGAAGCTGAACTTCAGATTGCAGAAGACACATGATTTGCTTCACGTTCTGTTATAGCCAAAGGTCATTTTTCAACCAGGGCTAGAAGTGAGGCTCCTACCTCAGGATCTAATTCTGGTTAGTATGGCAATTCTTCTACCAGCAAGCTAGAAACCATTGCAAGAAACACAATACAACCTACTGCTAGTAGTGCAACAAATAGGGACATGAGTTGCCATACATGTGGTGGTAAGGGACACTTTAAGAGGGACTGCCCCAATAAAAAGGTCATGTTGATCAATGAAGATTTAGAGTATGAGACAAGTGATGATGTTGATCCTACTTTTGAGAATGCTAAGGAAGATGATGATCCTGCAATTGATGTTGTGGATGCTTAGGCAACAAATTTTCCTACTATTGTTTGTTTACAAACAGTGCTGAGTGCAACACCTAGATCTGAAAATCAGTGGTGTAATCTATTTCAAAACAAGGCTGTTGTTGGCCCTGGCAAAGCTTGCAAGGTAATAATTGACGGTGACAGCAGTCACAACATTGCCAGCAAGGAACTATGTACAAAATTGAAGCTAAAGTACTTACCACACCTCAATCCTTATTATATTCAGTGGTTAAGTGACAATGGTGAGATGATGATCATCCAAATAGTACGTGTTGAATTTCAGATTGTATCATACAAAGACATAATTTAATGTGATGTGGTGCCTATTATAGGACCGAAAGTAGCGACCAGAGGGGGGTTGAATGGGCACCTAAAAATTTCTTGCTAAACTATATTTTGAGCCCAACACCCAAATGAACTTCACCAGACAAATAATATTTGCAAAGCAAATTTCAGGAATTAAAGTTGTCTAGCTTAAAAATGACAGGTGTCCTAATTAAAATGATATTAAAAATAATCTAAATAAAAATACTGCAGTAAATAAAAATAACTAGAAAATAATCAGGAAATATTTATATTTCAGTCTAGAAATAAAATATTAATTAAATGAATAGAACATGGATCATTAAAAATTAAATCAGAATTAAACTGAAAATATTGCAGGTAAAAACTAGAATAAAAATATACATGCGAATAATAAATTTTTCTTTTCTTTTTATATGAGCAGATTAAACAGATAAAAAATAATACAAGATAACTAATAAAAATTTAACAGATCAAAATGACAACGAAATTTCGAAATATATTTTCAGCTAATTTATTAATAGATGATTATCTAAAAATTTGATCTCCCTAAAAATAGTAGATTAAAACTAACTAGAACAACAGTAGATCGAAATTTACCTGCATCGAAGAAAATCCCGCTTTCCGCCCAGTGGCGCCGCTGCAAATTGCCGCTTGCCTCGATCTCCTCTCCCGCCTGGAAAGCAGGGAACGCACTGCTGTGCGCAGCCGTGAGCTGCCGCATGCCCGGGGTCAAAGATCGGCGACAGCCTAGACTCGGCGGCGGCGCCCGCAGCTGTGAAAAACAAACAAAAAAACCTTGTCGCAGCCCTCCATTGATTACTGTGCCTTGGCATGACGCAACGCTGCCAAGCTGTTCCACACAAAATCTGTGTGCCCTGTATGTGGGCCCCACGTGGGTGTCCAGTGAGCACGAGAAGACGCTAGTGGCCGGCGTGCCACGTCGTGTAGTGAAAACGGGCTGGCGTTGCTGCTTCTTCATGGGAAAAACGGCACCGTGGAATCCGGTGCGTTAGTAAGAGAAAAACGCTTCCTCCCTTCGGCTGCCGTGGAGACAAGTCCGATGAAAGAAAAAAATTGGAGATCCAAAAAAACTTTCTGCCGAACAAAACTCATGGACTGTAGATTGATCTCGGGAAAAATAGAATAACAGTCATCTATCCCCAAGGGGATATGAGCCTATTTATAGGCGACTCCTAATACATGAAAAGACTAATTTACCCCTACGGTAAATTAAACTGACTCTAAAATAAATTCTGAAAATTATTAAAATATTCTTAGAAAAATCACCTAACTCAAATAAAAATATTCTAAACTTAAAAACTAAATATTAATATCCTAAAAACGAATTAATCATAGGTTGTCAGTTTTGCGCCCAAACTGACAAAGCGTCCACCGTCTTCGCACCGGGTACCCGGATTGGGCCGACCCGACCCAGCAGCTTCCTCAGCCCGGCAATCGCTCGCCGCCCCAGTGTACCTGAGTCAAACCCAGTCAACAAACCAGTGGATCATCTGCCGCTCCTAGCCATGTACCCGGATTGGGCCAGCCTGACTCCGCGGCTCCTCTGCCCGGCCATCGCTCGCTGCCCGTGTACCTGAGTCACACGCGGCCTTAGACTCGGCAGGTCTTCTTATATCCCTTTCTTTGACTTCCGTTGACAATCACTCATCACATCTGGAATATCAAAACCATATTCTTCAACATGGTTTCTCACCCATGACCGTGTGTCATTTATTGTTGGGGTATCCATGGCAATACGATAGAAATTTTCATCATAATGGGAGAACAAACACGTACCATTTGAAGTGGCACGACAAGGAATTTACTTTGAAGCCTATGACACCACATCAAATTGTGAATTAATCTATTCAAAAAGTTGAGGTGAATCTTAACAAAGAAGATGAGAGATCAGCAAAGCAAGGGACACCAATTTCAGAATATGAGAGCCACTAGCCAAACATGTGTAGCAAACAGATTTGCAAAAGAGAGAACTCCTTGGTAATTTTAGCCACCAAATTTGACATCAGAGAGTCTCAAGGGGACCCTGTAGATATTCCATTGATGCTCATGTGTAGGGGTAAAATTATGGTTTCTAATGATATGATTCCTCTTCCTCCTGGTGTGTTTAATGTTTTGTAGGATTTTTGTGATGTATTTCCGGAGGAGGTACTTGCTAGTTTGCCACCATTGTGAGGTGTAGAGCATCAAATTGATTTGATTCCAGGAGCATCACTACCTAATCAAGTGCCATACCGCACCAACCCTGAAGAAATGAAGTAAATTCAGAAACAAGTACAAGAGCTTCTCAACAAAGGGTATGTCCACGTAAGCCTAAGTCCTTGTGTTGTTCCTATTATTTTGGTCCCTAAGACAGATGGTACATGACGCATGTGTGTAGATTGTAGAGTTATTAATAACATCACCATTCAATATCGTCACCCTATTCCCCGTTTAAATGATATGCTGGATGATTTGACTGGTGCTACTATTTTCTCTAAAATTGATTTGCATAGTGGGTATCATCAAATTAGGATGAAGGAAGGAGATGAATGGAAGACAACTTTTAAAACTAAATTCAGTTTGTATGAGTGGTTAGTCATGCCTTTTGGATTAACTAATGCACCTAGTATTTTCATGCGTTTAATGAACCATTTTCGAGGCATTTCATTGGGAAATTTGTGGTTGTGTACTTTGATGATATTCTGATTTACAACCACAATGAATCAGACCATTGTGACCATATTCAACAAGTTTTACAAGTGTTGTGTGATGCTAAGTTGTATGGCAATCTTGCTAAATGTACTTTCTACAAGGATAGGGTCATATTTTTAGGTTATGTTGTTTCTAAACATGGAGTAGAGGTAGATGAATCTATGATTGAAGCTATTAAAAATTGGCCTACACTTGTGAATTTAGTCAAGTACAAAGTTTTCATGGCCTTGTTGGTTTCTACCACTGTTTTGTAAAATATTTTAGGACCATTGCTGCACCTTTGAATGAACTCACAAAGAAGGGTGTTGAATTTGTGTTGGGCACAATACAAGACAATGCATTTGTTGAATTGAAACGTCGTTTAACTTCTAAACCTTTACTTGCACTTCCTGATTTCACTAAATAATTTGAGATTTGATATGACACGATGTCCCGATCTTCACGATGTAGGATCAATATAATCACCAAATAACTAGCTGTAGAATACTCAACCTGGCAAATAAACCTCGAAGCCAACCACCGTCTTGAATCGGCAACCTGAATCGAGGATTCACCCAACCACACTCTCAAGAACTAACCAACACAGCCTACAATCAGTAAAGGAGAAACCTTGAAGGAAGTAGGAGCACCAATTGTGAGCGGATGAAGCCGCCACTTTCGTAACCCTGCGAAGGAAATCACCAGAGCAAAGGGGTAGAGATCTCCCTCAAGTTTGTTAGCACTCGACTAAACAAAGGGGTTCTGTTTATCAAATATTAAAAGTCCGCTCTTGCTCAAGAGTACATGAATATTTATACTAGGAACAACCCTCCTAGATATGTATGAAAGTGAAATGGAGATGAGCTGATAAACCATGTGAAAGGTCTCCTTGGAACAGTTTTTCCCAAGTGGTCCCCGAGTGGTCCGAGTGGTTCTGCCTGGCAGTTGCTCTTCTGCGTAGTCTTTAATGTTTTTGTCATAGCACCGTCTTGGCAAGTACAAATGACATGTTGTTGATTGTGTTGGAATCATGACTTGATTACCTTTCACGCCATGTGCATTATGTCCCACTAAATATTGTACATTAATGCAGTTTTGAATGGAAAGTTGAACATTTGACAGGCTATCAATCTTCTGACCAATATTCACTAATATAATCGGATCTCAATAATGGAAATTCCAAACTGGTCAGCCCTGGTGGCATTGAAAGCTAGATTTGATAAGCTTTCCAAAAAGTGCTCATTCACCTCAATATCTTTTAGGAATCAAAAGTTATGTGATTCGCAAGTATGGTCTTCCCTGTAGTGATCGCCTTGCATGTTCTTGTACTCCTCTTGGGTGAACCTGAGTAATAACAATGTGCACGACTTAAGCAGTATATAATTCTCATTAATATTAAATTGATCTTCATAAAGTACCGTGTTCACCTCTTGTTGTAGCTTGTTTGCTCGACTACGTGTGATTGTGCCATCAAAGGCTTAGGCTGGTGTCAAAGTAGGTGACACTTGAGATGGTGTTACTTGTTTTGGGTTGTAACATGTTGGTTGCTGGCATGGTCATATCATCCTCCCCCTATTTAAAAGGAGTCATCTTGGACACTAAGATGTCTTTGCTTATGAATGGAAATATAGAATCCTTTCGTTTCTGAGTTCTAGGTAATCCTAAAATAAAAATCCATGATTATGTATTTCCAAGGAATGTTTGGAGCAGGTAAAGGAGTGTATAAGCCATGAGGGTTCAGTTTTGACTTAGCTTTTGTGACAGGTGATGCATCGCTCAACAAATCTGATGACATCTTTCCTCATCTTAGGCCAATAGAAATGATTACTTAGTAGTTCATAAGTTTTCTTTTGTCCAAAATGATCTGTTAGTCCACCTTCATACAATTCCTGCAACAAAAACAATCTAACAGAAGAATCCGAAACACAAAGCTTGTTAGCTCTAAAGACCCAATACCTTGATCTTCAGTTGATTCAATAACATGCTCTTTCGAGACAAAGAATCGGCAACCACATTGTCCTTACCTTTCTTGTACTTAACAATGTATGGAAACATTTCGATGATTTCAACCCACTTGTCATGTCGACAGTTCAGCTTAGCTTGTCCTTTCAGGTACTTTAAAGCTTCATGATCGGAATGAATAACAAACTCCTTTAGCCATAAGTAGTGCTGCCATGTCTCAAGTGCACATACCAAAGCATACAACTCTTTGTCATACACAGAATAGTTTAATTTGGCACCTCCCAATTTTTCACTAAAGTATACTACTGGTTTTTCTTTTTGCAATAAAACTCCTCTTATCCCAATTCCACTAGCATCACATTCTACTTCAAAAGTTTTAGTGAAATCAGGAAGAACAAGTAATGGTGTTTTAGTCAAATGTTTCTTTAATTCTTGAAAAGCATTTTCTTGTGAGTTTCCCCAGTTAAAATAAACCCCTTTCTTTGTTAATTCGTTTAACGGAGCTGCAATGGTACTAAAATCTCTCACAAATCTTCTATAAAAATCAGCAAGGCCATGAAAACTTCTTACTTGACTTCCATTTGTAGGAGTAGGCTAATCCTTGATGGCTTTTACCTTTGATTCATCCACTTCTATTCCTTTTCTTGAAACAACAAAGCCAAGAAATGCAACATGGTCTGTGCAAAAACTGCAGTTCTCAAGATTATCAAATAATTTCTCCTTTCTAAGCTTATCCAAGATTTGCCTAATGTGTTTTACATGCTCTTCAAAAGATTTGCTATAAATCAAAATATCATCAAAGTAGACAACAAATTTCCCAATGAAAGCTCGCAGGACATGGCTCGTCAATCTCATGAAAGTACTAGGAGCATTTGTCAAACTAAAAGGCATAACTAACCATTCATATAAACTAAATTTAGTTTTGAATGCAGTTTTCAATTCATATCCTGCTTTCATTCTAATTTGATGGTAACAACTTCTCAAGTCAATCTTCTTAAATATTATGGAACCACTTAATTCATCAAGCATATCATCTAAGCGTGGAATTGGATGACGATAGCGAACATTGATATTGTTTATAAATCTACAATCAACACACATCCTTCGAGAATAATCTTTCTTTGGCACTAATATCATAGCTCCATCGTAATGACTTAAGCTTTCACGAACAAAACCTTTATCAAGAAGTTCTTGTACTTGCCTTTGTATTTTGTTTGTTTCTTCAGGATTGGTGCGGTATGGTGGTCGGTTAGGGAGCGCAACCCCTGGAATGAGATCAATTTGATGCTCAATTCCGTGCATGGGAGGTACTCCGACCGGTGTTTCTTCTTGAAAAACATCTTCATAGTCGTGTAAAAGATGAGACACAACACTAGGAAGAGAGGTGATATCGTTAAGTGAAAATAAAATGTCTTTTCACACTAGCACAAAAAGCATTTGATCTAGGCTATTCCACACTTCTCTTAGCTATCATTTTGTGGTTAACATAACTAGATGCGCTCCCTCTTTCTTTTTATCTCTCAAATTTGGCTTGAGGCACTCACTCACCGAATTGTGGATATCACTCAATTTCTTTTTCTCTTCTCCTCTTTGACTTGCCGGACTAATGTCTGATTTCTTTTGTAAGTGCTCGACCATGATTTGTTGAGGCATCATAGGCTTAAGTACAAACTTTTCCCTTTTAAATCTAGTTTGTACTGGTTTGTTCTCCCACAATGTTGAGTATCTCGATCATATTTCCAAGGTCTTCCAAGTAGCATGTGACACACTAATAGCGGTGCCACATCACACTCCACCATGTCAATATATTCACTAATTTTGAATGGAACCTTTACTTTACATCCAATATTAATATATCCCGAGTCATTCAACCATTGGACATGATATGGATGAGGGTTTCGTTGTAGCTTCAAACCAAGCTTATCAATAATATGCCAACTGGCAAGATTATGGCAGCTCCCGTCATCAATGATCACCTTCACTACTTTGTCTTGCACTCTAGCACGAGTTTGAAAAAGATTATGTCGCTGTCCATTTTCAGCTCTCTTCTCTTGAACACTCAAAATTTGAGTCACCACAAGAGCAGCACCTTGCTCAAATTCATATCTAGCATGTTCCTCATCTTCATGGTCTTCATTTTCAGATTCTTTTTCAACTTCCTCTTCACTAGCTGATTCATATTCTCCATTGTCATTCACAATAATCACACGATTATTTGGATAGTTTCTGCTTATGTGCCCACGACCTCCACACTTGAAGCATTGAATCCCACTACTCTTGACGGTAAAACCCACAGACGTAGTGGTGGATGCTGATGGTTTAGAGCTCATGCTTAGGACAGCATTCTTCTCTTTAACATACTGCACATTAGAACGTAGATATCTAGTCATGTTTTTCGCCGGCGAGGGTGTAGCATTAGACCTTGAGACTGATTTGCCTCCTCCTGCCATAGTCCTCATGCCATATAACAAGGGCTTTTTGTTCTTAACATCTTGCTCCAATTTTCGTTTAGCTTTGGTTGCTTGATGTACCAAGTCAATAATATGACGGTATGGATGAAACTCAATAATGCATTGAATATTGTGATGTAACCCATCAATGAAATAGGCAATAGTTTGCTCTTCATCTTCATACACATTAGCTCTAATCATTGCCTTCTCCATCTCTTTATAATACTCCTCAACATAGAAACTTCCTTGCTTGATATTCTACAATTTTTCAAAAAGATCACGCCGATAGTGCTTCCGCACAAAATGAATTCTCATCTCTCGCTTCATGTCATCCCATGTTGCAATAAGATTTTCTCCATCTTTTTCTCGATCATAGAGAAGTTGTTCCCACCAAATCAGAGCATATCCATCAAATTCAAGGGATGCCATGGCTAATTTCTTCTCGTTGATTAATTATACAACCGGAATATCTTATCCACTTTTAACTCCCAAGTGAAGTAAGCTTTAGGATCAGATCCTCCTTCAAATTTTGGCATGGTAAATTTCAGTTTGCCAAACCTCTCCTCATGGTTGCCTCCTCTATGACGTCGGCGACCAAAACAAATTTGGGAATGATTATCTCCATCTGTATCTTTAGATTCGCCATTTTCATTATTTCTTCGACCTCATTCTCTTCCTCTACCATGTGAAGCACCTTGGTGCCTTCTTTCTTGTTCTCTTCTAGCGGAAGGACCTCCACCACTATTTTCTCCATCTCCACCATGGTTGCTTGCACCATCATTAGGTTGATGATGCCCTCTGATTTCAGCCATAAGAGCTCAAAGATCTTGGTTCAGTCGGTCTTGTCTTTCATCCATGCTTTGTCGAAGTTCATTTTATTGTGCCATAGTAACACAATTTTCTTCCTCAATATCTTCAATTTTCCTGTGTAAGGTTAGTTCAAATACGAATAATAGGTATTTGTGGATAAAAATTTGGTAGCTCACACAACCTCACTTTCTCTTACCGACTAAAGCTCTTATAAGTTCCCTGCAGATTATAGAAGTACTTTGTGTGGTGGTAACAAAGTGATGGTTAAGTGAATACCGACTAGTTTTCAATTTTACAGTTGCTCATTTGTGGAGCTCGGTTGGGAAATATGCACAAGGAGCAATCTTAATTCTAGTTATTGTAAAGATAAGTAGCAATCCAAACTAGAGATACAATGCCTAGTGCTGATCACAAGATATGAATGATGTAACCAAAGCAACACACACACAAACAAAATTTCACCCATAGAAGGATAACAATCTGATTACACAATTTGATGTGCAGGTTCAACACTTGTGCATATCGACAATCTAATCGTTCTTCTTTCTTTCCAACACTTTTTTTGCAACTTTCTTTCTTCTCTTTTTTGACTCTTTTTTTGAACAATACTAATAAATATCAGATATAATACTTACACAAATGAAGGATAGAACCAAATATTTCAGTAGCTATTTTGATAGGATAAAGATAGATGTAAAGGATAATTTCTTTGTGGGGATATGAAAGGGGCAAATGACACACCAATGATGATATGATCTGCAACTACACAAAGACTCAAATTGATTGAAACTTAACAAGACTCACTAGATAAATAAATCGTAACAAAAGGCTATGACAATTTTTTGGGGGGTTTTTGGTGGATAGGATGAAAGCAAAAATATATATAGGTAAGGGTAAATAATCCTACCGTTGTAATGGAAGCTCTGATACTAGATGATATGGCACGATGTCCCAATCTTCGTGACGTAGGATCATTCAGCAGATAACTAGTTCTAGAATAGCCGAATAACTTATAGGAAGCAGCGATAAGTAGGACCATGGTATCTATACTCCTCTTCCTTGTCCTACTACACCATGGGAAGATATCAGTATGGATTTTTTATTGGGATTACCTAGGACCCGGAGGGGACATGATTCAATTTTTGTGGTAGTAGATCGTTTTTCTAAGATGACACACTTTATTGCATGTCACAAAAGCGACGATGCGTTGCATATTGCTAATCTATTTTTCAGGGTCATTGTGCATTTACATGGCATCCTGAGGATGATTGTATCTGATCGAGATGTGAAGTTCATGAGTTATTTCTAGAAGACACTTTGGGGAAAGCTGGGGATTAAGTTACTATTTAGTACAACTTGTCATCCTCAAACTAATGGTCAAACAGAGGTGGTGAATCACACTCTCTCAACATTTATGCGGACTATGATCAAGAAAAATATACGTATGTGGGAGGAGTGTTTGTCGCCTGTAGAGTTTGTGTTGACACAAAAATGTGCCCCCGCACTTGGGCCGGATAGTCGATCCAAAAACATCGCGAGGCATTGACGTCGTGTTCCGACAACCTCTAATCTGTGGTAAGGGGAAAACGGAGTCGCCTGGCAATTCAATTATATCTCTGAAAATATAACCTAATTAACTGAAATAAATAGTGTTAGATCTTATCAGCCAATTTAGGCAAATTAGGTAGAAAAATAAAATGTGCGGTCAGACCGGCCAAGTCAAGCCAGTCGGACCATGCCGTATAGGTAATTCTACCAAAAAATACCGAAGGGGTCGGAAGTGTCCATAAAGGGGGCTTCAGCCTATTGGCCGGTCGGACCGGAGTAGGACTCCTGGTTAGACCGACGCTTGCGAAGGGGGTCACTAAAAGTGGCCTCGGTGTTCTGGTGCGAAGCGGGCTCCGGGCGGTCGGACCGACAGGGGGTACCTGGTCAGACTGACGGTGAAGCCTCGGTCAGACATAGTGCTTCGGCGTCGTGGGGTCCGGTGCAAAGTATACTTCGGTACGAAGTATACTCTGGTGCAAAGTGTGCTCCGGCGCGGAGTATATCAGTGCGAAGGGGTCCAGTCGGAGTGGTGAAGGGACGGCGGTCAAACCGGGGATGGCTTTGGGCGCACAACAAAAAAGTAAGAGATCAAATATTATTTAGCCTAGAGATCGAATTCACAAGGGTAGCCAGAAAAACCGATAAAAATGATAAAAATACGTTACGTGGATTAAACGGGTGAATCACAAGTGAATCAACAAGGCTTACCACTATTATGATGTGATGCACGGAGGGCTTTCAGCGCAAACCCATAAATATGGACTGAACTAATGCGAAAAGTAGTTGAAAAGTAGACGTACAATTCAAAACTAGGGTTTTGAAGTATTGATCTGTGTAGATGCCCTTTGAATCAGCCTCATCCCTTTATTTATAGGGGCTGGTATCAGGTTCCCCGACTCCTAAACTAAGTAGGATTCGAACAAAAAGTGGTTAGGATTTATTTATAAATAAAAACAACCCAAAATCAGACTCTTTCTCTAATTTTACACTTGGACCGGTCTGACCAGACCCATTGGTCCAGTCTGACCGGGCCTACATGGCCGGTTGGACTGGCTTCTGCAAGGGAAGGCATATTTTCCACCCAAATTACAAAAAAATGATATTTTGACATTCTCGACCATTAATGCCATTTTTTGCTATCAACACATGCCACCCACACCTAAAAGCACAACGAGCTAAGGATGATATACTCCATATCGCCCTTTTGACACTTTAGGTACTTTGCCACACACTTGGGAAGTACTTTTTCAAATACCTGCCATTTAAAGCTCTTCGAAATCGCTCTCCTTATAGAGACTCTAACAAGTATGCATTACCTGGAGTGATTTTAGCTACCTTAAAAGGATCTTCCCAACTAGGCGACCATTTGCCAAATTTGGGGCTTTTAGTGCCTAAGGGCAAAATCGTCTTCCAAACCAAGTCACTAACTTGAAACGATTTTGCTTCGACTCTTTTGTTGTAGGCTCTAGCTACTCTCATCTTATCTTTTTCTGTAGCCTCTAGAGCCCTTAACCTCTTATCGGTCATTTCTTCCAAATTAGCTTTTAAAAGAGTTTCATATTCATCAACCGATAAACCATCTTGCTTAAGAAATATTGATGAGCTAAGATCTACCTCTACTGGTAGAATGACTTCTTGTCCATATACTAACTGATATGGTCTAACTTTCGTATCACCATGCTTTGCAACTCTTCAAGCCCATAATGCCTCTGAAAGCACTTCATGCCACCTTTTAGGTAACTCTTCAATTTTCTTCTTAATGAGCTTAATTACAGTTTTATTACTAGACTCGGCCTGACCATTGGTAGGAGCATAGTATGGTGAAGAGTTTATCAACATAAGACCATAAAATTCGGCAAAGTCTCTCACTTCTTTAGCAACAAATGAAGTTCCTTGATCTGTAATGAACGTTTGGGGAATACCAAATCTATGTATAATGTGCTTCTAGATGAAATCAGTTACCTCGTTATGAATTATGTTCTTGAGAGGCACGACCTTAGTCCACTTGGTGAAATAATCAGTTGCAATCAACACGAACTGATGCCCTTTTGAAGAGGGAGGATGAATTTGACTGATGAAGTCCAAGCCCTAACCTCAAAATGGCCATGGTTTGATAATAGGGTTAAGTAGTGATGCAGGAGCCAACTGAATATTACCAAACTTTTGGCATGCTTGACACCCTCTATAATAATTAAAATAATCCTTTGTCATAGTCGGCCAATAAAAACCCATTCTCTTGAGCATCCAACTCATTTTCTGGGCCTACTGATGAGTGCCACAAACCCCCTCATGAGCTTCTCCTATAGACACTTTAGATTGATTGGCATCCAAGCACTTTAGAAGTACTCCATCAATAGTTCGGCGATACAACACATCGTCAAGAAACATAAATTTAAACGCATGTCGCCGAACTTTCTGATCAACCCTCTGAGTGGGATCCTTCAAATATTGGACGATTGGGACTGTCCAATCATCCGTATGGATTTCATCAGTGCTCACCAATTCCCCACTTGAATTGGCATCCAAGTCACAAATTTTAAGTTTCCCCTGAGCCCCGAGTCGATCTAGCTTGCATTGGTCAGACCGGCCTTGGTGGGCCGATCAGACCTCCTATTGCTGAATGGCTGACAAGGGCTGGTCGGACTGGCCTGACATAGCCGGTTAGGCCGATATTACACCTGCGGTTGGACCGGCCCTGCTAGGTCGGTCAGACTGAAGTGCACTGTATGGGTTGACACTAGATTTTCACACATCGTCGTTTCTTGTGCGAAAAATTTACCTCTTTTCAGTTGATAGCCAGATGCTTGTTAAGCTAAATCATTTGCTAATGAGTTGTCTTCTCCAGACACATGAGAAATTTCATAGTCATCAAAAGTGGCTGTTGGCGTAAAAGATTACGCTAACAGGTTTCTGTAGAAAAGAAACTAACAAACGAAGTGTTTGCGAAGAGAACTATTCTAAGCCTCCGAAAGGATAACAACTTAGAATAGTTCGAATGTGTGTATTGAATAACTTGTATTCGGTCCCTATTACAGGGTGAAACGGGGGGTATTTATAGGCCCAAATATTAAGGAAAAGACCTATTTACCCCTCTATTACAACCGACATAGTGGAAACTATTCGGCTCCCTTAATAGGGTTAAAATGATAAAAGACTAATCTAATGAGAAAGAAGATAAGTCTTCCATCTTAGCTGGCAGAAAAGATCTTGAAAAACCTTAGTTCGAAGATGTACTTCGAACCAATGCCTATCTTCGTACTTCGAGCTTGACTCTGGGTATCTTCAAAGATGAACGTCTGGGAACCTTCGAATCCACTATCTGCCTTTATGCTGTTTCGGCAATAACCCCGAAGATAAGATATTTTCCCCCAACAGTAGCCCCTCGAATACGCTTCTCCGTTTAACCTGTAATGTTAGGAGAGCAGTATACGGAAGGAAAAGATAACCAAACATAGGGGTTATTGGATTTTAATTCATCTCCGAAATGTATGAAAATATAAACTCCGAATCAGTCTTAGGATAATTGCTTTTCGAACTATCTTAGAACTGTCTTAGGAAGTTTGAGAGTCCTTTAGACTTAGAGAAAATAGCCGTTAGCTTTCTGTTTCTAACGGAAACTGTAGAATGCATTAATTTCGGAGAAAAGTAACGGCAGGAATGCGAAACGGCAAGGACTAACGGTAAAAAAGTAAAATCTAGGCTATAAATAGAAGGCCTAGAACTTACCCGGTTACCTTTTCACCGCTTTCTCGCAATCAAACACCTTTTGAGCCCTTTGAGTTCTTGAGCCCTAGCCTCCATTTTCCCCAAAGCAACCCAGTGACTGCAATGGTGAAGACCAAAGGTTCGGGGCCTTCAGCTTTGGCTAGGCAGCAGGCCGCAGCTGCAGCAGCGGCAGCGGCAATGGCGACATTAGCTCCGACATCTGCAACGACACCCATGGCGGCAAAAGGCGGAAATCCCCAAAATGTCGATGATCAAGGTCTCTGCCCGCCATCAACAATATACTTGGATCAATCTTTCCAATTGGGGCCTTCTACCTGCAAGAGAGAGTCATTGGCAATCGCAGTAGAAGGGAAAATTAGTACCGGAGTCATGATCCGGAAGCCAGGCAAAGAAATGATTCCGTCGCCAAGACCCGGAGAAGTAGTTGTTTTTGAAGCCTTCTTCGAAGCCGGCTTGGGCCTTCCAGCAGTAGACTTCCTGGCGGAGGTACTTGATCTATTTCACATTACCCTTCCTCAGCTCTCTCCGAATGCAGTAGCTCGTTTGGCTATCTTTGAATGGGCGCTGAGAGCCGAAGGTTGTGAGGGGAGGGCAGAGATCTTCGCTGCACTACATAGAGCAACATGCCAACCAAAGACCTTCGCAGGCCCCGGAGGTGAAAAAGTAGTAGTAGCCTTCGGTAGTATCAACTTTAGGCTTCGAGATGAGTATGCCCTTCAGTTTCCTGCTAAGGCCATCAATGCAAGATGGTATACTGATTGGGTTCTGAGATGGTTCTATGCCGAAGTTGGGGCAAGTAGTCCTCTGGCTGGACCCCTTGAAGAAATCCAATTCCGGAAGGAAGCTTTAGTGCAGCCCAACGAAGGTCAGCTCGAAGCCCGCCTCAACCTGCTTCAAAAGATTAGCCGAAGGTTAAGCATGCGAGACTTAGCCGAAGAATTCCTCGGTCTGCAAATTTCTCCGCTGATGGCCAACTGGCCTATCATCTTCGAAGAGGATTCGGAAGGCGGTCTTCGAAAAATTGCTTCAACTTCGAGCCCTGCAGGTAACTTCGAAGACAATATGTATTATGCATATTCATTCGAAGAAAAATTAACTTGATTTATTTTTCTTTTTTAGCTTCTTCAGCCCCTGTTACTTCGGAACAAATCATAAGGGCTTCAGAGAAGATTTTGGGCACTCCAACTCCGACCGAAAAAGAATGGAGAGTCAAGTTAGTCGGGAGTTGGGAGAGATTTAACAGAGTATGGGGAATGTTGGGAATCACTCCGCCCCCTCTGATGGTTTGGGTGCCTTCGAAGAAAGGACCCAAGAAAAGGAAAGCCGAAGCTGGGGCTTCGAGCTCTGCAAAGACTCCGGTGAAGAAGGTGGCTCGGAAGCCCAGAAAACCTGCACCTCTGAGCCCAAGAACCTCAACCTCCGGTTCTAAAGAAGATGAAGGTAAACTATTAGTGAGGTTGATTGATGATGATGCAGCTCAAAAAGATATTCACATTGAAGATACTGCAGGTATGACGGAGTCTCAGGCTAACATTGAAGAAGTGAGAACTCCGGATGCTCAAGAGGAAAAGCAAATCGAAGCCCCTACGACTGAAGGTGAAGTCGAAGTTACTGCGACTTCGGCCTTAGATAAAGGAAAGAATGTTCAGAGAGATACTCCGGCAGTTGAAGTTTTGACTCTGGATTCAGATGAAGACCTCACCTTCGATCCTCCGAGCAGTCCGATGCTCGCTCACCACCAAAATGTCGAAGGTAAACTTCGCATAATTCTCTTATTCTTTTCTGCAAAATTATACAATGTATAATACCTTTGCTTTTGCAGAGCCCTCTTCTATAGAAGTACGTCGTGAAGATCCAATTCAAGGGCCTTCGACAACTTTGGAGCCTCACCCGGAAGTCGCTCAACAGGGGCCTGGAAGGGGTAAAAGACATATAGAACCTCTCCCTGCTCAAGGATCAACTTCGTTTGAATCAACAGATGAGAGTCAATCTACTAAGGGGGGCCATCTACTGAATCTCCAAGGACCTCAGCAGAACGCTCCGGAGCTTCGCCAAGCAGGGATGACCAAGAAGCTTCGGCAATGCTCCCTCTTTTAACTCCTTTTTTGGAGCAAAGAACCGGGCTTCGGACTCTGCTCAAACCTTTAGGTCGAGTCAGTCGCGAAGTCAGGGAGACAGAGCTGGTAGCTATTTTAAGCGGGGCGAAGAGTTCGGAGCTAAACGTTGCCATGGAACGAGCAGCCTACCAGGTACGGAACACCTTCGAACCAATAACAAATTATACATGAATAATTTCTTACTTCAGTTTTTTCTTTTCTTAGCAAGCGGTCTTGGCCCACGCTGCAACTTTATCAGGCGAACATGAAATTGCTCAGCTTCGGGATGAAAACGAAGCTCTTCAGCGCAACTTGTCTTTCTCCGAAGCTAGAGTGGTTCAAATGGATAATATGATTTCAGCAGAACGCAGGGCCAGACAGGGTTTGGAGGCTGCAAATAAGGAGCTCGAAGCAGAAAGGATCGTGCTTCGAGCAGAAATCGAAAGGGTGCGGTTGGAGCATGCTAATGCGGGGTCCGAGCTTGTGAGGCTCCAAGAGGAAGCTAGCCAACTCCTAAATCAGAAGAATACTTTAACTACGGAGAATGCTAGGCTTTCCGGAGTTCTAGAAGAAACGACTTCGAGCAAGGATGCATTAATTGAAGAAAAGCTTAAGTCCGAGAAGGTAGCTACGGAGGTCATAGAACAGATGCTAGGTGTTCTGGAGTACTTCGGTACTACTGGATCACTTCCTTCAGATGACAACGTCACTCTGCTGCGCCGGTTAAAAAGGATCCAAGGAGCAGCGAAGCAAATGAAGACGGCGGGCATTCGTTACGGAGAACTCTCCGGACAAGTGTCTGCCATCAGACTACTTCGTTACTACGAGGACTTGGGCCGAACAATCACTCCGAGCGCAGAGGGCCCTATTACCTTCGACGACGAGCGACTTCTGACTCCTTCCGAAGGCGTGACTGCTGCCTGGCAGACCTTTCAAGCTTCATGGAGAGCCGAAGGTCGCACTGCGATCAAGGCTTGGATCGACGAAGGTCAACGCCAGAAGCAAGTTTAGAATCAAGCTTCAAGCAGTCAGCCTCCTCCGAACCCGCAGGTTTAGGAATAATTTAGGATTTTTGACTACGTAAAGCTTCGTGTTTATGAACCTTTATCAATGAAAATTTGTTTATCATAATTTTAGGCTTTGTATCATAAGGAAGATATTGAAGTGTTAGAAATTAACGACGAACTTCGCTCATTATGGAACACCTTCAAACTTCTAAAGACTTACAAGCGTCCTCGATTTTTAATTCCTCGAGATAGCTCCGGTGTAATTGTGCCCGAAGTAATCAAAGATATACTGTCTTATATTAAAGAGGAAGAAAAAGAGGTTAGCTTGAACACTTCATCTTCTGACGATGCTACTTGGTCTGAAAACGAAGATGAAGCTCAAAATAAAAGATCTGAAGATCTTAGAAGCTGGAAAAGAAGCCCCGAACGGCTTCGAACTTGGGCCGAGCTTCAACAAGAACAGAAGGATTTTAGAGCTTCGAAGGGGAGCAAGAGAGTTAAACGCAAAGTTATTAGGACTCCCGGCACTGGAACTAGTCGTTCCACCCCTAGCTCTAGAGACCGAAGAGGTCTTCGATTTCTTCTTGGTATAGATACCAATTTTTCATAATGTAATCTATAAACACATTCGTTTGAATAATGAATACCGATTTAAAATTGTCTCCATATTTACTAGCCCCTCTTTGGGTATAAGCAACTTCGAACTTTATTCAAAGATGGTTATGCGCAAAGAAAAAACTTCGAAGTACAATTTTTTGGGGTTCGGAGCCCCTCTGCAATTTAAAGATCTTTTAAAATCTTATAAAATGTCTTCGACTATTTGCAGTCGGAAGAATGGAAACTTAGTACCTTTGTTTTTTGAAAGAAATCACTTGAGATAACTTTCAAGATACCTTAGTATCTTAGATAATTTGTCACTTTGGACTATGTTAACAGACCTTCGGCTCATTTTTGCGATCTCTGTCGAACCAATGGTTCGGAGTTTGCAATGGTCTCTTTGGACTCTTTTTACGGATGTCTACCAGCCAATGGCTTGGACTCCGCAGATTTTGGCCACCTTCGACTCTTTTTACGGAAGTCTACCAGCCAATGGCTTGGACTCCGCAGGTTTTGGCCACCTTCGGCTCTTTTTACGAAAGTCTACCAGCCAATGGCTTGGACTCCGCAGGTTTTGGCCACCTTTGGCTCTTTTTACGGAAGTCTACCAGCCAATGGCTTGGACTCCGCAGGTTTTGGCCACCTTCGGCTCTTTTTACGGAAGACTACCAGCCAATGGCTTGGACTCTGTATGATGTGGTTTTGGGCTCTTTTACGGATGCCTACAAGTCGGTGGCTTGGGCTCCGGATTATGCCTACAAGTCCGAAAATACAACCCAGCTTCATGACACTTCCCTCTCGGTCGACCCCGCGGTTCCAGTGTGTCCACTCGAAAGCTGGAAGTCTATGAGGGGAAGGCACTATCAGGATCATATGCTTTATTAATTTAGAAGATGATTACAAGCGAATTACAAGGAGCCCTTATGCGAAGTATCGCTTTAGGTGCTCCGCATGCCAAGTATGTGCTAACTCTTCACCTTCTAAATTAGCTAACTTAAAAGAGCCAGGGCGTCCTGAACGGACAATTAGGTATGGACCTTCCCATTTATTCCCTAACTTCCCTGGTGCTATAATGCTTCGTAGAACAAGATGACCCGGTCTTAGTTCATTGAGCTTAACCTTCGGGTCAAACCAAGCCTTCGTTTGCTGATGATACTTTGATAAATTTGCTACAGCTCGAAGTCTTGCTTCTTCTGATAAATCTAGCGAAGCTTGTTGTTCTTCTTCAATGTCCGGTTCGGTGCTGCGAAATGATCCTCCTTTGAGCTCCGTTGGAGTCATAGCTTCATCTCCGAATAGCAGTCTGAATGGAGTAAAACCTGTGGACCTTATTTGCGTACTCCGAATGGACCACAAAATCTTCGGAAGCTCTTAGGTCCACAGTCCCTTTGCTAATCCTACTATTCTTCGATTTAGCCCTGATAAAATATTTCCATTGGCTCGCTCTACGGCTCCATTAGACTAAGGATGCCTCACTGCAGCAAAACATAACTGAATGCCTAGATCTTCGCAAAACTTCCTGAAGGGTTCTGCGTCGAACTGTGTTCCATTATCAACTGTAAGTTGTCTAGGCACTCCGAACCGGCAGATGATGTTCTTCCAGAAGAATTTCTGTACATTGTTCGAAGTGATAGCTGTTAAGGGTTTTGCTTCCACCCACTTAGAAAAATATTCAATAGCTACCACTGCGAACTTCAGATTTCCCTTGGCTACTGGAAAGGGACCAATTAAATCCATACCCCATCTGGCCATAGGCCATACCGGAGCAATGACTTGAAGAGCTGTTGGTGGGCGATGACTCCGTCGACCCATCCACTGGCATCCTTGACAAGTGTGGACTAAGCTCTCCGCATCAGCTGTTATTGTAGGCCAATAAAGCCCCTCGCGAAGTGTTTTTCCTGCCAAAGCTCTAGGGGCTAAATGGCTACCACAAAGGCCTTCATGAATTTCTCGAAGAATTTCTTGGCCTTTGGCTTGAGATATACATCGGAGTAGAGGGGAACATACTCCGGCCTTGTATAAAATACCGTTGATTATTTGATAATTTCTGGCTCTAAGCTTTAATCTTGACAGCTGTGGCTCTTCGGGCAAATTTGTTCCTCCCTGTAAAAGTTCCATGATTGAATTTTTCCAATCTGCACTAGGAATGCAAAGAATCTCTGCAGAGGGAATTTGTGGCACCGAAGGTATATTGAGCTCTTCATAGAAAGCTTCTTCGGGCACATCCACAGCTCCGACTGCAGCTTTTGCTAAGATGTCCGCTTGCACATTTTCTGCTCTTGGTATACTCCGAATGGAAATACCCTTGAAGTGTGCTTCGATTTTACGGATTTCTTCTAAGTACTTTGCAAGCTGTGGATGCCGAACTTGGAAACTTTTATCTACGTGCCCTGCTACTATCTGAGAATCTGTCTTTATAATTATTCTTGTAGCCCCTAGAGCACGTGCTTTTCGGAGTCCCAATAAAATCCCTTCATACTCCGCTATATTATTGGTAGACTTAAAGTTGAGTCTTGCGGAGTACATTGCTCTTTGCCCTGAAGGTGAAATCAACACTGCTCTAATGCCTGCTCCGGATGCTTGGAAAGCCCCATCGGAGTAAACAATCCAAACTCCGTCACTTGACTTCTCCGGAACCAAATTTGCAGGTGGAGTCCATTCTGCTACAAAATCTGCTAGGACTTGCGATTTGATTGCTGTCCTTGCCAGGAAAGATATGCCGAAGGGTGCTAGCTCAACTGCCCACTTCCCAATCCTTCCAGTGGAATCCTTACTTTGAAGCATATCTCCTAAAGGATACGAAGTTGGTACAATTACATTGTGTGCCAAAAAATAATGTCTTGATTTCCTTGAAGCCATTATCAGAGCATAAACGAACTTCTCAAGTTCGGAGTATCTTGTCTTCGCTCCTGATAACGCTTCGGATACAAAATAAACAGGATTTTGGACCAACTTCCCATTGAAATCCACTTCTCTGACAAGGACTGCACTGACAGCAGAACCTGTAGCTGCAAGGTAAAGGAGTAGGGTTTCGTCCGCAGTAGGCACTGTTAGTGTAGCAAGATTACTGAGATACTCTTTAATACCTTCGAAGCATTTCTGACACTCCGGTGTCCATGCAAAATCTTCGGACCCTTTCAATGCTATAAATATAGGCAAGCTTCTCTCCGCAGATCTTGACAAAAACCTGCTAAGTGCTGCTAGACGCCCAGTCAGCTTTTACACTTGCTTTAAATTTTCCGGAGGAGCCATCTTTTGCAGCGCAGTTATTTGAGTAGGGCTAGCTTCAATTCCCCTGCTTGAAACTAAATACCCTAACAACTTTCCAGCCTTAGCTCCGAAGATACATTTTTCGGGGTTAAGACGGATCCCACATGCCCGAAGGCTATTGAATGTTTCTGCTAAGTCTAGGCTATGCTGGTGCTTTAAAGCACTCTTTATTACAATATCATCCATATAGGCCTCCACATTGCGACCTAATTGATGAACTAGAGCCTTAGCAACTAACCTCGAAAAAGTAGCACCGGCATTTCTTAAGCCGAAGGGTATTCTTACATAACAGAAGACTCCCGAAGGAGTTACGAAGCTTGTCTTGATTTCATCTTCGCGCTTCAACCATATTTGATGATAACCAGAATACGCGTCAAGGAAGCTTGATAACTCCGAACCTACGGTGGAGTCAACCAATTGATCAATTCGGGGCATGGGGTAGGGGTCACGAGAGCATGCTTTATTCAAGGATGTAAAATCAATGCACATGCGCCACTTCCCAGAAGACTTTTTTCTGACGAAGACTAGATTGGCTAACCATTCTATGTGAGCCACTTCTCTGATAATCCCAGCCTTCAACAATTTCTCAACTTCGTCCTTTGCTAGAGCAGCTCTTTCTGCAGACATTTTCCGGAGTCCTTGCCGGACAGGCCGGGCCTTCGGGTTTACAAGTAAACTATGCTCAATGATATCCCGATCGACTCCGGTGATATCTTCGTCAGACCAAGCGAAGACATCCAAATTTTCTTCTACCACCTTTTCCTAAGAGGTTGCAACTTCTGGGGGTAAATCTTTACCAAATTGAAATGTATACTCTTTACCATTTTTAACAATGACCTTCGTTGCAATTTCTCCCTCAGGACTTGGTCTTGGAAAGGACTTCTTCGAAGCTTCGGAGGAGGCTGAAAAAATTTCTTCGTTATCTTGTACATTATTTACTTGTCTTGGATCAAGAGGGGGACCATGACCATATTTCGCCCTCCGAGCAATGGCTTGATCTCCGAAGATTGTAAGGACTCCTGCTTGTGTGGGCATCTTCATGCACAAATAATTGTGATGCGCCACAACTCCGAACTGGTTTAGCATGCCTCTTCCGAAGATGACGTTGTAAGCATACGGGGCATCTACGACATCGAAGATTACTTCCTCAGTTCGGGCCAACAAACCTTCTCCGAAGGTAACTTCCAGGCCTATTTAGCCAAGTGCATCAAGCGGAGGTCCTGCGAAGCCTTGCAAAGGATGAGCCGCTGGCAGGAGATGCTTCCTGGAGATGCACAATTGATCAAAGGCTTGAACAAAAATGATATCTGCCGAACTACCTCCGTCAATCAACACCCTTCGAACTTCAGTGCCCGCAATATCAGCAGTGATAACAAGTGGATCTGCATGCGGGAACTTAATGACAGCTGCATCCTCCGCAGAAAAGGATATCGGCACATGAGACCACTCCGGCATTGCGGCTGCAGACGACGAAGTCCCAATATGGCCTACTTCTATGACGTATTCTCTTCGTTGTCTCTTCGACATGCTTCCGAGGGTAACTCCTCCGGAGATGGGGAGGACTACTCTTTTCCCTCGGTCTTGGCCTTCCTCTTGCTTCGGAGGTGGCATAACATTGGCCACTGGAGGGTGTCTTGCAGCATCAAAGTTTTCTATCCGCGCCACAGCCTGGACCGGCTCGAGGCGCGTTGCAGTTGGAACTCGGTCGGTAGTACCTCGACCTGAAGTTCTTTCTAGGTACTCTCCATGGATGCAGCAGAAAAGGGTCTGGCCCTTGCCAGCCATTTTCCCTGGCGGCCTCCAGCCGCTGGTCTTGTTCCCTGAAGACTGTGGAGCTCTCTGTGTAAACTTCTGTGGGGGTGCAATATTCATGACTTCAGAATGAGGGTGCTTTTGCCCTCTTCTCCGATCATGTTGAACTTCGAAGACTGGTTCCTGCGGCTGTGCCGAAGTTTTCACTTCTACTTTAACTTCTTGCAATATGGACGAAGTAGCGGCAGTCCTTCGGAGCCAACCCTCTTCTGACCTCGCATACTCCTCGAAGTATGACATCAACCGAGATACCGAGGAGATGCTTTTCCGATGAAGCTTATCCAGGAGACCTTGATGAGTGACGCCTTCCCGAGCTGCATCAACTACCGAAGATGCAGACAACCCCCGGATTTGCGACTTCGTATGAGCGAAGCGCATGAAATATTGCCTCAAAGTCTCTCCGGGAAGCTGTTTCACCTGGAAAAGGCTTCCTGTTGACATAGGAGGCACGAAGGTGCCTTGAAAATTGCTTATAAACTTCTTCTTCAGCTGTGACCATGAATTAATTGATCCTGGCTTCAAGGACCAGAACCACCTTAATGCCACTCCTTGAAGAGCTAAAGGGAAGCACTTCGCCATGGTGTCTCGAACTCCTCCGCTAGCTTCAATTGCTAGGGCATAAGAATGAACGAACTCTCCGGGATCTTCATCTCCGGCATACTTACAGAGCTTCGAAGTTTTGAACTTTGGATCAAAGTGAACTTTCTGCAGCTCAGGATGCAGCGGAGATTCATTATCGAAGGAGGCGTTCTCCGGGGCTTCGAGATAATCGAGATCGTCGTCTTCGGGTAGTTCTGGGATAGTTGGGATGGCTTGAGAGTGAAGCCTGTTCGCAGCTTCCTGTCGCCACCTTGCTACCTCAGCTTGAAGGTTGGCCATTTGAGTGGCCATATCTCCAAGATTATCTTCATCTCCTCCGGAAGGATCTTCCGGGTCTTGAGAACTAGTAGGATCAGTTCGAATTGGGATGGAAGGTGGAGGAGGGACTCCGGGTGGTCGAAGTATGGAAGGGGTTGGCGGAGAAGCTTCGTATGTTCGAGGGATTGAAGCCCCTTCCAGAGTTTGCGGAGGGAATGTCGAAGGACCTCCGACTTCAACCGTGTCAAATGGTATCTCTCCAGAGATCCGAGAAGGCCTCCGAACAGGATTGCGGGGTGCGCTCCGCTTAGGAGGCATGATGTAAGAGGTTGGTAGAGAACGAAGTTTTTCGGACTAAGTTCCCCACGGACGGCGCCAACTGTTGGCGTAAAAGATTACGCTAACAGGTTTCTGTAGAAAAGAAACTAACAAACGAAGTGTTTGCGAAGAGAACTGTTCTAAGCCTCCGAAAGGATAACAACTTAGAATAGTTCGAATGTGTGTATTGAATAACTTGTATTCGGTCCTTATTACAGGGTGAAACGGGGGGTATTTATAGGCCCAAATATTAAGGAAAAGACCTATTTACCCCTCTATTACTACCGACATAGTGGAAACTATTCGGCTCCCTTAATAGGGCTAAAATGATAAAAGACTAATCTAATGAGAAAGAAGATAAGTCTTCCATCTTAGCTGGCAGAAAAGATCTTGAAAAACCTTAGTTCGAAGATGTACTTCGAACCAATGCCTATCTTCGTACTTCAAGCTTGACTCCGGGTATCTTCGAAGATGAACGTCTGGGAACCTTCGAATCCGCTATCTGCCTTTATGCTGTTTCGGCAATAACCCCGAAGATAAGATATTTTCCCCCAACAGTGGCAATTATGTCTAGACATCTATCCAAGTAGCTATTTAGCAAACCATTAAAACATTGAATAATTTTAGCTACTTGTTGCACAGCTAATAGAGAATCACCATATGCGTGAACATGTCTAACACCCATGGAACCTAGCAATTTAAGTCCTAGCAATAAAGCTTCATATTCAACTTGATTATTAGTAGAAGAAAATTCTAAACGGGCCGAGGTCTCAAAGCGCATACCATTAGGTGATATGAGAACCACTCCAATACCTTTGCCACTCTTGCAAGCCGAACCATCAAAATAAAGTTTCCATTGCACTACCTCAATTAGGGCAACATCGCTACCCCAATTGACATCTACATGGTGATCAACTATAAAGTTAGCGACGATTTGGCCTTTCATAGTGTGGGATCGGAATGGCGACTAGAGGGGGGGTGAATAGGTGCCTCGACACATTCTTGCAAATATGATGGCCTTTTCAAATCACCCAACACACCTTTAAATGAACAAGTGGAAGGAGATGTAGTAAGACTCCGATAAAAACAGATGTTATCACCCTCCTATCTGATATTATGTCAAATGATAGATTGAGGGATCACCAGCACTGAATTTGCACATACAAAGACTGCACTTTTAAAATAGCTCTAAAACTTTTTGTCATAAACAAAAGACTCACATAAAAAAATAATTTTAGAATGGGCTTGGTGGAACATGTGCTCGACAGTACATGCAGTTGTTAATGGTGAAAAGCATCACTGCATACGGCAACACATGATCGGGAAGCAAGGAAAGAAAAAGAAGGGAGAAAAATGTTTATAGATTCAACTTTCAGCATTCAAGATTTTCAGCAAATAACCACCTTCTAGAATTTTATAGTATATAGATGAGCCAAAAACTATATGTAGCTGTGTTTATAACCTTTAAAAATTTAAAACATGGAACCCTTGTAACTTGGATAACAAGAGTTATGCAGAACTCAGGTCCAAAAATAGAACCAAAACCGATCAAAAATCGGCTCAAAGATTGAATCTAGACGGAACAAAACACAACTTGGCAGAAATCAGCAGTTTTCAAAACTTTTTAGGCACTTTATTGGACAAGAAAATATATGCAGCAGTGGTCAAAACCTTTTGCAAATGTAAAACATGGAACCCTTGAAAAATGGACAACAAAAGTTATGTAGAACTCAGGTCAAGAACAGTACGAAAATAGACCAAAACTTGCCTCAAAGATTGAATCCAGACTGAAGACAAAACTCAATCAGCAGAAATCAGAAGTTTCCATAACTGTTTAGGCACTTTGTTGGAAAGAAAAATATATGTAGCAGTGGTCAAAAACTTTTGCAAACTTCAAAAATGGAACCCTGGAAACATGTACAACAAAAGTCATGAAGAACTCAAGTCCAAAAAGAGCATCAAAATAGTTCAAAACTCAGCTCCAAAAGTGAATCTGAAAAGGATGAACAATACCTGCGCTGGAAACTCCTGGATGCATTCTGTGCTTGATCCGAATGATGAACACTAAGCACAAAATTAAGAACAGCAAAAAAGGCTAGAGAAAAATGGAAATTGTGGTTGGTAGCCCCAAAATGTTCAGCTGAAAGAGTCACCTAAACCCTAGGCCTTTGGGTCTTTTATATAGGCAAACCCATTAAAGAAATCTCCAAAATATCACTAGGGTAAAAGTTCTAGGTATTTACCTAATTTCCATAATGAATTTTCAGAATTATAAATTCTGAAAAATCCATTAATGCACATTCGTAATTTATTACATCATCAACCCTATTCTTTTAATATTTTTTCAGAATTAAGAATTCCGAAAAATACTAAATGATTACACTTAATATGGACGACAAAATAGAAAAAATAAACTCATAATTACTGGAAATTGTTGATAGCGAAAAATGGCAGTGATGGCTTGATCATCAAAATATCAATTTTTGGTAATTTGCGCCAAAAGTACACATGTCCAGGGTCTGACCGAAGCCCTACAGGGCTAAAGTCCATTGAGCTATGGGCTCCGAAAGACTCTAGCTAGCCCATGAGCATCGGCCAGGAAGCCTTCGGAGGCCCACGCCGCCGAAGCTTCAGCCCGAGGAGCAAGCCTCGATGGGCCTGGACGAAGCCCACCTCAGCAGAGATAGAGTTGTACGCGTTTACAGCTCAATCTCTATCTCTATCTGGCCAGATTAATAGCAGATTAGATTACGAGTTAACCCCCTATAAATAGAGAGGCATGGCCAGCGTGGAGAGCCCCCCAACTCAAACCAAACCAAATCCCATGCTTTGATCGTATTTACTTTACCTTTATTTTCCTGTACCTCTTCGTGGGTTTGCCTGGAAGCCCACCACCAGCCACTTCAGAACAGTGGTAACCCTTGTTACTTCGCCTGTGAAGTATCCGTTAATCAATGTAATAGATTGCTATCGCCTTGGTACTTCGCCTGTGAAGTATCTGCTAATCTGCGTAACAGATTGGTACCTTCGCTACTAGTGCAACACTTAGCAAAATTCGGTCCTCAGGCTGAATTGGTACTTCGCATCATCTCTGTTGCAGGTTCGTACATTCAGAGCCACTTCGCAGAAGGTGTCCGGAGCTGAGTGTAGGACCAAAAGTAGCGACCAGAGGGGGGGGTGAATGGGCGCCTAAAAATTATTTCGAATCAATGGCCTGCTCCAAATACCCAACGCACCTCTAAAGACTAATCAGTAGAGAATGAACAGATAACCTAAGTCTAAGGGTATCTAGCCTAGAAGCAACTGTTGATATACAGAGAAATGCTAGTGTAGTGATAATAGACAGATAAACAGAGTACACGAGACAAGGCAAGATAAACTTCTCAGTAATGCAATCTAAGTGCACTATGAAAGAGAAGAGAAGTTACTGTTCAAATCTGTCTCCAATTCAGAACTTGGCGAAGCCTGCTTCGCCCGTCGAGGTCTGCTTCGGTGGTCGAAGCCTGCTTCGCTGGTCGAAGCCTGCTTCACTGGTCGAAGCCTGCTTCGGAGATGGTTGTCGAAGGTTGACAGATACGTACCGAAGGTTAAGTTGATCTATCCGATCTCAAGAGGAAAAAACGGAGAATGCTTCGAAGCAACGTGCGAAGGTAACGAAGCTTGCTTCGAACAGAGTACTTCGAAGCACAACCTTCGAACAGAGTACTTAGAAGCACAACCTACGAACAGACCTTCGAACACGTCGCACAGAAAGACTACCTTCGAAGGAGAAGCGAAGGCTGACACGCGACAGAGAACCAAAATCGAAGCCTACGTTCTACCTTCGAACAAACACATCAAGACCTTCGAAACAGACAGCTGCAAACGCTGAGCGAAGTCTATCAGTGAGAATAGCTTCGAAGCTAACTTCGAAGCCTGATGAAGTAGTGACTTCGAACAGCTCGAGACTGAGAACACCTTCGCAAAGACTATCGAAGTATGACAAGCCAAGAGACTAAGTGCAACACATACTTCGAAGCTAGATTCACAGGACAAGAGCGAAGTCGAAGTTCAAACGAAGCCCTCGAGGATGTCAGATCGAAGCCTGCCTCACGGAGCTGAGGGGCTTCGAACAGAGAAGGGGCTTCGCCAGAAACAGGTAGAAAAGGTATTCAATCTTGTCTACTTCGATCAAAAGCTACGCAGAAAAAGCAAAGCCTAAAGTACTAGTGTACTATTGCTACAGGGAAGTAGTACTACTTGCAACAGCAAGAACTAGTACTACTTGAGTGAAGAACAAAACGCAACAGAGACACAATCACTCAAGTAAATGCCTGTGCACGTGAAATGAAGCCATAAAAACTGCTGCAGATTTGCTGCGCACGATTAGAGAATAGAAGCTTCACTGCATCAGTAAGAACGAAATAAATGCAACTCAAAATGCTACAACCAGCAGCCTGGCGGCACACAACAGGAGAGAGAGGCAAAAACGCAGAAACATGAATGACCCAAGGAATGATTCAAAAAGTGATTTCTAGAAGGTTAGTCCAACCCTAGGGATTGGGGCCCTATTTATAGGCTGCCCAATGGCCTAGAATATTCCACCAGCCCCTTAGGGTTTTTACAAACGCTAAAATAAAGGAAAAGACTCAACTGCCCTTAGGAATTTTTACAGACACGACTGACTGACTGTGGGCCTAGAGATACAGATGACTTATCCGGAAGCTAAGTTTTCATAGCGACTATGGCTTCTCTTCTGTACAGTCGGATACAAGATCAACGGTTGTCAGTTTTGCGCCTAAACTGACAAAGCCTCCACCGGCTTTGCACCAGGTACCCGGATTGGGCCGGGCCGATTCCGCAGCTCTGTCAGCCCGGCAATCACTCACCGCCCGTGTACCTGAGTCAACCCTGGTCAACAGCCTAGTGGGTCTTCTGCTGCTCCTGGCCCATGTACCCGGATTGGGCCAGCCCGACTTCGCAGCCTCCTCTGCCCGACAGTCGCTTGCTGCCCGTGTACCTGAGTCACACACGGCCCATGAAATAGCAGAACTCCTCTCTTCTTCTGTCCTCTTTGACTATCATTGACAATGACTCATCACATCTCGAGCCATGAGGCCCACGCTATTCAGCATGGCTCCTCAATCTCCCCCTTGATGTGTGCATCGTAAACACTTCATTTCTTCAGCTCTTTAGCACCTGCGAGCAAATGTGGAAACACGAAAACAAAAACACAAGAAAACAAAGAAGAAGAAAAATAAGGTAAAAGATTAACCCTAATGACCAAAAACCGAACAAAAGCAAGAAGCGGTCATGATGGTTAACCAAAGGTAAAAGCTCAGAATGAGTGCGATCTCAGAAACATCAACAAGGATATCAACAGAGTAAGAGCAAGCGAGGCAAAAACTCCCCAAAAACTCCCCCTTAAACTCTGATCCCAAATTTTCTCTCCCTTGTTGACAAGTGAACTCATCAAGCACTCAAAAGAGACAAAGACTCCCCCTCAAATGCAACTCCCCCTCAAAATATGCAGTGAATTCAACTGGAGTGCATGTGGAGTGTAGAAAGCATGCTTCTCAAATATGATTGACTGCAATTACAACATTTAACAAGTATAGCAAAAGACATACTGTCTAAGACACGTGACATGATCAGTGCAACAGATGATATCTAAAGAAAGTCATTAGCACGCATTTTTCAGTTTTTGCAAACAAAAGCATCACCACATTTTCCAGTAAACAAGCAAGGTAAAGCATGAGATGCAAAAGCTATCTGATATCTACCAAGATAAGCATTATCCAAAACAAAGTGCTTCAGCAAACTTGTTATCATTTCATTTTTTAGGCTTTTTCTTTTTCCTTTTTCATTTTTGCCAGGGGTTATTTGCATGTCAAACCTTATGCTGACCGACCAAGACAAGCCTAGGCCAGAACTGGACCATCAGAAGCTTAAGACATTGGTCTTGGCATACATTACACTGTCCTAGTTCATACCAAAGTTCTATGGTACGCCATCCAGAACAATGCAATGCGACAAAACAAACCCACCTGGATTTTTCAAGTTATGCATAAAAAGGCATGGAATTTTCATTTTTCTTGATTTTTATAGCACATTTCCATGTTATAAAGCAGAAAGATGTCCAAGTTGCATGTTTGCATCTAAGTCAGGAACTAGCTACAAGGCATGTAACAGATAGCAAGAACATTCAGCCTACACATGCTAGTTACCAGAAGCAATGGTGATCATTTTTCAAATTTTAAAGCATAAAAGCCATGCATATGACAGATATCAGAAATATCAAGTGAACTGAACCAAGGCATGATCAAAGACAAGTATTCAAAAGCATGTACCAGCTAGATTAAGTAAAGCAGTTCAATCATATAACAGAAGCAGCTCTAAAGTGTGATACGTGAATATGCAAGTTATGAACACACACAAAAAGTCTCAAGAAAAGAGTAAACAAGAAAGAAAACCGACGCAAAATATCCTAGAAAGGATACACAACACCCAAATCCCCTCGTAAATGCTCAAATGTAGACTGATCTAGGGGTTTGGTGAAAATATCAGCCAACTGATGATGGGTATCAACATGAACAAGGTCAATGACACCTTTCTCATATTGATCCCATAGAAAGTGAAAGCGCACATCAATGTGTTTGGTTTTTGAATGGAGACATGGGTTTCTCCCTACACTAATTGCACTGGTGCTGTCGCAAAACAAAGGAACTCTGGTAGGAAAGAACAACCCAAAATCTCGCAGAGTGGACATCATCCAAACCAACTGTGAGCAGCAGCTGGCAGCAGCTACATACTCAGCCTCTGTGGTCGAAAGAGCAACTCTAGATTGATTTCGAGAAGACCAAGAGACAAGAGAAGAACCAAGAAACTAGCAAGTACCGGAAGTCGACTTGCGATTCAACCGGTACCCACCAAAATCAGCGTCCGAAAATCCAGATAAATCGAGAGAAGATGATGCTGAATAGTAGAGACCGAGATCGGGCGCATAAGTGAGATACCTGAAGATGCGCTTGATAGCCTGCCGATGAGACACGCGTGGTGAAGACTGGAAACGCGCGCAAAGTCCCACGACGAACTGTATGTCCGGTCTTGTTGCCGTCAAGTACAGCAGCGAACTGATCATCCCTCGAAACTCCCTTTCATTGACCTTGACGCCACTCTCATCCTTGTCCAGACCCCCAGATGTGCCCATCGGGGTCATCTGCGGCTTCAATTCACCACCAAAGTCAAATTTCTTAAGCATATCGCGAGTGTACTTACCCTGGTGGATGAAGGTGCCGTCCTTGGTCGGCTTGATCTGGAGCCCTAGGAAGTACTTGAGCTCACCCATGAGGCTCATCTCAAACTCACTGTGCATCTGCTCAGAAAACTTGGACACAAGATCATTAGTAGTACCGCCAAAGATAATATCGTCCACGTAAATCTGAGCGACTAAGAAATCTGAAGCAACTCTGAGTAAGAAAAGAGTTTTATCCACTGAACCCATCACAAAGCCTTTCCCCAACAAAAATTGCTTTAACCGGTCATACCAAGCCCTGGGGGCTTGCTTTAACCCGTATAAAGCTTTTTGCAATTTAAAAACATGTCGAGGAAACTTAGGGTTCTCAAAACCGGGGGGTTGCCTAACATAAACCTCCTCTTCTATGTACCCGTTCAGAAAAGCACTCTTGACATCCATTTGAAAAAGCTTAAAACCCTTCGAAACGGCAAAAGCTAGAAGAATACGAATGGACTCAAGACGGGCAACAGGAGCGATGGTTTCTTCAAAGTCAATACCTTCCTTCTGGCAAAAACCCTGTGCAACTAGTCTATTCGGGGCATAGGGTAGGGGTCTCGTGGGCATGCTTTATTTAATGATGTGAAATCAATGCACATGCGCCACTTGCCGGAGCCCTTTTTCCTGACAAAAACAGGGTTAGCCAGCCACTCCGTGTGGGCTACTTCCCTGATGATGCAAGCCCTTAGCAATTTTTCCACTTCTACCTTGGCGAGGTCTGCCCTCTCTGCTGATAACTTACGGAGCCCCTGATCATTGAAGCGATTGTCAAGGGGGGCTTGCAGAGAGTTTGGGACTTCAGGCTCCGTCTTCACTTCTCGAAGGGCTGGTGCAGGTGCTGTAGTTCTTAGGAGGAAGCCTTCCTCTTCCTTGGCATACTGTTCGAAGTATGTCATCAGATGTGCCACAGATGACACTAGTTTCCGATGAAGCTTGCTGAGGAGATCTAGGTTAAACACCCCTGCGCGCGCGACATCGACTACCGAAGAGGTAGACAAGCCTTTGATCTGAGACTTTGTGTGGGCGAAGCATGTGAAGTATTCCCAAAGTGTCTCCCCCACTTGTTTCTTCACCTGAAATAGGCTCCCAGTCGACATTGGGGCTACAAATGTACCTTGTAAGATGCTTACAAACTTCCTCTTCAGCTGCTCCCAAGACTTGATCGATCCTGGCTTTAGAGTCCAGAACCATCGCAGAGCTACACCTTCAAGAGCGAGGGGGAAGCACTTCGCCATAGTGTTATGCACCCCTCCGCTGGCTTGTATTGCCAAAGCATACGAACGAGTGAATTCTTCGGTGTCAAACCCACCGGAGTACTTGTGGAGCTTCGAGGCTTTAAATTTGGGGTCAAAGGGCACCTTCTACAGGTCCAGATGCAACGGAGACTCGTCATCGAAGGATGCATTCTCGGTCTCCTCTGGAACTTGGACAGCTTCGGGAAGACCGCCAGTACCACAGTCTTGAGGCCCTTTTGGAGCATGAGTGGAGGCTTGAGAGCAGAGTCGATCGGCAACATCCTGCCTCCACCTTGCCACTTCCTCCTGAAGTCACGCTACTTGGGTAGCCTCGTCCTCAGGAAGGTCTTCGTCTCCATTGAAGGGGAGCTCTGGGTCTCGGGAACTGGTGTAGTCGGTTCGAAGCACCGTGGGAGTAGCTCGGGGGCCTCTGGGTGCTCGACGTCCGGCAACCCCTTCGGGGGTTACCGGGATAACTGAAGGTCTTGCTCCGATGGTCCGAGGGGACCTTCGGGGAGGATCGGAGTCTATGCTCTGCTTGAGAGGCATAGCTAATGAAGATAAGGTCTGAAGACCAAAGACTTGGTTTTGGAAGGCGAGGAAAGGCCTTAGAGCTGTACTAGGAAGCCCCTCACCGAAGGGTGTGCGGAATCCTGAGACTCCCAAGCTCCCTCCACAAGTGCTCTTCGAAGCACAGTCAGCAGCAGAGAACTAGCTTTTAGAACTAGGTTCCCCACGGACGGCGCCATCTATTGGCGTAAAATATTACGCTAACAGGTTCTCGAAGATTAAGAACTAACAAACAGAAAGTTTGTGTTGAGAACTATTTCGAGCCTCCGAATAGGATAATATCTCAAAGTAGTCTGAAATTTTATATTGAATAGCTGAGTATTCGATGCCTATTACAGGGTAAGAAGGGGGTATTTATAGGCAAAAAGTATAAGGAAAAGACCTATTTACCCCTCAATTACAACTGACATAGTGGAAACTATTCGGTACCCCGAATAGGGTTAAAATAGTAAAATCTATCCGAAGAAGGTAGATAAGGCAGACGTCTTATCAGTCTTGCTGTTTTCCACTGTAGCTTCGGAGCCTTCGGAGGATGCCTTTGAATAATGAAGACGAAGCATCCTTTAGCTTAGAAACTTCATCATCTCCGGAGATGAACGCAAGCTTTGATGCTGATAAATTATCTGATTGTTGATCTCTAAAGTCTTGAGGATGAAATATTTTCTCCCAACACACGTGGACATAGATCAAGACATGGACGGACAGATGATCGAGATAGTGTGATGACCAAGTCAGCGAAACGGAGGCCAGTGCAACTGAGAAGGGGGCTCGAGGGATCGAGAGTGGGAGACTTGCTGGCGGTCGAGTTCGCGGATTGGTGACACCTGTAGGCGATCTGGAGGGCTTTGTCAATTTCGACTCAAAACCGTCGGATCGAGATCCAAGCGTCCTGAAGAGAAGCCATAGTCGTACGAAAGCTTCAAATCAAGACAAACTACCTTTAGATAGGATTTTACATTTTTATCCATGTGGGCCTACGAGTTTGTAAAAAAACAAGGGGTATTTGTCTTTTCCTGTTTTTAAATTGCCTATAAAAGGCCCCCTAGACCCTAAGGTTTCTACCAACTCATCCATTTGAAATTCTGAGTTCACTCTATCAATTTCTGGATTTTGTTCTCCTGGTTCTTGAGTTTTCCCCTAGTAGTGCACCTTGACATGTTCCCTTGATCCAGACCGACGGAGGCAGGCGTAGCTGGCGATGCACACAAGGTGTTCATTGTTTTGACTACACAACACATGATCAAGAACATTAATCACTTCCTCGTTTTACGTGCACTTGCATTTATTTTTTTTGTTGATTATTATGTAATGGATTAAATTACTACAAGCATTTTATTGATATATCCTTGTGTTTTTAGTGCACATCAAGAGTTTGTTAAATCATCTACGAGCACATTTATTTTCAGCATTTAATTAAATTCTTGTGCACTGTGGATGTTTAGTTTGTGCTTTATGAAATGTTTTTGATTATGGGATGTTTTTCTAGCACTCGATGATTTGCTTGGCTAAGTCTGTGAACTTTATTAATTTGTCTAGTGTGAGTTGTATTGCTGTCTTTTCAATCAGGACATCATTGTGTTTTTGAAGGCTAGATTATGTTTAGTTCTTGTGATCTCTCAGACCATCGCATCGTAACATATTTGATAGGAGAGTGATAGCACTAGCCTTGATTGGAATTTTGCTATGAAAGTTTATTTGCTTCTGCTTGTTCATTTAGAGGAGTGTTGGGTGTTTTAGAAAAGGCCATCAATACGAAAGAAATTTGTTGAGGCGCCTATTCACCCTTCTCTAGTCGCCTGTTTTGGTCCTACAATTGGTATCGGAGCAGGTTAAGATCACTAGTTGACCTTAACTAGTTTTGTGATCTGTAGGCAAAATGGACATAGTTAGAAAAATACTTCTGTTTGATGGGACAGACTTTGCATACTAGAAGGTGCACATGGAGGCTTATCTTCAAAGCTAAGGAAGTGTAGTTTGGGAGATTGTGGACTCACAATACTCCATCCTTGAGACTTGCACTACTTAGGCTAAGAAAGATTAGTATACTGCTAACTGCAAAGCTAGAAATATACTGTTCATTAGCCTGAGTCGAAATGAGTTCGATAAGGTGCAGCACCATCAGACTGCTAGGGAGATTTGGTCCACTTTATTTTTCATGAGGGCACATCTCAGATCAAGGCCAAGCACCAAAGCACGCATAATCAACAATATCATATGTTTGTGCATAGCCCTGGTGAATCGATTGATGCCATGTTTGCTAGATTTGATAGCATTGTGAGCAATTTGCGTTCTACTAGAACTTTGGCTTATTCTGATCATGAACGTGCTATCAAGCTGCTCTATGCCCTTGACCGTAGCATATGGGAAGTTAATATTTCTAGCATTGAAGAGTTTGTAACTTATGACACACTAACTTGCGACGAACTCTTTGCCACCATCCATGTCACTAGTTTCTAGTTCTGGCAGTGGCACCTCATCTGGAGGTATTGCATTTGGTTCTTCCGGGTCTTGTGTTTTTCCTAGTGGTTTTACCTTGTCCTCCCTAGTCTCTTTCGCAAAATAGCAGGTGGACACTTTGGATGATGAGGAGCTTGCACTCATTATCAAGAAGTTCACCCGATTCTATAATGATAGATAGGATCAGAGGAGAGGAGGCTCTTGGGGATTTTTTGAGTGTGGGTATACATCGCATATTAAAGCTAACTGCCGTAAACTCAAAAAGAAAGATGAGAATGAGTACAAGCACCATAAGATGGACAAGAAGACCTACTTCAGGAAGAACTACGGCAAGCTGGCTAAGAAAGCAGCCAAGTCAGCATCCAGGACATTCATGGCTTCACTGAGCGACATCGACACTTCTTCAAGTTAAGAGCCAAGCTCTGACGAGGATGAACTATAGAAGGAGGAGAAGAAGGTGAAGGACTTCACCAGACTTTGCTTCATGGCTGACAGCATCCACAGTGACAATGAGCTAGACTCGTCAGAGGTAACTTTATCCCATGACCAACTTTTGGTTAAAGTTGACTAATTAAATGATGCTTTAATCGGTCAGGATAGGTTACTTGTGAAAGATGCTAGAGAACGGAAATATCTTAGACATAGACTTGATTCAGTTTCCACTGGGTATGCTTTGCTTAAGTCTAAGTTAGATGATGTTGAGTGTGAGTCCTGCTGTGTTGTCATGAGTGAGCCTGCCGATTTACATTTTGTGCACGCTCAAACTATCGATAAGCTTGAGATTGCACAGAAAGAACTCACTATGGTGGAGTCTAGAGCTCTTGTTTCTGATGCTTGTTCAAATTGCCCTTTATTCATTGAAAGCATTGAACTTAGGGACAAACATGTTAAAGAACTAGAGTCTAGATTAGAGAGTGTAGAGAGTTCTAAGGACGTGCAGCTAGCCTGTTCCACCTGCATCACCCTAAAGGAGCAACTCAGCTTTGCTAGAGGGCAAGTTTACAAACTCATTATTGAAAATGATTACCTTCTCTCTATGGTGGATAAATGCATTGAAGGGAAGGGTAGGATGGAATTGCTCTTGGCCAAGACCAATATGTGTGTTGATAGGTCAGGGTTAGTTTTAGGGTTGGGTTTCGAGAGGACCACTTCAGACATTGAGAGCAAATTAGTGTTCACTTCACCCACTACCCTAGAGAAAGAGAGAGCCCAGTTAGACACTCCATAAAATCCCAAGAAACTCATCCGTCCTACAATTAAAACAACTCCTTCACCCAAGAAAGCCCCACAACAGAAACCAAGAAAGCCCATGAGGATTGCTCCCAAGACCCATGTGTAGGACCGAAAGTAGCGACGAGAGGGGGGGGGGTGAATGGGCCCCTAAAAATTCTTTCGAATCAATGGCCTGATCCCAACACCCAACGCACCTCAAAAGACTAAGCAGCAAAACGTAAACAAATCGCCAAAGCCTAAACTTATCTAGCCTAGAAACGACCGGTGTCCTAGACAAAGAAACGCCAATACAGTGCTAATCGGCAGAACAACAAAGCATTCAAAACGTTGGCAGATCAAAGTTCTCAGAAACATATCATCACAACAATTAAACTAAGAGCACATAAATAGTGATGTTGAGTTACTGTTCAAAGTAGTCTCCTGTTAGGAACTTGACGAAGCCTGCTTCGAAGTATGTGCGAAGCCTGAAGTTGTCGAGGGTTGTCGATCGAAGCCTGCAACATCGAAGCCTAGGGTGTGCCGAAGTCTGCTTCGTAGTCCTTTGTCGAAAGGTGTAGTGGACGTGTCGAAGGTTGGAGTCGAGGCTAGTTCGGTGAAGAGTATAACTAATTGCGAAGCATGCTTCGGTGTGAAGTGTGAGGCAACTGAAGCTTGCTTCGAAAAGCACACGACGAAGCAGCGAAGCTTAACACAGTCAAAAATCAACTTTCAAGCTTAGCAGAGAAAAAACAAAGCATGCAACGCAACCTTCGAAGTTAGATTAATCGAGGTATGACTACCGGAGTAGTGACCTTCGAAACATAGACTAACTTCGAATCGGAGTCCTCTGGTGCTCTCGCATAAGAAACCGAAGCCTAGAAACACACTTCGAATCACAATCTCCGAAAGCACAAACTAAGTGGGACCCACAACACGACACTTCGAAATCTTTTGAACGAAACTTAACGTGCAGACACGAGCTTCGACAGTGAATCAAAATTGGAGTCTGTTCGAAGACAGTCGTTCAAATCCTACAGACTTCACAAATCGAAGCTAGTCGTTCGAAGTCTACAGGCTGTGCGAGGAATACAAATGCAGACTTCGCCGCACATGCACCTGCTACAAAACGAACCAAACACAAGCGAAGTATGTAAAATAGCGAAGGTAGACACAGCCTTTCGAAGCCACACAAAATAAAAGAGGCTACAAAGCTAGCATCCTGACATGCAAACCGCTAGGTGCCAGGGCTAGCTAGAAATTTCCGCAAACAACAGAGACCAGATGAGTGCTAGGCTCAGAGCTAGAACAAAAGCTAGGATTAAACAAAAACTAGGTACTACTTGCTGCTATAGGAGCTAGCAAGAAGAACTAGTACTCTCAGAACACAGCACAAAAGCAACGAGAGAAAAATACGTGCACAGAGACACAAAAATCAGTAGGCGTGTAACACAATTCAGCAGATTCGATGGAAACGCTGCAAAAATCACTGTCTATGAATCACGGAATAAATCTGAGGAGGCAAGGATTCCTGGTGAGCTCATGCAGAACGAATCGCCGGCGGGAAGGGAAGAACACCAGGAGGAAGACACCAAAAAGTGACCCAATCTCTTTGATTAGAAAAGTGATTTCAGAAAGGGTGACCTAACCCTAGGGATTGGGGCCCTATTTATAGGCAGCCCAATAGCCTAGAATATTCCACCAGACCCTTAGGGTTTTTTACAGACACTGAAATAAAAGGAAAATACCAAACTGCCCTTAGGATATTTTTATAGACTCGAATGACTGACTGTGGGCCTAAGGACAAAATAGTAAACTCCTATTTACAGATGACTTATCCGAAAGCGGAGCTTTCGTAGCGACTACGGCTTCGCCTCTGAACAGTCCGATGCGAGATCAGCGGTCGTCAGTTTTGCACCGAAACTCACAAAGCGTCCACCGACTTTGCACTAGGTACCCGGATTGGGCCGGCCCGATTCCACAGCTCTCTCAGTCCGGCAATCGCTCGCCACCCGTGTACTTGAGTCAATCCTGGTCAACAGCCCAATGGATCCTCTGCTGCTCCTAGCCCATGTACCCGGATTGGGCTAGCCCGACTTCGCGGCTCCTCTGCCCGACAGTCGCTTGCTGCCCGTGTACATGAGTTACATGCGGCCCAGACGCAGCAGGTCTCATCTTCTTTTGTCCTCTTTGACTACCGTTGACAATGACTCATCACATCTGGAGCCATGAGGCACACGCTCTTTAGCATGGCTCCTCAATCTCCACCTTGATGAGTGCATTGTCAACACTTCTCTTCATCAGTTCTCCAGTACCTGCGAACACATGTGGAAACACGAAAACAAAGCACAAGAAAAACAGAGAAGAAGAATATAAAGTAAAAGTTTAAACCTAATGACCAAAAGCCGAACAAAAGCAAGAAACGGTCATTATGGTTAACCAAAGGTAAAAGCTCAAAACGAGTGCAATCTCAGAATCATCAAAAAGGATATCAAAAGAGTAAGGACAAACCGGACAAAAAAACTCCTCCTGAAACAAATCCTAGAGAAAGCTAAAATTCCCCCTCAAACTCTTCTCCCAAAATTTCTCCCCCTTGTTGACAACTGGACTCATCAAGTGAGACTAAATGCACTCTAAAGAGACACGGACTCCCCCTGAAATGCAACTCCCCCTCAAAATATGCAAAGAATGCAACTAGAGTGCAAGTGGAGTGTAGAAACCATGCTTCTCAGATACGATTGACTGCAATTACAACATCTAACAGGTATAGCAAAAGACATACTGTCTAAGACACATGGCAGGATCAGTGCAACAGATGATATCTAAAGAAAGTCATTAGCATGCATTTTTCAATTTTTGCAAACGAAAGCATCACCACATTTTCCAGTTGAAAAGCAAGGTAAAGTATGAGATGCAGAAGCTAACTGATATCTACCAAGATAAGCATTGTTCAAAATAAAGTGCTTCCGCAAACTTGTTATCTTTTTAATTTTCAGGCTTTATCTTTTTCCTTTTTCATTTGTGCTAGGGGTTATTTGCATGTCAAACCTTATTCTGACCGACCAAGTCAAGCCTAGGCCAGAACTGGACCATCAGAAGCTTAAGACATTGGTCTTGGCATACAATACATTGTCCTAGTTCATACCAAAGTGCTATGGTAAGCAGTCCAGAACAATGTAATGCGACAAAGCAAACCCACCTAGATCTTTTCAAATTATGCATAAAAAGGCATGGAATTTTCATTTTTCTGATTTTTCATCATTTTTATAGCACATTTTCCATGTTTAAAGCATATAGATGTCCATGGTGCATATCTGCATCTAAGTAAGGAACTAGCTACAAGGCATGTAACAGATAGCAAAAGCATTCAGCCTACACATGCTAGTTACCAGAAGCAATGGTGATCATTTTTAAATTTTAAAGCATAAAATCCATGCATATGACAGATATCAGACATATCAAGTGAACTGAACCAAAGCATGATCATCGACAAGTAATCAAAAGCATGTACCAGCTAGAATAATTAAAGCAGTTCAAAAATATAACAGAAGGAAGCTCAAAAGTGTGATATGTGAGTATGTATGATATGAACACACACAAAAAGACTCAAGAAAAGAGTAAAGAAGAAAGGAAAAACTGACGCAAAATATCCTAAAAAGGATACACAACACCCAAATCACCTCTTAAACGCTCAAAGGTAGACTGATCTAGGGGTTTGGTGAAAATGTCAGCCAACTGATGATGGGTATCAACATGAACAAGGTCAATGACACCTTTCTCATATTGATCCCTCAGAAAATGAAAGCGCACATCAATGTTTTTGGTTTTTGAATGGAGACAAGGGTTTTCCCTACACTAATAGCACTGGTGCTGTCGCAAAACAAAGGAACTCTGGTAGGAAAGAACAACCCAAAATCTCGCAATGTGGAAATCATCCAAACTAACTATGAGCAGCAGCTAGCAGCAGCTACATACTCAACCTCAGTGGTCGAAAGAGCAACTCTAGACTACTTTCGAGAAGACCAAGAGACAAGTGAAGAACTAAGAAACTGGCAAGTATCGGAAGTCGACTTGCGATCCAACCGGCACCCACCAAAGTTAGCGTCCGAAAAGCTAGATAAATCAAGAGATGATGATGCTGAGTAATAAAGACCGAGATCGGGCGCATTGGTGAGATACCTGAAAATGCGCTTGACAGCCTACCGATGAGACGCGCGTGGTGAAGACTGGAAGCGCGCGCAAAGTCCCACGGCGAACTGTATGTCCGGTCTTGTCACCGTCAAGTACAGCAGCGAACCGATCATCCCTCGAAACTCTCTCTCATTGACCTTGACGCCGCTCTCGTCCTTGTCGAGGCCCCCAGATGTGGCCATTCGGGTCATCTGAGGCTTTAGCTCTCCACCAAAGTCGAACTTCTTCAACATGTCTCGAGTGTACTTACCCTGGTGGATGAAGGTGCCATCCTTGGTCTGCTTGATCTAGAGCCCTAAGAAGTACGTGAGCTCACCCATGAGGCTCATCTCAAACTCGCTGTGCATCTGCTCATAAAACTTTGACACAAGAGCATCAGTAGTACCGCCAAAGATAATATCATCCACATAAATCTGAGCGACTAAGAAATCTGAAGCATCTCTGAGGAAAAAGAGAGTTTTATCCACAGAACCCATCACAAAGCCCTTCCCCAACAAAAACTGCTTTAACCGGTCATACCAAGCCCTGGGGGCTTGCTTCAGACCGTATAAAGCTTTCTGTAACTTAAAAACATGTCGAGGAAACTTAGGGTTCTCGAAACCGGGGGGTTTCCTAACATAAACCTCCTCCTCTATGTACCGGTTCAGAAAAGCACTCTTAACATCCGTTTGAAAAAGCTTAAAACCCTTCGAAGCGGAAAAAGCTAAGAGAATGCGACTGGACTCAAGACGGGCAACAGGGGCGAAGGTTTCTTCAAAATCAATACCCTCTTTCTAGCAAAAACCCTGGGCAACTAGTCGAGCTTTGTTGCGCACCACAACCCCATCTTCACCTTGCTTGTTTTTGAACACCCACTTGGTGCCTATGGGGTTGCATCCGGGTGGCAGCTCAACTAGTGTCAAAACCCAATTGCGGACAAAATTCTCAAGCTATTCTTGCATGGCATTAATCCAATTAGAATCAGAAAGAGCATGAGAAACGTCTCTGGGCTCAAAAGATGCAACAAAAGCAGATTCAGCAAACACAGCAAGTGAGTCAATAGAGGAATGCAAAGTCCTCGCAGACAAATCACTGATGATGAGCTCTCAGGGGTGATCGCGCTGAACTGCTCGGGATCCCTGGTGATCTGAAGTCACCTCACCGGAGTCAGCAGCAGGCACCTCTGGACTTGACTGAGGGGGCTCGATCGAAGAGGAAGAAGTGATCAGAGGTCCGCCCTCGTCCTCAGTCGAAGTCTCGGAAGGTGTGGGTTCTGCAGGCTGTGCAGAAGGCCCACCCTCATCAGCAGCTGGAGCGTCATCATCTTCCTCGAAGATGGACTCTCCGAGCTCACCATCTCCAGAAAGCTCAAAAGGAGTCAAAGAAGGCAAGGACTCATCAAATGAAACTTCGCAAGTCTCGACAAGCTGCTGGGAGTCGAGGTTCCAAACACGGAAGCCTCGAGAATGCAAAATGTAGCCAAGAAAAACTCCATCCCAGCAGCGAGACTCAAACTTGTCCAAATGCCCTCCCTTCTTGAGCACAAAGCACTTGCAGCCAAACGCTCACAAGTTACTCACCTTGGGTTGTCTGCCAAACCGCAACTCATACGAAGTCTTACCTATGTAAGCTCTAAGAAAAATGCGATTGGCTAGATAGCAAGCCGTGTTCATGGCTTTACCCCAAAAACGCCTAGGAGTCCTATGCTCATCGAGCATCGTCCTGGCCATCTCGACTAGCGTGCGGTTCTTTCATTCCACAACGCCATTCTGTGGGGAGTATAAGGAGCAGAAAACTGATGTTCCAGACCCTGATCACTACAGAAGCTGACGAACTGAGAGTTCTTGAGCTCAGAGCCATTGTCGGAGCGAATCGCTCGCATCTGACCATTGTTCTCATTCTTCAGCTTCAATATCAGGTCATGAACAAAAATAAATGTCTCATCCTTAGACTCCAAAAAGAAAACCCAGGTGAATCGAGAAAAATCGTCAACAATCACAAGCGCGTACCACTTCCCACCGACTAAGCGTACCCAAGCTGGACCGACAGTGTCCATGTGTAACAGCTTGCCTGGATACGAAGTCATCACTTGAGTCACAGGTGAGTGAGAAGCGGCAACCATTTTCCCGTGACGACAGGGATGGCAAACTAGATTCTTATCCATTTTAAGCTTGGGCAATCCTCGGATGAGGTCCATTGAGCTCAATCTGACTAGTAGATCAAAACTCAAATGACCTAACCTCCTATGCCACTTCTAGAGCTCAGAGGAGGATCCAGCAATCAAACAGCGAGAAGGGCCAAAAGAACTAGAGAAGTCAATCTGAAAACCTTACCAAAAAGTAAGATCTGACAAATCAAAGACCCCCTAGAATCAAGGGAAAATCACTCACATGCCATTATAATTTTCAGAAATTGCTTATATGCCACTGTCAGTGACTGTGGCGGCCCCCATCTATCAGTGACACACCGATGGCATATTAGCAAACCGTGAAAATTGTAATGGCACGAAAAAAATTAACCCTAGAATCAATCACAGAAGAACTGCCCTTCTTAAAACGAACCTCCAAACCATCCTCAAGAAGTTGCGAAACAGAAATCAAAATGAAGTTCAAATTCCCAACCAAGGCAACATTCTTCAAAGAGAAATGTTCAGAGATGCGAATTGAGCCAATACCGTTTACCTTCCCTTGACCACTGTTCCCGAAGGTGATGTATTCCTTGGAGCTAGGGGGAGAGAGACTGGAGAACCATCTGCGATGTCCTGTCATGTGGCGAGAGCATCCTGAGTCCATGATCCAAACGTCCTCCAGTCCCCGATCCTGCACAATCAGTGGTTGTAAGGTGGAGCAAATGGTCCGGCACCAGGTTTAGCAAAAGAACTAAACCAGTGTCGAGCCATCTGCTCAAAAGACGGAAAGCAGAAGTCATCACAAGAGTTTGGACCAAAACGCGGCTCAAAGCGCAGTCCATAGTTCTGCCTAATACCTCGGCCACGACGTATAGGACCATAACCAAAATGGCCTGGAGCTCTGCCAAACCGAACACCACCAACTGGAGCACGGGCATGAAAGTCGTCTCCTCTACCACCACCTACACGACGCGGCCTGGCGTCCAGCCTCTCCCCGTGTCGAGGAACTCTCAGTCTACCACCCTGTTGGTAGAACTGCTCCTGGCCACCACGATCTCTCTCTCCTCTCTTAACCCGCTTCCTCTTGAAGCAAAACTCCGCAAGATGCCCGTCTCTCTGACAAAACACACAGTGGTAAGTAGACTTCTTGGGATGTGGTTGAGGCTTGGGGTTCTTGGGCTTAGTGGTGTTTGTGTAGTCTTCTTGGTGTGAGAAGGTCCAGGAAGAGAGTCAAGAGAAGTGTGGAGGTGTTTGGGCTTTGGAACCCAGATGGGCTTCTTGGGTGGAGCTTTGGGTTGTTCTTGGAACACTCCATCCTTGGGCTGACTAGCCTTGAAAGACTCAGTGGAGTGAGTCTTGGGGTATCTCTGCTCAGGAGTCATTTTACTCCACTCCACTACCGGCTAATGGCACTCTCAAAGTCAGCCTTGGTGTAGGTGTAGCCTACCCCAAACCCATCCTGCCTCTTAAACTATTGGATCATCACGCCGAGTTGTGGCTCTCTGGCACTGATCCAACTCAGGATTGAACGGAGGTAAAAGTTTTCATTCTGGGCATCAGCTAGCTCCTCTCTCAAAGAAGCTAGAACCTCCACCTGAGACAAGCAGGTCTCACACTCTTTATCAACCTGGACAAACTTCTCTGCTTTCAGCTTGATCAACTCCATTCTCTGAGACAAACAGTTCTCACAGACAGTGGGTGGAACTGACAGTGTCTCAAGCTCTAGCCTAGTCTGCCTCAGCTCAGCGCTAACTCTCTCCAACTTGCTCAAATGCTCATCACCCTTGTCTCTCAGCTCAGCTAGACTGGCTAGATGGGATGGGCAATCAGCACAGGGCACGATGACAGTGGCATGAGCATCTTTCAGCTCTAGCTGAGCACTTTCAAGCTAAGTGGCCAAAGCGTCCCTCTCATCAACCCTTTCTGTGTACCTGGACTTCAGAGTCGATAGGTCACACAGAAGCACCTCACACTTTGGGCACTCACTGCTATCACCCAAGCAAGGGGAAAAGATAGACTCTCAATTCTACCATTGGCCATAGCAAGCTCACTTTCCAATTCATCTATCCTCTTCTTAGCCCCTCTAAGCAGTTTTTCCTGATATTTTAACTCCTGACAATTACTTTCAAGTAGATCAACAATTTCTCATTCGTAAGATGATACCTTTTCATTATCGTCGTCGTCGGAGTCATCGGAGGAGCCCTTCTCTTCCTTATCCCCAAGAGCCATTGAGCAAAAGCTCTTGCGGGATCTTCGGTGTTGATGTGAGCGGCTCTTCGGTCTGTCCCTGAAAGCCATGAAGCAAAGGCCTGCCAGATCGTCCTTGTCCTTCCACTTCCTAATGATGATCTCCTCATCGCTTGAGCTCGATGAAGAGGAAGAAGACGTGGACCGCTTGGAGTAGCTCTTCTCCATCTCGGCGAAGAAGGCCTTGTCGCGCGAATCTGGTCATTGGCTTGCCCTTGTGGAAGGATGAGCTGTCGTGCTTGCTGGAGTCATGGAAGCCACCACTGGTGCACTTCTTGTGGCCATTGCGCTTGGGGCAGCCGGCGATGAAGTGTCCTGGGTAACCACACTCAAAGCACCTGGATTTTGTGCCGTGTCTTTTGAACATTCTCTTGTCATAAACACGACGCACCCGGTTGTTAAAAAGACACACGTCATCATCTCCTAATGACCCAAGCTGGTCCTCAGTGATAGACATCAAGGAGAACCCAGCACAACTCATAGAGGAGGGGTCAGCAGATGGTGTAGCAAGGGCCAGGGACTTTGATCCAGAGCAAGTGATATTTGATCTCAACTGGGTATCAACCTCAGTGGCCTTCAGCTTGCTAAACAACTTAGAAATGGTCAAGGTATCATAAGATGTGGTCTCAATGATAGAGGATACCTTGATCTCCCAGATCTTAGGGTCCAAGGTATGGAGAACCTTGAGCGCCTGCTCATGATCTGAGACCAACTGAACACCCTCAGCCTTGTTGGTCCGAAGCTTGTTTATGATCGATTGAAAACGACCAAACAACGCTTCAACAGATTCACCCGGCTTCTGTGTGAAATTCTCATATTCACGCCGGTAGGTCTGATAGAGCCGAGCCTTGACCTGAGTTGTCGCCACATGGTGTGCCTGAAGGGTAGCCCAGATCTCTCTCGTAGTGGTGAGATGGCTCACACGCTCAAATTCAGAGGGACCTAATCCATAAAATAAAATGTTCACCGCTTTGTTGTTGTTCAGATGCTGGGCGATAATACCAGGAGTATTACGCTCAACAACAGGCAATATGTTGAAGGTAGCGTGAACACAAATGTCCTAGATGTCCGAGCTTTGGCTCATGAGATAGGCTCGCATGCGAGTCTTCCAATAATTATAGCCATAAGCTTCCAAGGACGGGACCTTTCCAGGAGACGTCATGATCACTACTAGGGTTTAGAACCGGTTAAGGTATGGAAAAACCCTAACCAGGCTCTGATACCACTTGTAGGACCGAAAGTAGCGACCAGAGGGGGGTGAATGGGCGCCTAAAAATTCTTTTGAATCAATGGCCTGCTCCCAACACACAACGCACCTCAAAAGACTGAGCAGCAAAACGTAAACAGATCGCCAAAGCCTAAAAGTATCTAACCTAGAAATGGCCGGTGTCCTAGACAAAGAAACACCAATACAGTGCTAATTGGCAGAACAACAAAGCATTCAAAACATGGGCAGATCAAAGTTCTCAGAAACATATCATCACAGCAATTAAATTGAGGGCACGTAAATAGTGATGTTGAGTTACTGTTCAAAGTAGTCTCCTGTTAGGAACTTGACGAAGCCTGCTTCGAAGTATGTGCGAAGCCTGAAGTTGTCGAGGGTTGTCGATCGAAGCCTGCAACATCGAAGCCTAGGGTGTGCCGAAGTCTGCTTCGAAGTCCATTGTCGAAAGGTGTAGTGGACGTGTCGAAGGTTGGAGTCGAGGCTAGTTCGGTGAAGAGAATAGCTAACTGCGAAGCATGCTTCGGTGCGAAGTGTGAGGCAACTGAAGCTTGCTTCGCAAAGCACATGTCAAAGCAGCGAAGCTTAACACAGTCAAAAATCAACTTTCAAGCTTAGCAGAGAAAAAATGAACCCTGCAACGCAACATTCAAAGTTAAATTAATCGAGGTATGACTACCGGAGTAGTGACCTTCAAAACACAGACTAACTTCGAATTGGAGTCCTCTTGTGCTCTCGCACAAGAAACCGAAGCCTAGAAACACACTTCGAATCACAATCTCCAAAAGCACAAATTGAGTGGGACCCACAACACGACACTTCTAAATCTTTTGAACGAAACTTAACGTGCAGACACAAGCTTCGACAGTGAATCAAAATTGGAGTCTGTTCGAAGACAGTCGTTCGAAGCCTATAGACTGCACAAATAGAAGCTAGTCGTTCGAAGTCTACAGGCTGTGCGAGGAATACAAATGCAGACTTCACATCACATGCACCTGCTACAAAACGAACCGAACACAAGCGAAGTATGTAAAATAGTGAAGGTACACACAGCCTTTCGAAGCTACACGGAATAAAAAGAGGCTACAAATCTATCATCCTGACATGCAAACCGCTAGATGCCAGGGCTAGCTAGAAATTTCCGCAAACAAACAGAGACCGGATGAGTGCTAGGCTCAGAGCTAGAACAAAAGCTAGGATTAAACAAAAACTAGTTACTACTTGCTGCTACAGGAGCTAGCAAGAAGATCTAGTACTCTCAGAACACAGCACAAAAGCAACCAGAGAAAAATACGCGCACAGAGACAAAAAAATCAGTAGGCCCGTAACACAATTCGGCAGATTCGATGGAAACGCTACAAAAATCATTGTCTGTGAATCACGGAATAAACCTGAGGAGGCAAGGATTCCTGGTGAGTGCATGCAGAATGAATCGGCCGCAGGAAGGGAAGAACACCAGGAGAAAGACACCAAAAAGTGACCCAATCTCTTTGATTAGAAAAGTGATTTCAGAAAGGGTGACCTAACCCTAGGGATTGGCGTCCTATTTATAGGAAGCCCAATAGCCTAGAATATTCCACCAGACCCTTATGGTTTTTTACAGACGCTGAAATAAAAGGATATTTTTACAGACTCGACTGACTGACTGTGGGCCTAAGGACAAAATAGTAAACTTGTAGCGCCCCGATTTATCAAATCGAGACATTATTGAATTTCATAAGAAAAACAATAATACAAGAGGTTCATCATGAGACAATCGTACATACGACAGTATCCATGGTACGCAGACCATATTTATTACATCAAAGTCTTAGAAAAAAAAGTAATAAAATAATTAAACGGCGGCATGACGAACATCTTCTTCAGGATCTTTCTTCTCGACTGGGTCGCTACTCCAGACCGTCCTCATAGTAGGCATCCTCTATGGGGTCCAACGGGTATGAGTACAAAAAGTACTCAACAAGCCACCGCAAATGCAAGTAATAATGCAGGGTAATAAACAAGGAAGGGTAATGGCTAATATTGCGGAAAAGTACAATTTCAGTTATTGCATTTAGTGTAATCATATTTTAATCATGCGGAAAGTAAACATGAACATCATCAACAACTAACTCGAGGGGTACAGTCAGCCCCACCTCGCTCAACAGTCCTTACATGTCAATCCATCATGAACATACATATCCAAAGTAAACTAACTGGGGGATGTCACGCAACCCGCCCTTGACCGTGGGCTCGGCTTTTCGAAAAGATTTCAGACTCTGATCAGAGATGTACTACTGTACCCACAAGGCACGCACTCATCCCAAACGAGATGACCCATACCACGGGAACTCGTGCCAAAACCTCGATATGAGATGTTCCAAGCGATAACCACCCGCTCTAGGTTTCGCCGGCGCGCTGTGCCGCATCCCGGCTAACGTCGCACCCCCTTTTGCGCCACATTGGTACAAGTCACCCGCAGGTGCAACTTGACCCATCTCCAAATGGTGGCCTCGGTTTGGAACAACCCATACCTTAGTTAGGACTTACCCACTAGACTTGTGGTTAGTACGTAAGTGTATTGCAACGGATCCCTCAGACCGGTCCTTATAGTGCCCCGGGTGCTACTAACCAATGCCCTAGCTTGCACCCGGAACCCACCATGCATACACTCACAACCATAACTCATCACCAACAGAATTTTCAAGGATAAGAAGTAACGGGGATCATATAATAGAACCATTTTGCTACGACTCATTTTTATCCTATAGCGATCGTGTCAATACACTGGACACTAGCTAATATCATTGATCATATGGTGACAAGGAGGTTAGGCGAGATAGCATGGCTTGGGTTGCACATCAAGGTCGGGGGATCCTAAATAAATATAATGTAAGGGTTCATTTGACTAATGCATATATAACCTATGTGTTTTAGCGATAGTTTAATCAAACATGGGTTCAATATGCTCAAAAGATTGGTTTGGTGACTTGCCTTGCTCAGCAAAGGGAGAGGGAGGGACTTCGGGGAAGTACTCCGGCTCCTCAGCGACGTCGTAGTCTTTTTAATATAATAAAGTAAAATGAAAAGAACACATTCAATCAAACAATATAGCATTACATTATAAGCACATAAGTTACAGTTGGTTTGATTAGAAATAAAATAATTTCAATTGTTAAGGTTCTGTGGTTTATCTCATAAATAAATTTTAAAGGAATTTAAAAAGTAGTCCTTTTTAGAAAGGGGTTTTAAAAGGGGTTATTCTCATTTTTAAGTTCTCTAATAAATTTAAAATGAAAGCTTCATAGAAAACTTAGTGATCTGTTCATATCATCATGAAATAAATAAATACAAACTCTACTGAAATTTAAATAATTAAATTTATATTTTTAACCTAAGGGTATTTAAACATTCATTTAAATAAACAAGAAATGTCTAATGTAAACCTACTGTTTTTATTGTATAAACATGTAGAGAATAATATTATGAATTTTCTGAAATTGGAATGGCAATTTTTAGAGTTCAAATGCGCCAGATATGAATTTTACAAGTTTTAAACCTTTTCTGGAATTTATTTTAAAATTTTAAACCCCTCGGGTCCACGGTGAGCCAGGCTCACGGTGAACCCGCGCACTGTGCGCGTGCGCCGGGTCGATTTGGACCGTCGGATCCAGATCCGACGCGCGAGGGCGAGGTGGGGCGCGTAAGTTGACGTGGACGGCCAGGATTAAAACGTTTGAACCAGTATGCGATGGACGCTCCAGATTAAACGCGGGTTTTAAATAGAAATGGACGCACGAGATTAAAACATACCCCTTCACCGAGATCTAACGGTGCGGATTAGATCGCGCACGTGGGCTCACGTGCGTCGTCCGATCGCGATCGCACGGTCGGGATCAGATCCGACACGGCACGGGTACTCGACCCGTGCCGGTCGTCTTCTCCGACGACGGCGAGCGGGCCAGCGGCCACGGCGAGCGACGGCGGCCCTAGCTAAGCCTAGAAATGGAAAGAGGGCACTACGGTGGTCACGATGGTACCTTAGGCGAGGCGAGGGGTCGACGGAGCGCGGTCGGCGGCGAGGGTAGACGGCGGAGTGGTTCGGGCCTCGTCGGCGATGGTGTTCCGGCGATCTCCTTGGCCAGCGAAGGTGTCGCCGAGGTAGGGGTGGTCTTTGCGGTCATGGAGGTGCGGTCGACGAGGACGGAGGTGCACTCCGGCGACGGCGATCGACGGCTGGCGGACAGGCGGCGGTGTTGCGCTAAAAACCTGGTGGAGTGCGTTCTGATCGTGCTCGAGGCGAGTGGGCGTGGGGGTCGGACGCGGCGGAGGCCGGGGGTTTAAATAGGGCGTCGGAGGGGACTTGCATGCAAGGAAAGCCGAGGGAGGGGTTGAAGTCGCCGGCGAGGGCGCGACCATGCACGGCGCTGCGTTCCCGGGGGCTTAAACGCGCCCTTTAACGCGATTAAACGGACAGGGGGGCTCGGGGTGCATTAAATCGGCGGCAATTGAATGCGGGAGGGGCCAGCGGGGCGGATCCGAGGCGGGGTCGTCGGTCGGCGGGATTTGGGGCGGAGGCGGGAGGTAGACGACGGGTCTGACAGACGGGGGCCACTGGCCAGCGGGCGCGAGCGAGCGAACGGGAAGGCTGACGGGTGGGGCCGCGACGTCGGGTGCGCGTGCGAGGGGAAGGGTTCGGCGCCGACGGGTGGGGTCCGGTCGTCAGCCAGAGGACGCGTGAGGTAATGGGCTGGGCCGGCCGGGAGGGAGAGAAGGGAGGGGAGGGAGCCCATTACTGTTTGAAATTATTTTCTGATTAAAAACAATTGCAGAAAATAGATTAAATCATTTGGGGCATTTCCAAAGTGGACAAAAATTTATAAAAATTCTCAAAAATATTTCTTGGCTTTAGGATCATATACAAAAATTTTCACCTCCTAGTTTGGCCATCTACTCTATGGTGTAGTTCAATTTGGTATAAAGAGGTATTTAAAGTATTTTCAGAAATATATATTCCAAGAAATTGAATTTAATAATATTTTTATTGTTTTGAAAATTTGGGGTGTTACAAACCTATCCCCTTTACAAGAATCTCGTCCTCGAGATTGGAACGCTACTCGAATAACTCGGGTTATTGGGCTTTTAGTTCGTCTTCCTTTCCCAAGTGGCTTCTTCAACGGGATGGTTGTTCCATTGAACCTTGCAGAAGCGGACAACGCGACTTCTGGTTACTCTTTCCTTGGTTTCCAAGATCTTGATGGGTTTCTCTATGTAGGTCAAGTCTTCTTGGACATTAAGCTGCTGAAGGTCGGCTTGCTCGGTGGGTACACGGAGGCACTTCTTCAGCTGAGAGACATGGAACACATCATGAACTCCTGCCAAGGATGGAGGCAGTTCAAGTTGATATGCCACTTCTCCTTGTCGTCGGAGGATCTGGAAAGGTCCGACGTAGCGGGGTGCTAGCTTGCCTTTCATGTTGAACCTTTGAGTGCCACGGAGGGGAGTGACTCGGAGATAGACATAATCGCCCTCCTCAAAGGCTAGGTCTCTTCGACGGTTGTCGGCATAACTCTTTTGCCTGGATTGGGCTGCCTTCAATCGGTCTCTTATGATCTTCACCTTCTCTTCAGCTTCTCTTAATAAATCAGTCCCAAAGAGTTGAGACTCTCCGGTTTGATCCCAGAGCAATGGCGTTCTGCACTTACGTCCATAGAGTGCTTCGAACGGGGACATTTGCAGGCTGGCTTGATAGCTGTTGTTGTAGGAGAACTCTGCATAAGGTAAGTTTTTGTCCCACATTCCGCCAAAGTCTAGAGCACAAGCTCTAAGCATATCCTCCAATATCTGGTTGACCCTTTCGGTTTGACCGTCGGTCTGTGGATGATAGGCGGTGCTAAAGTTCAGCCGGGTGCCGAGTTCCTCTTGAAGGTTCTTCCAAAACTTGGAGGTAAACTGACTCCCACGGTCAGATACAATCTTCTTAGGAACTCCGTGAAGGTACACGATCCGAGTGATATACAACTCAGCCAACTTGGCGACGGTGTACGTTGTCTTGACCGGAACGAAGTGAGCTACCTTGGTGAGTCGGTCGACGATCACCTAGATAGAATAGTGACCAGCTTGGGTCCTGGGCAGTCCCGTGATGAAGTCCATTCCTATCTCTTCCCACTTCCATTCAGGGACCTTGAGAGGTTGAAGAAGTCCGGCAGGCCTCTGATGCTCTGCCTTGACTCGCCGGCATGTGTCGCACTTGGCCACATACTCTGCTATCTCTCTCTTCA